>JBBPBQ010020324.1:12502707-12527598 GCA_037974755.1 Cicer yamashitae
CAATTTGTAAATTAAAAAATTATAGATAAAAACATGGAATTTTTTGAAAAAGTGTATGGACTAATGTGAAAATTTTAAAACGTATGGGAAAACATTTGTAAATTTTTTTTAAAAAATAGAGACCATTTTTAAATTCTTATTTTATAAGGTAAAAAGATAGTTTTAAATTCTTTCGTTTTAGATGGTATTTGAAATATCTTAAATTTAACTTTAACAAAATACCTCGTTAAATCTCTTCATTTTATAAATTCTTCAAATTTATTATTCAAATAAGGTCATTTTCATTTATATATTGAAGAATATGAAATACTCTAAAAAGTTGCATTCCCTCATCAAATTTCTTCAATCACAATGTTTGGATGAAGTAATTGAAAATTTTTGAAAATGTAAAATTGTAAGCAATTTAAATGGTTCACTTGAATTCTCTTCATTTATATATATTTTTTTTGTTTGAATAGACTAATTGCTTATTTAAAGTTGAACCATTTGATGAATTTCAAAAGGTTTGGGTAAAAATGTAAATAGCAAAACAAAATAGGTTCAAAATGATTTTTATAAAAATTGGACAAAACGTGAAATTTTGATAAAGTTGTGGGACCAATTTGTAAAATTAGAAAATCTATAAGGACCAATCATTAAAATTTTAAAAATTACATTATTCAATTTTCAAATTTTGAAATATCATAGAAACTAGTGTTTCAATTTTAAAACATATTGGGATAATTTAAAAATTTTGAAAAATTAAAGACTGATGTTACAATTTTAAAACATACATGGACTAATTTAAAGTATTTGAACATTTTTAGGGCCATTTTAAGATTTGTATTTTATTAGGTAAATAGTAAATTTTAAATTCTTAATTTTGGCATGGTATTTGAAAATTTTAAATTTTAACTTCAACAAAATACTTAATAAAATATCTTAACATTAGATGTTTTCCAACTTTATTATTTAAACATAGTAATGAAAGATAGATACCTGGTTTTGCTAAGAACATCTCAATATGCTTCATTAAATGGGGTCCACTATACCACATTATTTCTAAACAACTCATTCATTTTTTACTTCAACCATTAACGGTTCATTAAATAGGGTTCATTGTACCACAAACAAAACCATCCCACAACTTTAATTTATACATTAATATTTTAATTATATTTAATTTTATGACAACTTAAAATATTAATTTAAATATTTCAATTAATATTATTATACATTATTTTAATTTAAATTTAAAATAAAATTGAACTTAAAATTTTTATAACAATAATAAAAATTAAATGTTAAAATACATGACATAAATAATTAAAAATGATAAAAGTAAATAATAATATGGTAACGATTAAAAATTTATTATTATTATTAATAAAATAATAAAAAAGATAACGGATATAAATTTATTATTATTAATAAATTAATTAAAAAAAAACGGTTATATGAAAGTACCGTTCCTTCTTGAGAGAACCGTGATTACAGCTTGACACAACTCTATCGGTGAACTCCTAAAAAAACTCACGGTTAAGTTATTCACGCCGGCGGACGAACTTTATAAAGGTTAGTGCATGGCTCAAAGGTACGGTGCCACGAAGATTGAGGTGCAGATGGACTCGGAAGTTATCATTTACAGTTTGAGAAATAATATTTTTAAATTATTTTTATTAATTATTGAAGTATTGTAATTATGGTAAAAAATATGAAAGAATAATAAAGTAAGATTATTGCACGTAATATTAATTAGATACGCTATTAAAAAATAAATTTAAAATTATATTGAAACTAAAAGTGAATTTTTTTGAGACAATTTATTTTTGTAGATGTGATAATTATAATGGAACAGAGGAGAATGGGGTAGTGGCGTAAGCAGATGGTGAAGCCACATAGTCCGCCACTAATGGTGGCATTGGTTGACTGTTGTTCAAAGTTCAAACTTGATTTGTATTTTTGGCGACTAAAATACAAGCCTAATTAATTGAGAAGCCATCACTCGCGCGGTTCACGCCGTGTCTCGCATTAAATTAAGAAAATTTGTGCTTATTTTCCTGTAAAAAAGTCTTAACTTTTGCCTATTTTGTAATATAATAATTTTTTTTTCCATTTATAAATGTGATAAAAAAAATTATATATGTCCTCTAATTGCAGCTCATGTACAAAAGGCTATATAGACATTAATTCGATATTGTGGGATGTCAGTTTAAACTTCCAATTAAAATTTAATATACTAAAGGGTAGAAACCAAAAACAAATAATTTTTTTTATAGAAACTAGTGTCCGCGTACATTTCCCCACTTCTTTTATTGTTTTCATGTTTATATATTTTTTATTATATATTTTGTATAATTTTAATTATAATTTATAAATTATTTAGGCATTTTATATTTTCAGTGAAGTGTTAATGAGGGGTTTAAATGTAAACACGAAGGGTATATTTGTCAACATAAAAGTCTGATGAAGAAGTTGTATTCCATATATCTATTATTATAGATAAAAAAATAGAATTTCCCAAATTGGAGGGATCAATATATTTGACCCATAATTTTTTTACTTATCATTGAATTTAATTACTAATACAACAAAATATAATTATACATTTTGTTTACATATTCGTTAAATTATATCAAATTTTAAATTAGAAAAAAACAAAAAGGAAAATCGAACAACATATTTTTTATTTGTTATCAAATACATTTTGAATTTTATTCCTTCGATTTAGAATATAAAACAACAAAATACTCATATTTGTTTGTTTCAAATGATGTATGCCATCAAATATTATTTTCCTTTTATTGGTCAAATCACTCTTTTATTTTCATAGAATAAGTTTTCATTAATAACTTTATAAGAATTCAGTTTAAGAAAAAAAACTTGCGAAAATTAACTTATATTCTTTAATAAAATCAAGAAAAAATAATTTACACAAGGAAAATTAAAGAAAAACTCTATTTCAACATAAAATTAACTTGTTATTTTCATCTCCCCTTACCTATATTCACATTGAAAAGTCCACATCTATTACTTTTTCTTTCTTTCATTTGAATCATCGTACTACTCACAATCTCCACAAGGAAAAAACGCTATAAATGCACTAGCCATCGACCCTCATGAACGACATTCCTCCAAGCACAAGTATTATTATTATCAACTAAATTCCTACCCATTTTTTGGCACTAGCTCAACCGTCTTTCTTCAGCCTTAAGCCATGGCATCTAAATTTAGCTTTAGGAGTTTTGTTATACTCGCCTTTGCAATTTCTCTAGTTGTGCAGGCCACTCTTGGTAAGTCTCCAAAATTGTGGTGTATATATATATTCTTCTTCATCTAGAAAACATTAGACACAATAACTACTACTCTTAAAATTTAACAATTCTAATATTTATGGACGGAATTAAACACAAATTTTATGTTTTATTCCGTTAAATTAATTTTGCAAGAGTTAAATTAGACTCAATCAAAATTCTAAGATGATATAAAGATATATTAGTTTATGTCATCATTATTGAATCAGTCAAATCTTGCGCTAGATGTCTAGTTAGTTGTAAAATTGAGTTAGATTCGATCTAAATTCTAAAAGTCTAATTTTCAAGTACTATTAATGTAACAATTTACCATCACATCGTTACTATAAATAATTATGACAAAAATTAAATGTTTTTAATAATTTAATAATTACAATTGATTATATATGTGTGTGAATTAAATATTTAATGAAATTAATGAAATGACATGGCAATGGTGAAATGAATGAATGCAGGAGATATAGAATGCGAGAAACTAAACGAGAAAACATGTGCATTTGCTGTATCATCAAGCAGCAAAAGGTGTGTCCTAGAGAAGCATGTGAAAAGAACAGGGGAAGAAGCATACACATGCAGAACATCAGACATAGAAGCTGATAAACTAAAAGACCACATAGAGAGCGATCAATGCATCAAATCTTGTGATTTAGACAGAAAATCACTTGGAATTTCATCAGATTCACTTCTCGAATCACGATTCACTGAAAAACTATGTTCTCCACAGTGTTACAAGAGTTGTCCAAATGTTGTTGATCTTTACTTCAATCTTGCAGCTGGTGAAGGTGTTTTTCTTCCTAAGTTGTGTGAGGTTCAAGGTGGATTCAATGTTCGTCGTGGAATGGCTGAGTTGAAAAGTTCTGGGATTGTGGCACCAGGACCTGTGAATTCAGCGCAGTTTATAGCTTCACCTGCACCATTTGGTTCTGTTGAGTTTGCAGCTGAACCTCAGGTTGCTCCATCACACCCACAATACTAAATTACAGTTTAATTAATTTAGATCAAGATAAGAAAATGAGAGTATTGGCATATATGGTAGTTTGTTGGTTATTCCACACACACACATATATATAAATAATTATATAAATAATATATTGAGAAAATTGAGAGATGTTTAGTTTGTATTACTAATAATAAAGTTTGCTTATAAAATCATATGTTACTATGTTTACTTGGATTTGGAAGGAGATGAATAAATATATGGATTTAATTAAAATGTAATAGTGTTATCCATCGTAGTGGTTTTAATATTTTTGGAGGATCAGTTGGAATTTAAAAAATTGAGTTTTTAATAGAAAAAAAAAATGTAATTTTAATAATTATAAATTATTTTAAAATATTAATTTTTTATCGGATAAAAGACTAAAATCTCAATTTACTTTATTTACATTCATTAAAATAAGTAAATTGTAAATAACGTTTAAATACAATTTCAAACTAACATTTTAGTTATTTAAAAAGATTCGTAAAGATGGAAGACAGAGGATCCAAATCTAGAGAGCTTATGTATCACATATTTTCATGGATTTGAATTATTTTTATAAATTGTGTTATCCAATGACATATGGAGATGAAGCTGAAGAGCTAGTTTTCCATGTATTGTTGTAGTGAATTATGTTCATTTATGATATCGTTTGTAATTTGTTGATTTTCACGTGTTTGGCTAAAGTATCATCCGGGGGCAGTAGGAATCGAGTTGCTCCAATACGTTATTGCGATATGGAATGCTTATGTGAAAAGTTTGTTGAAGTACTTTCTATGATTTTGTTATAAAATAATGAATGAAGAGCGTTTATGAACATACTAATCATTTCCTTTTTAGAGAGAAGAGGTTCCTATAAGAAGACTTTTACTTTATAATCAAAATCGAAAAGAGTAATCTATGAACATATTAAATGTTCCTGGAGGTCAAAAGAATTACTACTGGAGAAGATCAAAATGACTCATTTATATAACTTCTAAAACATAAAGGATCAATGAACCAGTAAAAGGATCAAAATTAATTGTTTCAAATATAAAAGACTAAAATAAGGGAATGGTTTTTTTTTCATGTGTTTGAATCTCTATCTTTAAAACTATTTTTTTTACTTTATTGTCTTTCTCTCTCTTTTCCAATGGAGGGTAGTGATTTCGATAGACACTCCTATCACAGGAGAGGATCCGTTCCCTTAAAATACACGTTAGAGTTGTCATATAGCGCGGTTCAATGAATTCTCTCTTGTTGTCAAATTATTTTTTCAAGACAATGGTATAACATCAAAGGCCCAGCAAGTCTGTTACCATAGCTAGCACATAGCTGTTATGCGCTGGGCTCTTAATATTTGCTACCATTGATTAATCAACCATTATATCTTTTTATATAACTCAATTTAATTTTTTTACCAAAAACCATATTTATTTATTGAAACTGGTACAACACATATCCAAAACCAACGTCAATTCAAAGTTATCAATAAAAGAATGATAAATATGTGAACAAAATCAAATCATCTAAATTAATAATATAAAATAATAAAATATATAATAATGTGATAATTTTTTTTAAAAAAAAACAAATATAACAAAATTAAAAGTGTATGACGACCACAAAATTTATAATAGATCGAAACTAAAATATCAATTTAAATGAGATGAACAATATAATAAGATAGAAAACTAAACAAACGTCCCAATAAGATGACGAACAAAACAATGTCATATTCAAACAAAAAATTCATATAGAAAACAAAACGCAAAATAAAAAAGCTATAGAAAAACACAATCTATTTACGTGCCACTTGTTTAGATAATAAGCGGAAAAAATAAACTTACAAAAAACTAAAGAATGAGTAGAGAGACGAATGCTTCGAATCTCATCAGCCATTAAAAATAAAAAATCACGACACCGTATTTCGTAAACATTGCATGAAACCTTGAATTTGTTATCTCAAGAGTTCGCTCAAATCACAATTTGCGAAGGTATCGTGAAATGAAAGCCTTTGCTCCTTAGAATGGCATGAGTTCAAACTTCAAACAATGCCCAGAATGATTTAACAAACAGCTCCATCTATGTAGATGGTATAGAATAAACGGTTTGGAGTCTTCGTAAAATTGTGTTCAATGTTTCTGTGATTCCGGATAATTCAGATAAGTTGTAAGATGAAGTTCAGTTTCAGTAACAGGATTTTTTCACACTTCTGAAGATCGATCAACAAATAGATGAAAAGGACCAAGACCCTTAAACAAGGATAATACGGAATATATGCTTCAATCTTTCAGAAATTTTCAAGGCATCATTTTAACAACAAATAAAGCATGCAGAAAGTTAAGACCCTAAAACTACCATAGCAACAACCAATTTAGGTGAGGAACAACAATCCAAAACCCCGAAAAAGGTATTCAGGTTAAAAGAACTTACAAACATTAACAGTCATAGTCATACCCCAATGATCACAACAAACACAAACAAAAAAACACAGTTCAAATACTACCATTTAATCTTAAGCTTCCTCCTCCTGAACTTCTTCCTCATCTTCATAGTCATAGCCCTCGTCATCAGCAGTAGCATCCTGGTACTGCTGGTACTCGGAAACAAGGTCATTCATGTTGCTTTCTGCTTCAGTAAACTCCATCTCATCCATACCTTCTCCAGTGTACCAATGCAAGAAAGCCTTTCTACGGAACATAGCAGTGAATTGCTCACTCACCCTCCTGAACATCTCTTGAATAGATGTTGAGTTGCCGATAAACGTCGAAGCCATTTTCAGACCAGTTGGAGGTATATCACAGACAGTGGATTTAACATTGTTGGGGATCCACTCAACAAAGTATGATGAATTCTTGTTCTGAACATTGATCATTTGTTCGTCAACCTCCTTGGTGCTCATCTTACCACGGAACATTGCAGATGCTGTTAAATAACGACCGTGGCGAGGATCAGCAGCACACATCATATTCTTGGCATCCCACATCTGTTGGGTCAACTCGGGTACAGTGAGAGCCCTGTATTGTTGTGAACCACGAGAAGTGAGTGGGGCAAATCCAACCATGAAGAAATGCAGACGAGGGAAAGGAATGAGATTCACGGCCAATTTGCGAAGATCGGAGTTCAATTGACCAGGGAATCGAAGACAACATGTAACACCACTCATTGTAGCTGAAATTAGATGGTTCAGATCTCCAACTGCAAACATGTAACCAAATACCCAATTACAGAGAAAGATTAGATTACACATAACATTACCACAAAGCAGTGACAACAAAAACATAGGATGATGATGAACTCACAGCTTGGGGTGGTGAGTTTAAGGGTGCGGAAACAAATATCATAGAGAGCTTCGTTATCCAAAACCATGCATTCATCAGCATTCTCAACAAGTTGATGGACAGAGAGAGTGGCGTTGTAAGGTTCAACAACTGTGTCAGAAACCTTTGGAGATGGGAACACGGAGAAAGTAAGCATCATTCGATCGGGGTATTCTTCCCTGATCTTGGAAATTAAAAGTGTTCCCATTCCAGAACCTGTTCCACCACCAAGGGAGTGGCAAACCTGAAACCCTGAAATGATATGAAAATCATGATAAGTAACCCAAATTCAGGTAAACAAAACAGAGTCTTATATCATGTTTAATCAAGTTTTAATGTAAATCCAAACATGCCCTAGTTATATCACAATTCCGATACTATAGAACACGTGGAAATTCGAATAATCTGCGCATATGGAAGTAAAAGCCTATTTCCACATACTAAATTGAGAAATAAAAGTTATCGAAAACACATCGGAAAAATATAACACAGTTTCATACAAAATGCCCAATTAGGTGACTTATTACTACAACACTTAAAAAACAAGCACAGATGAACACAAATTTCTGGATCTAGATTTAGTTGTCAACAATTTAGCTTCACTTTAATTAGCAATACAAATTTCTAATGAAAAACACTAATTTGTTAACTAAAAAGGAAAATTATCAATGACTAAAAAAGTAATGGAAAGATTAATCGTAGTAATAAGCAAAAAAATACAATATAATTAAAAGTCAAAGACCGGAAAAAATGGTGGAGATAGAAATGGAAATCTATCAAACTTCGGACAGCAAAAACCCTAAAATCTCGAGAACGGTTGTATAAAAGTCGAAGTAATGATTACCTTGAAGGCAGTCACAATTCTCTGCCTCTTTCCTCACAACATCAAGGACCGAGTCAATCAACTCTGCTCCCTCAGTGTAGTGACCTTTCGCCCAGTTATTTCCGGCACCGGACTGTCCAAAAACGAAGTTATCAGGCCGGAAAATCTGTCCGTACGGACCAGATCTGACACTGTCCATGGTTCCTGGCTCCAGATCCATGAGCACAGCCCTAGGTACGAATCGTCCACAACTCGCTTCATTGTAGTAAACGTTGACTCGTTCGAGTTGCAAATCGTTGTTCCCTTGGTACCTTCCGGTGGAGTCGATCCCGTGTTCTGCACACACAACCTCCCAAAACTTAGCTCCGATCTGGTTCCCGCATTGTCCTCCCTGGATGTGAAGAATCTCACGCATTTTGAATACTGAGTTGGAAGAACGAGTTGTAGAGAGAGAAAGTTAATGGAACGTTCTAGAGAGAGAAAATGAAGAGACGAAGAAGTGAAGCACAGAAAGTGATGTCTAACCCTCGTCTATAGCATGAGTGAAGAAGAAATATATTTTTATAGCTGGGATGGAACGGTTGTGTGACGGCGTTATGTGGGGCTCGGCGGTTAACGTTTGATTACACGGTTCCGTTTGATTTAAGTGGGAATTTAAATTTTGAAAAGCGAACGGAAATTTTGAATTTGATAAAGAAATGTAATCCTGTACAGTTTTGCTTAGTTATTCTCGTGATTAGGATAGAAATATGAACGGTTCAGATTTTGTAATGTTTCCCGGCCGTTAATGCCAATGAGGAAGTGCGGCTTCTGACATATTTTAATATTCGCTGTTTTTGGAATGGAAAAACTGCGACTCTCGTTGCTGGCGAGTGAGGAAGACGCTCGTTGTTCATTTGCATGTGAGATTTATGACGAAACAAGTGGGTTTTTTTTACCTTTTGGGCCACATAGCACGTGAAAAGCTAGTGGCACGTGATTATGGGCTGGATCATGTCATGTCATGTGAGCTACAACAAAAGCACAGAGTGTAATAAAATTAATTAATTATTTTAATTAAATATAATTTAAAAAATATTTATTTTAAAGTATACATGTTCTATAATAAATTTCAATATGTAAAAATTATATTTATATTTAAAAACTATAAATTTTAAATTTAAATTATTTCTACAAAATTAATTTTAAATTTTTAGAATTAATTTTATCTCTCCTAAAATTGAAACCAAGCAATACTTTTATTTGGACGTTAGATCGATCCATTTGCCCCGTTCACTACTTCTGCTAAAAGAGTTGACTGTTTTTTTCTATGTGGTAGATAGATTTTCCTTATCATTTTTAATTTGGATTTGTTTGCGGCTTTACGCTATCGATGAACTGAACAATCTTTTTCACTTTCAACATGTTTTTATCTTTTTTAAATTGTGAAATTATATTAATATTGTAATTTATAATATAATCTATGTCATCGTTAAAGACAGATGTTTCTCGGTCCCAAAAAATCATTAAAGAAATTAATATACTGATATATGCGAGTTAAAAATTGGACTAAATATATATTTTCTTTAAATCAATTTTATTTATTTATATTTTGAGATGAGGTAATAATTAGTATTGACACATCACTGCAACAACAAAATTTGTACTTTCATGTACTACTGTTAAATTTTGGATTAGCGTGGCACGCATGTATTATTAAACCTATGCCTTAATGAACTATATATATATATATATATATATATATATATATATATATATATATATATATATATATATTTGGTTTATATACTTTTTTATAATAATGTCCTGTTTCCTTTGATTCGAGTTCAGCTATCATCAAAATGGCTGTTAGTGCACTCAATATTCCACCTTGGTGAGCAAACTTTTCTTTCACTATAGCCAAAGATTGATGGTGGACCTATTATTAATTAATTAATAAAGAAAAAAAAAACATGTAGGGTCCTTATGCAACAGATCAGTATATAGCTAAGTATGGAAGCAAAGAAGTCATCCAATAGTGATGATATTAAGAGCAAAGGTATTGATCACAAAAACCCTTCATGACAAAGTTATCATCTCCTTTCACTGTTTTCTTTATGGATCCAATGTCCAACTATAAAATAATAATCATCGTCATCATTATAAAAGGAATTGCTGTACTTTATTACTTTCTTTATGCTACCAAATTGCTTAGTTAAACCTTCTCTGTTGATTAATATTGATATTTTTGCTAGGTATATGTGAAGTCGAAGGCAATGACTGATAAATGAATCTAGGTGCACTTTCTCATCAACAGCTCGATCTATGTGACATAACTTATTAACTTATCATTTTATGTGTCTAACAGTCTAAGATCTATTGTCTGTGGTAAACAAAAAAGTAATAATATGCTAGCTACTATGCTTGAATAACAAGCAATGATGCGGCATGGGATTTCCGAGCACGGCATGTACGAGGCCTCTTGATAAAACTATATAGTACTAGTATCGAATATTATATTAGTGTATATGTTTGTTTTGATGAAAATATATATGCATTTGCTGGATAATGTTATCAATAATATTTTTCAACACATACCACATAATATTTAGTCACCGTAGATGAACATAGTAGTCTTAAATATTTTAAGAGGTTGCCTTTTAATTTGTAAACGAGTGTGTTCCTACATTAGTCTATTTGCAACTTTAATCACTAATAGTTACGTGATTTACTATATTAAATTGAAGTTACATATATATATGTATATATATATATATATTGTGCTCCTTGCTAAGTATATTAGGCTTGTGTCTTCTTTTTTACCTTCTCTGCAAATCAGCCGCACATAAATCTTTTATCTTTGTACACTACTATACCAAGGGCCGCACACATATAGAATAAAGAAAATAAAATATCCAATTCGGTAATGTTCATTTGAGTATATTTTCATATCTTTATAAATTCTATCATACTATTTTTTTGAAGTTACATTTTTACCACACTAGAATTTCATATTGATTAATTTGGTGTTGCCTATAAATTTAACATAAATATAATAGTTATTTTGAGACTGTCACGTCTCATACTAGTCTTCCTCATGTGATTTTTATTATCCTATTTTTTTTATTCTTTATACTTACAAATTCACATATTTTTATGTGTAAAACATCTATTAACTTTCATTATTATTTTTTATCTATTAAAAACAGCCTATCTCCATTTCAATAGGTGCATAACAAAATCAAATTCAAATTGATTGAATTTAAATGAAGGAGAAACAAGTAACAGCCACCAATAACATATTTATTTGTTCATGCCAAATTTTATAAACACGTGTCAGCACGAGTAAGATAAAATTTATAGCCAAATTTTATAGCAAAAGTCTAAATTTGTCTTACCTCCAAAGACTTTAATTTATTTTAATTAAAATTTAAAATTGTGCATAATTTTCATTAAGTTGTAAATAACTACATGTGACATGTGATATATTGTTTACCTATTTAAAATCCAATATTTCATATATATTATATTTACTTAGCATTTTCTGATTCTGTTGGTTTTAAATAAATAAATGAATAAATAAAAAGTTTGATCATATTTTTGGGCAATATTTCAAATAGTAAATAATTCATTTGTATTTTGTTGTTTTGTTGTCTTATTACCTGTGCGGATTATTAGAGACGATGATTGACGAAAACGCAACACATTAAATGAATAAATTAAATTCGTAAAGAGAAATCTTCAATCGATGTAAGGGGTAAGAGAATATTTAATTTGAGTATAATATAATGTAAGATGAAGGGGAATGTTGTAATTCCCATATATTCATCAGGGGCATACTACGTACGATCGAATTATAGAATTGTTGTGAATTAATTTATGTCAAAATTGCATGAAATTTGATTTTTGTGAAATCATATTGTAAAACCCTTAGTTTTAAATTCTAATTTATGCAATTTTAGTATATTTTTGGTGTTGAATTCTGAGGCTTTTAGCCAATTTCAATGGTATTTTGTGTGTTAAATGCCAATGATATTTTTATGAGACCCGTTTAAAAGTATTTGGCGAGAATAATTTAATTACGTTGCGGAAAATTTATTATCGGACTATTTTGTTAAAAATATCTATAGTTGCTAAAAAATTTACCTGTCAAATGAGTTGCAATGAGAATAGATATTTTTATCAAAGTAGTTTGAGATGTGAGTGAAGCGATGTGTGTATAAATATTTAGATATTTGTTGATTTGGTTTAATTATAATATATATATATATATATGTATATATATATATATAAGTATATATATAAGTATATATAGTAACGTGTGAAAGGTGTAGAAGGCAAACAGAAGCAACACAGTGAGAGAAAGTAACATTCAAGCCTCCCTGCCTGCGTTCTTCTTCTTCTTTCACTTTTCAAAAAAACAAAATCAAAACCCATCAATTCAAAACCTCCATTTTCTTCTAGATCTAAGCTTCCATTCGAGAAGTGACAGAAGGGAAAGTTGCTCACCTCCACGCTGCGGTGCTAGTGAGCTAACTTTGGAAGCGGCGTGCGAACAAAATATTTTACCGGAATTTATCGCGGTACCGTAATCGGTTGTTTAAGCTATCGTTAAGGTAAGGGCTCCTTCCAAACTTTTAGTTTGCATTTAAGACATTATATGTGATTTTATGGAAAAGAAATTTGGTGTATTTGATGTGTAAAATGGTGAGAATGAATTTAATTCGTTTATGCGAAAATTAGGTGAAATTAATATCATATCAAACAATTTAATTAAATTGAGTGAAATTAAATTTATTATAATGACAATTCGTAATATAATCAATTCACTGATTCTTGGACAATCACCTTATAAGTTTAGGAATCCCCAAACTTTGCTTACAAGTTTGAAATCAACATATGGTCTATTTGTTTAGCTTAAATTAAGAAAATATGATTCTACGGTACAACTTCTTATAGAATTTTTTTTCAAAAGTTGCTAATTTTAGCTATAATGAGAAGAGTACTAAAAGAACCTTTTCTGGAAGTTTTTGGTTTTTGTTTCAAAACATATAATCAGTACAAGTTTTATAAAACGTGCGATTTGGATTATATTTTTTGTATTTAATTTTAACTAGATAAGGTAGATTATTTGTGTTGTAAAAGTTTGGTGTGTGAAAAAGATATAATTTTAGAATTTTGTTGTTGTTGGATAAACTTTAGTTGTGAACAAATTGTTACAAATATTCATGTTTATGTAGTTAGCTCCTTGAGTCTCGAAAAGGAATCGAGGCTGTTGGCACCGAGTTAGCGGTGGGGAGAACTCTGAGATATTAATGTTGTTGTGGTGATTCATGTTAGTATGATTGATGTGTTCATAATTAATATTATGAATTTTGAGATGTATTTTATGTGTAGATTGGAGGAAAATGAATTTAATGTGTTTATGGGTGAAATTGTGGAAATTGAATTTAATGTGTTTGAAATGTGGAGTTGTGAACACAGATGAGTCACGATTAAATTTGGCGTGAAATTTTGGAAGTCGAATTGATTGAATTTGTCGTGTTTGATGTGTGGATTTGTAGAAAATGAATTTAAGGTGTTTTATGTGAAATTGTTTTGATGTGTTTGAAGAGTGATTTGAGGAAATAAATCTGGTGCAAATGCATATTTGCAATTATGGAAATTAATGGGTGTATTGTGGTTGAAATATGACGAGTTTTGAAAATGAGTAATTTATAGTGATTTGGAATGAATTTGTGGAATTTGGATTGTTGTATTTAATGTGGTTTGTAGATTGAATTTGATGTGGATTTGTTGGATTATGAATTAATATGTCTGAGTATACTCTCTGAAAAATTTTGAAACAAATCATTAGTGTTAAATGAGTATTAAAAAAGGGGAATCTTTTAATAACTGCATTTACTTAATGGTTGTGGTGAAAAGAGTTAGAGTATGCTCATGCATTTCATAGTACATGGTGACCGCGATGGGCCATAGTGATAGTGGTAACCGTGATGGGCCACGAGATGATGCCATGTGAATAGTTGGTTCATCTTATCTTTGCGGGAATTTTCGCGTCGTGCTGATCTGTGAGAGATTGCACTCTTGTAAGTCGTGCTGATATGTGAGCGATTGCACGCATAGAAAATTAGTACTGGTCTGTGAGAGGCTGTACGATAGTAAATTGTGTTGATCCGTGAGAGATTGCACCTTGATAATTAGTACTGGTCTGTGAGTGACTGTACAATTATGATTTACGCCCTTTCGAGGAGGGTGTTGGTTTGGAATTCTGGAATCATGTGCATTGACATATACGCATTTCATTAGGGTGCTTGGCACGCGAGTCATGTTTGATATACTATGATGGTTGTATATACATACTCGGTTGTGGTTTGATGAGTGTTATTGATTGACTTTATGTGGTAAGCGTTGAATGATATCGAAATATTTTCAAAACTGGAAATTATGTCATTTTCGCAATTGTATTCGGATACAAGGATGTGGTATTCGAATACGACAGTGCAGTTTGTTAAAAATTCCATTTTTCAACTTTGATTATGCATGTTTGGCATATGAAAATCCTTTCTAGATGTATGCTAAGTTGAAAGGTTATTTTGTGCATTTAAAATTTAAATGTTATGTGATATTTGTTAATTTCGGTTGGTGACCTTTACAATTATTGTGGAAATCTGGGCTTTGCCCTCAGATGAGAATCAGGATCGTCCTACCAGTTAGTACTCTGGAGATGGGTACGGAGTTAGACTTACCTGACCACTGCTGTGTCAGAAGGACTGCGGGGCGCGTGGAGATCACTTGGGTTATAGTAGTTTTTTTGTAGCATGATCAGATTAGATGGCTGTATAGGGGCTAGATGTCTATCTGTTGTGGTTGTATTTATTTCATTCTGGAAGACTGTACTTATACCATATATTGTCAGCTTAACTTTGATTTTGATGGGTCCTTGTACCACTTTTTGACGTGACGTGGGGAAGTTAAAATTCTTGGGGCAGTGCTTTTGTACAGGTGTCTGCCGAGAATACCCCAGGGATATGAGCTACGTTGGATAGGTCTCATAGCCCCGGTGTATTTTTATGTTTTAAATATTTTGGATTTTCATTTCAAAACCGTTTCCGCTGTTTGCAATTATTGTTGACTTTTGTCGTTGTGATACGACTTAAATATTTTATCCAAAGGTATTTATCTCTTTATTATGAATTTGAATTTGTTTTAAAAAAAAATAAAAAATCGGGCTGTTACACATATGCTAATTCCTATTGTGTGGATGATGTGTATTTGAGTGTTCTTGTTTACTTGAATGAAATTATGACCTTACTTGAATGCACTACTTGTTTGATTTCTTATTTTATGATTGATATAACTTGACTATTCATTGTGATTGGTGTTCAAGAAATGTTGAGACTTGATTGCACTACTTGTTTGATTTCTTATTTTATGATTGATAGAACTTGACTATTCATTGTGATTGGTGTTCAAGAAATATTGAGACTTGATTGAGATTAATATATATATATATATATATATATATATATATATATATGTGTGTGTGTGTGTGTGTGTGTGTGAGTGCGCGCGTGCGCGCGTGTGGGTGTGCGTGTAATTCTGATGAATATTGTGGACTAACTGATATATATATATATATATATATAGACGTAAATTTTGATGAATAGTATGAATTCATACTAAGAGCTGTCAAGTTGTGATCATTCAATATGTATTGACTAGATGTTGGGGATTTTTGAAATGAATATTATTTTATCATCATATTGGGAGAGTCTGACAAACCCAATTATTTTAGGGAAATACAACTAAATGAGCTTGGTCGTGGAGGACTAGGATCGAACCATAAGGTAAAACTGATAGATCCTTGAGGTATCTCTGGTGGAGAATTCCTAAGTGGATTATTTTCTAAGGTCGGGAGCTACCGTGCAACACATGAGTATCCCGATCGTCGCGTATATGTGTCTCAGGTTTAAGTGAGGGGATCTATGAGGACATGGTCATTCATCAATTGTTCGTCCACTCGTGTGGTGGCATAGTATCAAGCCTCATAGCCAAGTACTTCAGAGTAGAATGGTACCAAATGATGAAGAAATATAAAGTATAAGACATGCATCATATTGCGTCTTTGTGATTGTTTTTATTGTGATTTATTTGGATAAACTTTGATATTATGTTCTTGAAGATTTTGAATGCTATTTATGATGTGAGTTCTACCAATTTGATTAAGTGTATGTTCTTCTCACTTATGTTATATTATTACATGATTTCAAAACTACTTCATTCGTTGTTTGCATTTGATTGATTTGACTATGTGTTTGCGAAATCGCAGCTATTACAGGTTAGAAAGTATTGAAGTTCAAGTTTGGGAGAAGTCATCTGTGATGTGTGATACTGGAAATGAGATTTATAAATTGTATTTTACTCATTTAATTAGAAAAACTTTGTTAGTACTAGTAATTTTTTGAATAAAATTATAATTAAATCCAACTTATTGAGATTGCACTTTTTTATTTGGGAAATTAAATTTAAAGTGTCTCATATGTACTTTGAGAAATGTGATATCATAATTCACTTGTAAAAGTTTTTATTTCCTTGAAAAAAGTTTTGCTTATCTATTGTGAATTATTTTTTTGATAAATTTTAGTATATATTAATTATTATATGTACTATTTTGGGGTTTAAGGTGTCACACTTGTGATGTATTTGATGTTGTGTGCTTAACTTTATAGTTGGCATCTCTTTGCTTATATGATTTTGAACTCGATTTTTCCCTTGTTATATTTATAAGCGACAATGGATGATAGCATAAAATGCTTAATTATGTGTCTGATGAAGTTTTGTGTAGTGGAAATCATTCTCGGACGTTGGAATTTTTATCATTTTGTTCAATTGAGTGCTAATTCAGACTCTAACCACATGATTTGAGAATTTTAGGGTTTTTAATATCAAATATTCAAGAAAAAATACATTATTTTAGTTAAAGTTGGTTAATCATGTAATACTGTTTAACTGCATTTGATTTTAACGAAGTATTTAATAATTTCAAACTTACAATTATTTAAAAAATAAATATTTTTCCCGCGATAATCAACAAATAAGCGATTTTGGAATAAAAGATGTCAATTTAATGATATTAGAGAATGATCTCTCCATTACGCTGATGTTTGTGAGCCTTCCAAAGCTAATTGTACTTCTTGCGTGTTTTATTTGTATTTTCTTCCTTTCATGCATGACATAACATGTGCATTCCTTTTATGCTATGTAGATCATAATAGCTTATCTATTTTGTTCTATTGGTTAGAAGTAGGAATGACAAGTTGGAGTAACAATGTTGTGGTTGAGGCTATTTGTTCTTCACTTGTATATCAACAACTTAAAATAGTCATTTTATATTTATTACACTCATAATATGAGAAGGTTCGTTAATCCTCGGTCACTAGTGGTCTTGGATATGAAAATTGAAGGCTATGGAGATATTAATCTTCTTATTTAATGCACGTGTCATTATGTGATCCCAACTCATAGAAAATTTGCACCAAATGTTGTAATCGGGAAGAAACTCTTATATCCACTGAATGAAATTATGTGCATGCTACTAAACTTTGACATGTTTTGGACTTCACATATTTAAATATGTTTTATAAAAAGGATGTGAGACTTTGAATCGATCTAAGCTTAAATAACTCTTATATGCCGTGTGCTACTCTAACTCTACATTGTTTTGCGAGTAAAATTCTCGCCATTTAGGATTTGTTGAGGCTTGATTAGAATGTCCAAATTATTCACACTTTGGATTTGTTGAGGCTTGATCGATCTCCTTGCCAAGATTGGTTAATTTTGATAGTGTTGATAAAATTAAGTTTAAGGACATCTCTCTTGCTAGCCTTGCTGCTGATGCTACTGCATTCCCTTGTCTTTTTTCTATCATTGTGCCAAAAAACATTTTCTATGGTTGACTTTTTTTGCATTGTCTTGACCCTTTAATTTTTAGAAGAATTAGATATTATTAATTTAGAGTACGGTTGAAAATTAAGTAAAAGTGGAACCTCTAGTCCTTATTATAGAAAACAAATTAAAAGTGACCATTTTTATATTTTTTTTAAAGAAACTTTGACCCATTTTCAAAGATATATAAAATTAAAAAAAAAGTGTTATATACATTAAGTCTAAACTAATTTTACACTGATGTTCAATAAAAAATAAATACTAAATAATTTTTTTAATAAACGATTATTAAATAAAAATAAATAGCAATGTGAAAGTAAACTTAAATAACATAATCTATATTGTTAATTGCCGTTGCATTCTATAAAATTTACAATAAAGTTAATTGTTCAAATAATTATCATTAGAGACCGCTATTAGTTAAACTAAATAAAAGCAAATTATTATTATTAGTATTATGATTTTTTTGGCACAAGCCTATTTTTACTATTTACTAAATAAAATAAAGTTGAAATACATTGTGTAATCCTTTATATTTCACAAAAATAATAATAATATGTTTAAGTTATAAAACTAACTTTTGCATTGTCACCCTTGTTAATATTCAGTTAAAAAAAAAAACACATCTGACGGTTAAAGGTCTGGCAATTTTAATAAGTTTTTAAATAAAAAATAATATTTTTTTATTAAAAAATAAAAATCTAGAAAATCCTAAATGTTCATCTTCTTCCTTTCATCTTTTTGTCATCATCATCTTCCCACTTTTCATCGAAATTCATAAATTTAAACAAAAAATCAAAATAAAACCCAAAATTTTAAATCCAACAAAATCCAAAACAAAAAATTGAGTTCCATTAGTTCATATTTCGGAACTAAGATCCGAAGACATAACATAACAAACTCACCACCATATTTTCACTTCCCCCGAATACATAAGATCCAAACTTTGACATTTAGAAAAGATCGGAAACCAAAACCCCAGTTTCAATATGTTTCTAATGGCCAAAGATTCGAAAACAACAACAAGTGGATCAACAAAGATCTTCATTTTATGGGTTTATGCAAATTACAATAGTTTGAAATTTTAAATTTTAGTGAAAGGAGTATGGGATTCAATTTTTCCTGAGAGAATTGGAAAATGAACGGAATATAAACTTTCTCGTGATATTGAAATTTTTAATTCTTTTATGTTTATAGAATTCGATCTCACTTTTTTTTTTTTATTTAGATTTTGTTGAGATCAAAGTTTTGGATTTTACTTTGTATTTTTTTATTAAATTTATGAGTTTATGATGAAGAAGATGAAGCGGAGAAAATAAATATTATACGGTTTTTCAATAATTTTTTTAATAACAAATAATTTAAAATTGTTTTTATCAAAAATATAAATTATTTTCAAGGTTTTTTTTATTAAAAATGTATTTTATTAAAAAACTATTTTAAAAATAAATTTTTTATTCAAACTATTTAAAATTGTCACATCAAATCAGTAACAGCTACATGTAAGCATGGCAATGGGACAAGTTGGAGACTGATTTTGCCACCTGCACGCCCCGATTAATTGGAGAAACTCGCAACAGGTTCGTATTTCTCCACATAGACTCACAACCATTCATGTATATATATAAAATTATAAATTTAAAATCATATCTATTATAATTAATATAATAAAATAATAATTATTAAATAATAATAAAATTATAAAAGATTTTCTATAAAAATGATATTATAATTTTTAATATTTAAAAAAAATAGTATATTCAATATGTATATGTATATAAAATTTAAAAATTACAATAATATTACTAGTAGGATGGGTTCGAGTGCGGGTTGATATCAACACCCCAAACCCGTTCTCATTCCAGATTTTAATTTCAAAGAAAATCTACAAAATGGATTTTCCCTGCTCAAATCAAAATAAGTTCGGATGAATATCCACATATACAAGTTATATTGTGATCTCAAACTACAATAATATTATTGATAGAAGTAACCTGCAAATATGTTATAACTTAAATGACTTAATTATAAATAAATAAAAAATCTAAAGAATTAAATGTATTTTGCCTAAAATAAAAAAAAAGTAAAAAAAGGGGCAAAAGAAAGAAGAAAACCCTGGGGTTTTAGATTGGGGTTATCTCATCACCGCAGCAGGTGCCGCAGCCGTATCTAACCTAATTAATCAATCAATCGTCGGCCACATCTTGTCAGATATGGTGAGCCAAAGGCAACGACTTGCTCGCAAACGATTCAAAGCAGAACACCCCGAACTATTCCCCAAAGTTGAACCCACTCCTCCTAAAGACCCTCTCAAAAAGAAGACCAAGAACAAATTCAAGCGCAAAAAGACCGACTCAAAAGATAAACCCCGTTCCGGAAAACGGCCCCTTCGTGTTCCCGGTATGAAACCCGGTGACACGTGTTTCATCTGCAAGGGCATAGATCATATCGCAAAATTTTGTACTCAAAAAGCTGAATGGGAAAAGAATAAGATATGTTTGCGGTGTCGACGACGCGGTCATAGAGCTCAGAATTGCCCTGAGGTTCATGATGGTTCTAAGGATGTTAAGTATTGTTATAATTGTGGTGATACTGGTCATTCTCTTGCTAATTGTCATCAACCTCTTCAAGAAGGAGGGACAATGTTTGCTCAGTGTTTTGTTTGTAATCAACAAGGACATTTGAGTAAAAATTGTCCTCAAAATGCTCATGGCATTTATCCTAAGGTATATTATCTTATATCATTTCAATTATACTATACCATTTTCTTTCAAAAGGATAACCATATAAGTTAGTTCAATTAACAACACTTGTTCTTTAAACAAACGGTTTGGTTCAAGTGATTAATGAGCTCTAGAGAATGATGGAGTGATCGGGATTACCACATTCGACCTCTAGTTGAAACAATTGTTGACCGGTCTTTACTTATCTTCCGATTGAACTTTTAGATTATCAGTGTCCATTTTCCCTTGAAAATCCGAGTGTTAGACCAAAAGAACAATAGTTGTTCTTTGCAAGTAAGCCGTGTCTGATATGCTATACCTATTTATTTATTTGTTTTGTGTGTTTGTTTGTAATAGGGTGGTTGTTGTAAAATCTGTGGTGGTGTGACACATCTGGCAAGGGATTGTCCTGATAAAGGGCAGAATGGATCTGGTGCTGCTAAAGGGCCTGTTCACAACTGTAAGTTTTTTTGTTTTTTTTTTTCCAGAAGAAACTGAATGGATTTTCTAGTTCTGTAGTTTTGGTTTTGATTTTAAGTGCTGCAATTTTTTGTTTAATCTGTTTGGCATATTTGTTTCATTTGTTTGCTTCTCTAAATTAACATATGGTTGATACTAGTTCTGTTTTTCCATGCTATCTTTAAGCTATAGTTTTGATCCAATCTACAAATATAGTCATTAATTTCTGATTGTAATGTCTATTGTCTAACTGCTGCTAGTGGAGATGTACTGTTTTTGGTCCTTTGTTACCTTAGGAAAAATTAAAACAGCTGAACATATGGTTATCTGTATGTTACAAAGTTACACGCGAGTCGTATTTCAATTCTATAGAAAACTGAATCCAATTGATACAAATCCCTGTGTGTATCTATTTTGAAAATGAATGTCCGCTTGAATCCCGATGCCTTATGATGAATTCAAATTCACTCTGATGAATCAGATCCTGAACTTAGTGTAGGCAGCTACTTTTTTGTCAACTTTGTATAGCTAACCACTTTTTTTTTGTCATTTAATTTTTTATTTTAATTGAATCTTCAATTATTTTGAGTTTCATATATGATGTATTAGCTTATAGTTTCACTATGTTACTTGTTTTTACTTAAAATATAAGTTATATTGATTATGTGTCTTGCGATTCATAATAAGATTTGATTCACGATTTAGAAAATAGGTATTTCGATTCAGGATTTGAGTCTTGATTTGATAATCATGCAGCTACAAAAGTAGTGATAGTTTTCCTCTGAAGTCCTTTATTTTGGCTCAAAATGAATTTTATTGAGTGATAGGTGGCCAATCTAGGTGGATACGGGTTCTTCATATTATAGTAGTTTGAGATTAGCATGTTTGGTTGTGGTTTGGTATACTGATAGGTTATTCTTGATTACATGTCAGAACTGCTAAAATCATTTTACCCTGTTAATATAGGGTGTTAAGAGTGAATTTTGTCAGTTGTTATATGCTTTAAATTTGATAATAATGAGAACACGAACTATCCAACCTTCTTGTTTGAGATTTCACTCATAAAGAGGTGTCTTTAAAATAAAGGCGAGTGATACAAACGACTGTTAAATGCTTGGACCCATGCCAAATGCGAATTGAAGTATTTTCTTAGTCGCAAATGTTAATATTAGAAATCAAATATTTAGAGTGAAGTGTGTAAGTTTAATGTTAACATGTTGCAAGTTATATGCAGCCCTTCTTGCCTCTGCCTGAGCTCTTTCCGTAAATCACCAATTAAATTGCATTCAATTGTGATTTCTTCTGATCTATTGGATTGCTAAGCCTTTATAGTCATCTGGTAGAAGGGTGCTTATATATACTATGTCTAATATGTTATTAACTCAATTCTTTCTTTCAGTACTGCGAACCAATGAGAGGCCCATAGGCCAGGTTACGAAGTTTGTGAGCGGAGACGATATGGAGGATGACTTCACGGCAACAGAAATAAATGACGACAAGAGCAAGCTTTCAAAGTTGAAAGATGGCAATGTAAAACCAAAGAAAGGTCCTAAAGTGGTGAACTTTGACTAAGTAGTTACTTTTTACTGTGTTGTGTGGATATTTGTTTCCACTCTCCTGGGTTGTCTGAAAGTTTAGAGAATTTTGACATGGAAACTAAATTATCTTTTCTTGTTGATGACCATTAATCCTACCGTGTTTTCAATGGGAGAAACTAAGAGTCCGTTTGATAAATTATCTTTTCTTGTTGATGACCATTAATCCTACCGTGCTTTCAATGGGAGAAACTAAGAGTCCGTTTGATGGACATGATAACGAGACTATGATACACGTATGATACACGTATGATACACGTATCCTATCCCTTCCTAATCCTTTGTTTGATGCAGCCATCGGATATGATACGCTAATCAAATTTTTTTCCTAATCCTTTGTTTGATGCAGCCATCGGATATGATACGCTAATCAAATTTTTAAATAATCAGGTTGCAGCCGCATTATCTTATCCTTAATTTGAGTTAGGATAAAATAATCCGTTCTCAACCGGATATCATTTCTCTCTTCCTCCGGTCTCAACTAGTCCTGTTCGAGGTCCTGTTCGAGTCTACCCTGTGGCACTCTTCCATTTTTTTTATTATATAACAATATAAAAATTGATTATTTTTTTTTTTGAGATAATGTTATGATAGTAAGGGTTTGTTTGATTGTGTTTTACTTTTTAGTTTTTGAAAACTATTTTATAAATAAATTTAAAAAAATTGTTTTTAAAAAGAAATTTTTAAAAAAATTGTTTGCTAACTTTAATTTTTAAAACAGTATTTGACTAGAGAATTAAAAAAACTGAAAAATAAAAAGTAAAACACCATTTATCTGTTTTGTTTTTTTAGTTTTAAAAAGTATAATATTAAAAATAGTTTTACAA
Source organism: Cicer yamashitae (assembly GCA_037974755.1). NCBI lineage: Eukaryota > Viridiplantae > Streptophyta > Magnoliopsida > Fabales > Fabaceae > Cicer > Cicer yamashitae. Next base: position 12,526,636 of record JBBPBQ010020324.1, read on the forward strand.
AATAGTTTTTAAAAACAAGTAATCTAAACAAATTGTTTAGTTTTTAAATTTTAAAATACTAAAATTATTTCATAAATTATTTACATTTTTATGATAGTGAGTCATTATTCAATTGTGGTAGATAGAGAAATCACAATTTTTATGATAGTAAGTCATTCTTCAATTGTGATGGATAGAGAAATCACAATTTTTTCAAGTATATAAAATTACTTCATATCAAAATATAAATCATATCATCTTGTTATCCGTTGTGTATCAAACACTGAATAGGATAAACTAATTTTATCAAGTTTGTTATCATGTGCACATCAAACATAGGATATCATAACTCTTTATCCTACCCATATCCTATCATGTCTCTATCCGCTTCTTATCCTATCATGTGCCTATCTTATCCGGTCCATCAAACGGGCCCTAAATGTAACTATTTTTTTGAGTATAGCTACTAGTTTACTATCTTTACTTTTATGTGACTTAGGTTGACTTTGCTCCCATTATTTTTCAGTACTTTCACTGGTAAGGGTTTTTGCTTCATAAACAATAACCTATAAAACCGTTTGATATATAGATTAATCGAAAAGTGAATTTAAGTTCATATTTTTAAAAATAATTTTTACGAGAACTTACTAAAAAATATCATTTGTTATAGATTTAAAAAAATTATTTTGAAATTTAATAATTTAGATATTCAATTTTAAGATCTCAAAAGAGTTTTATGAAAAGTTGTTCAAAATAACTTTTTATTTTGAGAATTTTGAAATTTTATTATATAAAAAAGTTATAACTAAATAATGTAATACTTAAAATGACTTATTGTGAGAAAATATTTAAATCAATTTTTCGTTTGAAGTTTCAATTTTTAAATTCTCTTTTGAAATAATTACTTTGTTTTGGCTCATAAATAAAAAATTTAAGAGGGATCGTATAAAGATTTTATGTGTGGTAAAAGTTGTTTTGATTTAG
>JBBPBQ010020324.1:12527995-12549401 GCA_037974755.1 Cicer yamashitae
ATATGATCAAATAAAATAATCAATTTCATGAGGTTGTTTTGATTTAGCTATTATTGTAAAAACTTAATAGTACTTTTATTATAAAATGTAATTAACATCTGTTTTTTTTTTAGGATCCGGATTTTCAATAAAGTTTAATTATTTTAAAATATTGCTAGTGATATTTTTTGAAGGAATTATGTATAGCTCCATCTCTACGGTTTTTACTGTTTTGAACTATAAATTAAAAAAAAATACCCATAACTTCGTTATCTATATTTTAAAGGATGAAACTTATGACATGATCTCCAAGATTTTAAGTTTTTTTTTTTGTTTTGATATAAGAATTATTTTCATTCAAATGATAAGAATAATACAATTAAATTAATCATAAGTTGAATATTTGTAGATCAACAAAAAAATAAAAAAATTCATTAATAATATACATATAAATATTTCAGAAATCAACAAAAAATTATTTAAACAAAAACTTAATTCTATTAACTAAACTAACGGGAGTAAAATAATTCCATTCAATTAGGCAGCGTCGTCGTAGATAGGATGATGTCAGTAAAGCTGTTGAGTCCACGCATATGGACAAGGATGTACCTGAGCCTGCACAGATGGAGCAGGTTGAGGAGCAGTATACTGAGTCTACACGTGATGATGTTGATGATGCCATTGATGTTGATGATATTGAGCCTAAGCAGGATCAGCAGCTCGGATTCCCTGAAAGACCGGTGGTGACATCTGTGTTGACACAGTATGAACACCACGTGGCTCGGAGGATATGGGAAGGAGAGGTATTTATTTAATTAATTATATTCATTATATTTAAGTAATATATATATATATATATTCATTAGTATATATATTCATTATATTTAATTAATTAGTATATATATTTATTATATTTAATTAATTATTTATTTATTTAAATAAGAACAAATATTTATTGTTATGTTCTTTAATTACTCGCAGGATCGTGGGTCGTTGAAGATTATTACACATGGATTGAAGCTGAATAAGTTTTCTGAAGTTCTTATGCCAGATCCTGTATTGCATTGGATTTGAGAATCTGGACTGCTACACCTCTCTTCAGTTTATCTCACTATGGTTGATGTTGGTCTCATATCTACCTTTGTTGAAAGGTGGCATAGAGAGACCAACTCATTTCACATGTCATTTGGAGAGATGACAATCACATTGGACGATGTGGGAACTCTTCTTCATATTTCACCTCGGGGTAAATTTTTTGATACACCTATAAATATGAATACTAGAGTTGTCCATGAGTATTTAGGTGTATCATGGGAGGAAGCATTAGTAGAGATTAATTATAATAAGTGTGCCCAGTGTAGATTGCAATGGTTGCGTGATTTATATAGTCGTCTCATTCAGACTAACCAGTTTGAGTGTGCGGCTAGAACGTACCTATTGCATTTAGTTGGCTGCACTATTTTCGCTGATAAAACACATACACGTGTGGAGGCGAAATATGTTAGTTTATTTATTAACTTAGATAGTTGTCGGGACTATTCGTGGGCTACTGCTGCATTGGTTTTCCTGTATGACAATCTCGGAGATGAAGCTGTCCACGACACTCGACAGTTGGGTGGTTACATGACCTTACTACAGGTATATTTATTTATTTATTTATTTGTTTAGTCATCCACTTATTTATTTATTTATTTTTTTTATTGTGCAGTGCTGGATTTACGAGCATTTCCCTAGCATCTGTAAGTGGGGCGATAGAGGAAAGGTTCCTGCACATCTTCCTCGAAAATGTAGGTAGACTGCAAAACATGATGTTGAAGGCAGACTGATGACATATCGTCGGAGACTCGATGATGTATTGTTTACACCATATGATGATGATTGAGTTAATCATCTGTTTGTCAAGCTTTCGATTTTCTCCGGATACCTTCGATGTGGTGGAGTCTCAGTCCCTTATCTTCCAGAGCGATGTCTTTGATAATTTGGTCGTATTCAGTGCATACCGCGTGACGTTCCTTGGGTGTCAGAGAGTATAGATTGGGAGTGGCAGTCTACTATGAGATCATCTGTAATTGTCTTTCAGCGACTATATCCTGTTGCGACTTTTCCTAGAGAAGTCACTGCATACTACTATGCATGGTACACATATGTATCACATCCTCTGATCCTCCCTTCACCTACAGCTGCACCTTCGGGTCCACCTACTGCTGCTGCACATGCTGGTCCATCATCTGCTGCTGCACATGCTGGTCCATCATCTTCTGTAGATGGTGGTAGTGACCGTAGAGCAGCTGAGATTGCACGTAGGGCCTTAGATTTGGTGGAGCCATTTAGTGAGCTTCTTGAACTATTAAGTGAATTATGCCGCTTGTACGACAATTAGTAATTGTGTTATGTAATATTGTGAATTTTTATGAATTTTTATGTGTCACTGTTATTTATGAATTTTTATTTTAAGTTAAAACGTAAATGACAAATGATAAAATGTTAACTGATGGATAAATGATAAAACAAAAAAATGATAAAACGTAAATGGACAATCAGACATAATTTATAATCTTCACACACTAGCTCAAAGTGTTGCAAGTGATGATCATACTCCTCCACGCTAGTCAAATATACAATTTTGTTCCATAAATCCATTACTTCGTCGTATCTATCATTTTTCACATATTATTTGCATGTTGCCCCAACATTTTTTTCAATATAAAAACGAAATAGCAAATGAATTGAAGTACGAAACACAACTTTAATAGCAATCATCATGGCAAGATCTCTATCAGTCACAATAACTTTAGAAATTAAAGTCTCAGAGACGAACAACTGTCTTAGTTTTTCAAATGCCCAGATAAAGTTATCTTGTCACTCTTGTTCCAAGTATGCAAACCCAACAGAAAATGTCAAACTAGTAGATGTGACACCGACAATTTAAAGTAATGGTAACCGATATCTATTTGTTTTGTATGTGCTATCACATATCAAAACAAAATGAAATGTGTTTAACAACTTTATGCAATCAGGATGCGTCCAAAATATATCTCTCAAAACATCTGAATTCTCCCGTCTTCTTCTCCAATGCACATAATTTTCTTATTGTATTAACTTCAACAAATGCTGCATTTCTGTGTACGAGCCTCTCAACGAAGCTCGATAACTACTCCTTGCTTTATATATTTGACTGGGAATTGAGATATTAGATTTATTTCTCTCTTTCAAAGCATTCAAAATGAATCTTGGTGCAAGCTTATACTTTGTCATGTCCTTGACAAATTTTCTCTCTTCTTCGTTTAAACGCCCCAAATATGAATGACCGGTTAAAGTATCAGCTAAATCACGATTATGCGTTCCACAACGAACACTAATTTTCCATCCTTCACCGATACTCAACGGTATACATATGAGCTTATACAGACAATTTTCCTTGTGAGAACGAGTTACTGTTGATTTTGATTTATATCATTCGCCTCTTTCACATCCCAGAATTAATTTGTCTTTTCTTCGCCTCTTTTTCGGTTGCTTTGTCTGATCAAATGGTAACAATTAAAATTCCATTTTGCCTTCCAATGTTTTTGCCCATTCAAATACAGCTTCTCGAGAGGGAAATATCTGCAACACATGTTTCAAATATAACATCAAATATATATCTATAATCAAAGTTTGATCGATTGTGGATTATCAGTAATAATACCTCATCAGTGGTGAATTTTTCTGTTGAATCAATAATTATTGTTGAAGCTGGAACCTCAACTCTACTCATACCTAATTTCAAAAAGATTAAAAAATTTAATTAATAATAATATTATAAATCTATTTTTTTTTACAAATAAATAATATTAAAAAAAAAAACTGGAATTTCAAAACTTTCACATGAAATGAAAGTTTCGAAACATACAAACTCGAATTTATAGAAACCTTCGAAGCAGCCCATTTCGAAATTTTGATGTTCATCCAAACTTTCGAGTGTTCTGGAAAAAGCTGGGAAACATCATTTCGAAGGTTTCGAATTCATCAAAAGTTTCGAAATTTTGTTTAATTTCTGGAAAACACGTTTCAGAAGTTTCAAGTTAGCCAAAAGCTTCGAAATTTCAGGTTATTTCCTGGAAATTTCATTTTGAAAGTTTCAGGTTGAACCAAAGTTTTGAAGGTTCCTGAGAAAAACAATTTCAAAGGTTTTGTTTTAGGAAAAGTATCGAATATATATTTAAAATTCTTACTTTTTTTATTTCGAATTTATTAAATATTTGAATATTTTAAAATTTTTTATAATTTCAATTGGAGGTGGGGACTGGTAACTTTTTTTTGGTTTTTTATAAATAGTAAAAAAGGGTATTTTGGTCTTTTCCTTTGAAATGGGGAGTGGGAGGTATAGGAGGAGGGGTGCACGATATAATTCTCAACATTTGAACCGTTCGTTCCTATCATGATCTCACTTAAATCCTCGTGTTTTTTTTTTTCCTCTTTTTTTTCTTTTCTGTTCTTCTTTATAAAATAAATAAATATTAAATTACTATTCAAACTGCCTCTCCCAAATAAAAATAAAAAAAATATTTATTTTTCTTCTTATTCCTCCATTAAAAAGTGTGATTTATGAAGTTTTTTTTAATTCAGAATCATTCATCTTAGTTGTTTTTTTCTTTTATTTTATCTAAAATAAATGAATTTTACATAAATTTAATTTTTATTATATATATATATATATATATATTTTGAGATTTCATTGTTGCGACGTCTATTGATTTATCCATTTTGTTATAATATTTGTTTTGCTTCATATCAACATAATAATTTGAATCTATTATATATTTTCATTAATGACTTTGAAATCATCAACGTTACAATCCATAAATATATATATTTAAAATATTTGAATTTGCTGTATTTGTAGATGTGTTGCCGTTTTGTACTATAGGACAATTTTATGCTATTGATTTGAGTACGGTTTTTCCCCAAAGTAATTTATGTTGTATTTAACAATTTTGAATTTGTACTCTATGGATATATTCTACAATTTAAAAAATAAAATAAAATTTATGTCAGTAAAAAAATTAAAATAAAACAAAATAAATTTTTATTCATCAATTTCACCATAATTTTGAAGTAAAAAAAGTTTTTTTTATTAAAATATCCTCTTTTTTAAAAATCTTTATCAAAATGCCACACTTTCAAAAACGTTTACCAAAATGCTTTACTTTTTGGGCCCTTTACCAAGTCGCCATAGGAGGGGTGCGACCTCCTGAATGCGTTTTTTTTCAGGCCCAGTGGGAGGTCGCTGGATGGGGGTGCGACCTCCTAATGGGTTTTTTTGTTGTTGTCTTTTTCTGTTTTTATATGTTTTTTATTAATTAATTAATTATAATAATAATAATAAATAATAAATAATAATAATAATAATTAATAAATAAATAACAATACATTAATAAATAATAATAATAATAGTTATTTTACTATAAATAATACATTAATAATAAATAATAATAATAATAATAATAATAATAATAATAATAATAATAATAATAATAATAATAATAATAATAATTTTGAAATGAAAACCTTTGAAGATTTCATCGAATCCCAATTTTTTGAAGCATAAATTTCGAACCTTTCGAGTAAGGTTAAAATTTCGAAATGCAACATTCGAAACTTTCAATTTGAAAGTTTCGAAATGAAAATTCTGAAACTTTCACATTAAATGAAATTTTTGAAACTTTCCATTAAATGAAATTTTAAAACTTTCCCATTTTGAAACTTTCCATTAAATGAAATTTTTCAAACTTTCCATTTCGAAACTTCCCTATTATTATTATTATTATTATTATTTATTTTTTATTATTAATGTATTATTTATAATAAAAATAACTATTATTATTATTATTATTTATAATTAATTAATAATATTAATAATAATAATAATTATTATTTTTTAATGTATTATTATTATTATTATTTATTAATTTATTGTTATTTATTTATTAATTAATTATTATTATTATTTATTATTATTGTTAATGTATTATTTTTATTATTATTATTATAATTAATTAATTAATAAAAACATATAAAAAACAGAAAAAGACAAAAAAAAATAAAAATGAAACCCCCAGTAGGAGGTCGCACCCCCAGCCAGTGACCTTCTACTGGGCCCAAAAAGTAGGGCATTTTAGTAAACATGTTTGAAAGGGTGGCATTTTGGTAAAGATTTTAAAAAAAGAGGATATTTTAATAAAAAATTGAGTAAAAAAATCCCAAAAAATGCTTTTTTTTTTTCAAACAAAAGCCCAGAATAAAATAATCATATAAAATGCTTATTACAATTTTTTGTAATAAAAAAAGTCCATGTCGTCTCGGTTGAAAAAACCCCACAATAAACCCTAATTTGTACCACCACTATCATTCTCAAAGCTCCGCCGCCGCATCGAAACGGCGAATTTCCGATTTCACGATCAGATAATGGATGATACTATTGATTTGAATGAGAACAAAATGCTGACAGAGGAGAAACCGGAAACATTTGCTTCACCGGAACTGAAACAAGAAGATGGTACTATTAAGAAGAAGAAGCACAAAAGTAGGAAGCTGAAGAAAATCAATGCAGATATGACACAACCGATTCAAAACCCTAATCCTCAGGTATGCTCTGAACCCTTAGAAGCTTTACGAATCACAGAACTCAAACCAATTGAAGAATCTACGTTACCTTGTTCAAATGAGACAGTACGGATCCAGAACCTATGCTCTGAACCCTTAGAAGCTTCACCAATCACAGAACTCAAACCAATTGAAGAATCTACATTGCCTGATTCAAACATGACAGTACCGATTAAAAACCCTAACCCTCAGGTATGCTCCGAACCCTTAGAAGCTTCACCAATCACACAACTCAAACCAAATGAAGAATCTACGTTACCTGATTCAAATAACACTCCCAAGAAAAAGAAAAAGAGAAGGAAGAAGAAAAACGTGCTCAATTCTCAAGAGGCACAACCACAACCACAACCACTATCACAATCACAACCAATATCAGAACCAGAACCAGAATCAAAGGGACATGGTAATGCAGAGCTGAATGATAGGAAGACAAATGAGGAGGAAAAGGGGGAAGAATCAAATGAAACGAAATCCTCGTTAGACATTGCACTTTCTACTATAGAGATAGAAAAGAAACAAGAAACAGGACGGATTCAAGTTTATGCTGAAGGTGCAACAACTCCAACAGGTAAGAAGAAGAAAAGACGAAAAAGCAAAAGAAAAAAAATGGACGAGGCAGCCGGGGAGAATCAGACGAATGTATTGCATTTGGAGAATTCAGTCAATCATAATCAGAACCAAATGAACACAACAGACACAGAACATACAGAGATGATGCACAAGAGTGTGTTAGATGGGGAACAATCCAATGAACACAATGTTAAGCCATTGGACTCCGCTGTTCAGAGACCTATGGTACTTGTAGCAGAACCCTCAATTGATCCAATAGAGTCTGAATGCCATATAGAAGCACCCCCGACAGATCTAACAATCCTATTTGATTCTCACCCTGCAACCCTAGTAGATGCAGAACAGAAGATTGGAAAGAAAAGTAAAATTGAGGGTAATGCAGAGCTGAATGATAAGAAGAAAAATGAGGAGAAACAAGGGGAAGAATCAAATGAAACGAAACCTTCTTTAGACATTGCAGTTTCTACTATAGAGATAGAAAAGAAACAAGAAGCAGAACCAATTCAAGTTTTTGCTGAAGGTGCAACGACTCCAACAGGTAAGAAAAAGAAACGAAGAAAAAGCAGAAGAAAAAAAATGGACGAGGCAGCTGTGGCGGTGGAGAATCAAACAAATCTATTGCATTTGGAGAATGCAGTCAATCATGATCAGAACCAAATGAACACAACAGACACAGAACATAAAGAGGAGAGGCACAGGAGTGTGTTAGATGGGGAACAATCCAATGAACACAATGTTAAGCCGTTGGACACAGCTGTTCAGAGACCTATGGAACTTGTAACAGAACCCTCAATCGATCCAATAGAGTCTGAATGTCATATTGAAGCACCCCCAACAGATCCAACAATCCTAATTGATCCTCACCCTGCAACCCCAATAGAGGCAGAACAGAAGATTGTAAAGAAATGTAAAATTGAGGGTAATGCAGAGCTGAATGATAAGAAGAAAAATGAGGAGAAACAAGGGGAAGAATCAAATGAAACGAAACCTTCTTCAGACATTGCAGTTTCTACGCTAGAGATAGAAAAGAAACAAGAAGCAGAACCAATTCAAGTTTCTGCTGAAGGTGCAACGACTCCAGGTAAGAAAAAGAAACGACGAAAAAGCAAAAGAAAAAAAATGGACGAGGCAGCTGTGGCGGTGGAGAATCAAACAAATCTATTGCATTTGGAGAATGCAGTCAATCATGATCAGAACCAAATGAACACAACAGACACAGAACATAAAGAGGAGAGGCACAGGAGTGTGTTAGATGGGGAACAATCCAATGAACACAATGTTAAGCCGTTGGACACAGCTGTTCAGAGACCTATGGAACTTGTAACAGAACCCTCAATCGATCCAATAGAGTCTGAATGTCATATTGAAGCACCCCCAACAGATCCAACAATCCTAATTGATCCTCACCCTGCAACCCCAATAGAGGCAGAACAGAAGATTGTAAAGAAAAGTAAAATTGAGGGTAATGCAGAGCTGAATGATAAGAAGAAAAATGAGGAGAAACAAGGGGAAGAATCAAATGAAACGAAACCTTCTTCAGACATTGCAGTTTCTACGCTAGAGATAGAAAAGAAACAAGAAGCAGAACCAATTCAAGTTTCTGCTGAAGGTGCAACGACTCCAGGTAAGAAAAAGAAACGACGAAAAAGCAAAAGAAAAAAAATGGACGAGGCAGCTGTGGCGGTGGAGAATCAAACAAATCTATTGCATTTGGAGAATGCAGTCAATCATGATCAGGACCAAATGAACACAACAGACACAGAACATAAAGAGAAGAGGCACAGGAGTGTGTTAGATGGGGAACAATCCAATGAACACAATGTTAAGCCGTTGGACACAGCTGTTCAGAGACCTATGGAACTTGTAACAGAACCCTCAATCGATCCAATAGAGTCTGAATGCCATATTGAAGCACCCCCAACAGATCCAACAATCCTAATTGATCCTCACCCTGCAACCTCAATAGATGCAGAACAGAAGATTGTAAAGAAAAGTAGGAAGAGGAAAAGGAAGGGTGGCCTCAAAAGTGAAGGGGAAGCAAAACCTAATGAACACAATGGAGAGCCGCATGAAACTCTAGTTCAGAAACTTATAGGCCCTGTAACAGCACCCTCAACAATCCCAATGGACACTAACCGTGAAACCGATGTTCAGAGACCTATGGAACCTGTAACAGAACCCTCAACTGATCCAATAAACCCTGAATGCCATATAGAAGCACCCTCAACAGATGCAATAATCCTAATGGATCCTCACCCTGCAACCCCAATAGTTGCAGAACAGAACATTGTAAAGAAAAGTAGGAAGAGGAAAAGGAAGGGCGGCCACAAAAGTGACGGGGAAGCAAAACCTAATGAACACAGTGGCGAGCTGCAAGAAACTCTAGTTCAGAAACCTATAGGCCCTGTAACAGCACCGTCAACAATCCCAACGGACCCTCACCCTGAAACCGATGTTCAGAGACCTATGGAACCTGTAACAGAACCCTCAACTGATCCAATAAACCCTGAATGCCATATAGAAGCACCCTCAACAGATCCAATAATCCTAATGGATCCTCACCCTGCAACTCCAATAGATGCAGAACAGAGCATTGTAAAGAAAAGTAAGAAGAGGAAGAAGGGTGGCCTCAAAAGTGACGGGGAAGGAAAACCTAATGAACACAATGGCGAGCCGCGAGAAGCTCTAGTTCAGAAACCTATAGGCCCTGTAACAGCACCCCCAACAATCCCAACGGACCCTCATACTTCATCACCAATAGACTCAGAACAGAAGAAACGGAAGAAAAGGAAAAAGAGCAAGAAAAGGAAGGGTGACCTCAAAAGTGGAGACGGATTACCCAATGAAGTGAATGGACTCAACGGCAAGCAACCTGAAATTTCAGTTCAGAATTCTATAGACCTGATAACAGCACCCTCAGTGGCCCCAACAGTCCCCATAGACCCTGCAATCCCAAAGGACCCCCACCCTGCAACACTTGTTAACCCAGAACAGAAGACCTCAATGACAAAGAGTAAGAATAAAAGTGAAACAAAAGTTAAGCAAAAACGGAGACTTGATCCAAAAAAGGAAGCCAAAGAACCAGTCGAAGTGGATAAATTACAGTATCATCCATTTTATCATCTTGGTCCAAATTTTACGGTACATAATACAATTCATGATTTTAGTTTAAGTAGTTGTGTTATATGTTGCTCTAGAATAGCGTAGAATATCCAAAAGTAGTTCGTAATGAATGATCCCCTCAGGCTTGAAGTTGATTCTGTTTGAAATTTAGAATTATGCCGTTGTAGTATATAAAATGGTGTAACTTCGCTTTTGCAGACATGTTGGGCATGCCGACAGCCCGATCACACAATAAAAGAATGCAAAATGCTTAGACGTGTCTCTAAGACGAAGGAAGTTTGCTTCTTTTGTGGGGAAATTGGGCACTCACTTAGTAAATGCTCAGTGTCTCTAGCAGGTATGATAAATATTTTGTGCTTTTCTTTCATGAATTGCTTATATTACTCTTTTCAATGTGAGCCAGTAAAAAATTTAATTTAATGCGAGAAACGTATCTAATCTGTAATGTTGCATAAAAGTTGTAATTATACCGTTTTTGATTGAAATTTACATAGCCTAGATTGAGCGATGGGTATATATGCTTGCCTTAGATGTCTAAACATATTTGTTTTCCTGACTTTTTTTTGGTTATTTGTATGTTTTGCTTAAGATCTGGGACTTTTTATTAATGAATATTTCGTGAATTTTGATTATTAGATTAGTTTATCGGCATTTATGTATGTATCTATGAATAGTATTGGTTAGTAGTTATATATCGGCATAAAAATATTTCAGAATAGCGGTCATCCTGCTATTGTGCTGTGCTGTACCATTATTTTGTCTGCTGCTATGCACCACAATCTAGGATTGATAACTATGCTTTATTTACATAAAAGCATCCCTTTACAAGCATTGATTAATCTCCAGACTTTGTGTACTAGTCTTTTGTTTAAATTTCTGCCTTTCATTGGATGGGACCTTATCACAATGAAATGCTTTTATGGTTTGTTACAAGTCATGGGCTTCTGCTTTAGTGAAAAATGAGGATTTTTTTAAACTCTCTTCTTCCTTCTAGGTAATAGAACTTTATTCTTTATATAATAATTGAGACATGGAAGTATTTAAAGACTGTAACTCTTTTGAAATGGATTTTTGGTGGCCATGCAAGTATATTATTCCTTTTGGTAATTTTGGAAACTATGAGTCTATGATAGTTATCATAATTTAACTGGCAGAAGAGACTTCCCTCAAAAGAAATGGCAGAAGTGGCTACTTCCTCCCCTAGGGGATTTTATTAGAGTAACAGTTGCATTTGTATTTCTTGCTTAGTTATTTATATAGAGTAACAATATGCCGAGGCTGCATCTTCTGTTGTATTGTTATAAACTAAACTTATAACAGAATCTATTCAGAGGCTCGATCCATACATAAAATATTCATGTATCTTACTGAATCAATCAACTGATCATTTTGCGAGACACTCAAAAGTCAATGAATTCTCATATTTTTTTTCTTCTGTTTTTTAATCTATTCTAGCATATTTAAGTTTGCTCTTTGCTACAATGGAAACTTCATAAATCTGGAATTGTAGCTGGCTTCACTACGTTCTTTCATCCGTTTTCTTATGATTCAAAGTTGTTCATTTGTGTTGCAGGTGGTGGAAGGCTTGCTAGGTGCTTATTCTGTCATGCACATGGACACTTCAGCTATAAATGCCCTGGAAATAGTTATGTCCCAACTTCCGAAGGTACTATAATCAATTCTTTGGATTTTATACCACTTTTACCAATTTTTCTTACAGATTTGCATGTCTCGTAGTTAGTTGGGAATCTGGAATGGAAAGGAAAAAGGTTTAAAGTGTTTAATTTATATTCACAGCATACCAACTTATATTTTAACAGCTCACCACTAACTCAAATTGCGTACAAAGTATATCCCAAACATCCTATATATCTAACCAAGTAATTGTACTGCATTATTGTACTGTATCTATACCTGTTCCAAAGATTATTGTAGACTAGGTAATATGTTTTAAACTTCGTATTGAAAATGTGGTTATATTATAACATAGGACTTGTCCATGATTGTTAAATGTTTGGACTTTGGATACATGTTCAAGGCATGGTTCTATAGTGGACCACCTCGATCGATGGTATACAATGGAATGACTATTAAAAATCACTCATATTACCAACAACAATTGATGCCGCCTCTCAGAGTTAAAATTCACAATCATCCTTGTTCTTACACGTGAGACAGTGATTTGATCTGTGTTGGTTTGAGAAAAACGAAATATGAGTTGAGTTTTAAGGCACTCATTCGTTTCCCTTTGTTTTCCTCTACTAGGCACCAATCATGTCATCGTCTCACACGTTATGTCAAAGAGGATTGAGCTTCTGCTTCCGGCATGGACCATATTTTAAATTTGTTGAGTTTTGAGTGATTTGCAAATGATATCCCACTAGGGACCACATATCGAAGTGGTTCAATGTAGAATTGTCCATCTTAAAACATGATACTGGGATTTATGTTTTTCGATCATACACTCAAATTTAAAATTAAAATAAATTCCAAGTTGCCCACAAATGACTCTGGGCGATTTGAATTCTAATTGATTTGTTAATAATTCTCATATTTTGGTACCTTTGGCCAATAGTTTCAATTGATATTGTATCTTTCTAGCTCGAGGATTTTGTTTTTTTTTGGAAAATTTTGCTGAGGATTATTTTTTATTTTAAATTTTTCCTTATGTTAATGTGAAGGATGGGTGATCATAATTGTTATGTCTAACAACTGCTTGTTCATTGTATATGTAGGAGTGGTGGCCGAAGCTGAAAGGAAAATCCAGTGTTGAATTTGTGACAAGGGAGGAAATTGTCTGTTTTAAATAACTTAATCACTGTTCTAAATACTCTTAACTTTTATAAAATTTTGTTTAATTTTTTGGTATCCTTCTTTGGTTACTTAAAAAGATTGGAATAGTATAATTACTAATTTTTGTAATAATTTTTTAGAAATGATAATCGTTAAGAATAATTTTTGATTTACATGTTTCTTGACAATATAATTTACCCTATGATTGAGTATGATAAGATGACAATGAGTTGGGATGAAAATGAGAGGGTCTGGGTGGGGTTTTATAATATGGATTTGTTTAATGTGGCATGGTAAGATGGTCTTGCACTATACACAGTTATTTTTCACAATAAGTCGTATGTCATTTGATCAAAATGGTAAGACTTATTAATCTAATCGTAGAAATAAACCTTTGCATAGTGTTAGACACACTCCACTTGTGTATTTGGATTGGCCATATAATATTCGTCTCCATTTTCGTAGTTTGATAAAATAACCGTACTTGAATCAGCACGTGCACGAGAAACAATGTTCAATATCTTTATTTATATCTGCAGGGGTATTTAAATACCTTATATTACTCTTACAATGACTAATAAATCAATAAATAATAAAATATTACAATAACTCAATGAAAAATCATTCAAAAATATTTAAAGTTAGATCATAAAACATTATAGACCAAATTATTTAACTAACTTGGAATGTCCAAAGTAATAATCGTGTAAAATATTTCAAACTAGTAAATTCATTAACTTGCATGTCATGACTTATGAGCTGTAATCCTTCACTTGTTTAAAAAATGATATGCCCAAAATAATAATTGTCTAAAATATTTCAAAATAATAAATTCATTAACTTGCATGTTATGAGCTGGTATCCTTCAATTGTTTTTAATATGATAGATTATATTAGTAAATTATAGTTATAAAATTATAATTTATAATACAAATTGTTTGTTTACTTTGTTTCATTATCAGAATTAGAGTCTGGAAAAGACTACAATATTTTATCTTGTGTGTAAAAATATTAGTTTTGGATAGAGATACCGATAATATTATGCTTTATATTGTGTCTTGAGTTTGAATTTAAAATCTCTTAATTATTTACAAATTTCTATATAATTTTATTTTAAGACAAAAAAATTGCAACAAATGAATTTATGTTCCCATAACTGCAATTTTTTTGCTTTAGTTTGCACCAAAATTGCATCTCACTCTTTCATGCTTTGACGGATTGGTTTTTACCAAGAGCAGACCACGACGTGGCTAATAGTATTCACAATGGTGGTGTTTTGAAAATGAATGTTTAAGTAATTGTAGTGTGAGTCTTTTCTTTAAATATAAGTACCACATAAACACCAAGTGAATCAAGAGGAGTTTTTTAGGGTTCATTTTGATTCGAAATTATTCTCTAAATTAATTTTTTTCTTCTACCTAAATATATACCTAAATATATGTGATTTTCGCACATAGTTATTTTTTTCTTCTTCGTAATTTCATCTTTTTAAATTGACTTTGTTTATAATTTTGATTTTTCATTTTGTTTGCGGTGTTTGTTTTAAATTGAAAGATCAGTTTCGATCCAATGTATATTTAATTAATGAATTTGACGTCGTCAACGTTAAATTGTGAATTTGTTCGTAGATTCATCTTTTTCGATTTTAACAATTTTGAATTACATTGTTCTCAATATAATTTCTACCAATTTAAAATAAATGAATAATATTTTTTTAGTAAAAAAAACACCAAATCAGTCCAATTAAACACAGTTAATTTTTTTTACTAAAGTAGCTCCGCTAATAATTTATAAACAATAATTTATATGTTAAATTGCAAATATTTTCTTTTATTTTTAATAGAGAAATTGGATTCACCTCTTCGATGGCTCCTTAAATGACACTCATACCACCAATAATTTTTAAAATGCACTTATCTATTTCGTACTCACTAAAAAATTATGCATTGCTATTTTCTTTTCCGTCATACTTACAACTTTATTTGTCATTTATAAAAAAGACACTAGAATATACACTCTAGTTGTGCTGTTAAAAACAAAATCATATCTTTTAAAATTGCAAATATTATATGTATACATATACAAATTAAAGCAAAAATTCTAATTATATCATGTAATAAATGACATGAATATATGTAAGTGTGTTAAAAAAATGTTCAATAGCAAGTATAAGAGAAATGAATGTTTTTTTTAAAACTAAAAAGATGTAACCATCAGTTTAAAAGAAATTCATTACAATTTCTCTTTATTTAATTAAAGGACAGAATATGTGCCGGAAGAGAGAGTGTGCCATATTTCCCCTATTAGCCACTCATCTTTGTTAACCCTCGGGGAGTACCTAATGAGAAATCAAATGAGTTGAGGCCACTATAAGGTAAAGCTTAATGTCCTAAGAGATTGTTTAGTTAATGATAGCATATAAGTTTGCTTATGCCCAAACCCTTTTTTCTCTCCATCAAATAAACCAATGTTTTCAAGTGCGCTACAATGTCATTGTGTATGTGTTTCTATTCCAAATTAAAACATCCATATGATGGACTAGTGATAACTTTTTCCATTTTTGTGTATATAGGTGTTAATGAAGTTTAAACCTAAGATTTGATGCGTACTATCTAAACCCCTCACCACTAATCACTAGACCAATTCTAGTGGCTTAGACTTATGGTCATGTAGTCAAAGTAAAATGTTGAAATAAATTTATGGGCATCATCAACACCAAATTTGTATAAGAAATTTTAGTTATACGCGTTAGAAAGACCGACGGATTAGCCCTCGTTTTGGTTGCTTCGTTGTCATGATAACCATAGTTTTTTTAATGTCTCCGATCATCTCATCAACAATTGGGAATCCACACTCTTTCATTGATTTCACCATTGTGATAGAGTCCTCCAAATCATGTGTGTGCAAAGTTGTTTCACGAGAATTCTGAATAACATTGTTCTTAAGCTTGATGACATTAGGCACTGCATTTTGAGTGTGTTTTTGGATGAAGTAAAGACCAACTGATGGTTCATTTGCCACGTATTTGATCATCTCTACCAAGCAATGACTTATCTCCACAAAACCATCAACAATGGAGAATCCATGCATCTTCTTAGAGACAAATTATTATTCATCACTGACACTGTGCAAGAAAGAAACATTCATACAAGTTAAACAAAAATTAGATCGATGCATTTCATTTTTAGTTTGTCCTAAATCCTAGAGTTTATGTAACACATTAATTAGCAGATTCAATAAAATGTATCATAATTTGTGTGTGTGTGTGTGCACATATCTATTTGTGATATGCTACAACAAACAATACATGTGAAATATCTTTTCTAAAGCACATGTCAATGTTAACTAATCTTTGCTCTTTCACTGTACATTTATGGTAGGAATGCAATTTGAAACTAAAATACTTTACATTTAGGTAAAACAATGTATTAATGCGATTTAAGACCTATGCTTTTTTTTAACAACAACAAAAAAATGCCAGTTCTTTCAAATTGATAGACTACATTGAAGATAATACAAACTCAAAATCGCTAAAAACTAAAAAAGATGAATCAACAAATAAATTTGGAATATCTAAGTTAATTGACGACCACATTATTGAATGAATTTGTAATGAATCGAATTGATATGTCAATCTAAATCACAAACACAACATAGAAAATAAAAAAATATTGCACTAAAACAACAAATAGATTACATTGTACTCCGATGACGAACTCACAAAAAGTGTTAAAAAAAAAAAATCTACGTGATAATCACTTATTTAAATAAAAAGATGAGGAAAAAAAAAACAATGCAAAGGGGTGATTTGGAGAGAAAAATGATTCCAAATCACCACTCTTTAGTGGAGGAGAAACAAAAGAAAAACAAAGTTTAGAAGGAAGAGCTCGCATTTGCGCTAGGTTTCAAGTCTTGGATTGTTTTTTAGAGGTTCTTGACTTTAAATTTAAGATATATGTAATAAATTGTGTAAACTTAAACAATCAAGTATTTGCATCAAAATTAAAATTAAAATTTCAACAATGATACACATTTACATCTAATTTTTCTACACAATCAACATATTATATTTAACATATCACTCTATTTACCTTCTTTACCTCTTTATTTCTCAAAATGTATACACCCGTATAGATGTATACAAAACATTTTTCTTAAAATTTTCATAATGTTCTAATTCAAGTAAACAAATAAGAAGGCATATGCTTTGAATTAAGTGAATTTTCAACTTGCATCATTTAGTAACAAACCAAACAAATAAAAATAAACTTGGCGTTGTTGCACAATTGTTTTTGTATTTGAGAGTGGCAAGTGATTAAAAGGTAAGCAATCACGTGACCCAACAAGTACTTCTAAAGAGTAAGTATCCAACACATTATGCATCTACTCCCTCATCTCCCAAAAGTATTTTGTGTTTAACATTAACCCCTTCCCCAACACATGTTTAATGATCGATGGGAAACTATCATTTTCAAATCTCTTCAACAAATTATTGTCTCCCCTCATCTTTCACCCTTATATATATCGTTACCCTTTAAAGGAATTTGAAATCATGTGGTTTAATTGAGAATATCTTGGCGAATCGAAAATTGAGACGAAACGAAAAGTTGCAATAATATTTATTAAGGATTGACAATGAAGAAAAAGATCAATAAGGGGAATTACGTACTCGCATTTGAGAACAACTTAGGATCATGATGAAGCATTACACATAATTATATAACAACAAGTAGATCCTACAAGAGGTTTCACTTTTGGAAAGACAAAATATTTTCCTTTAATAACCATATTCCACCAAAACATGCATGATGCCATTATAGTTTTAACCATATCCTACAGTGCATTATAAATAATCGTAAAATATGATTTGTCAATTGAATAAAAATAAAAATAAAAATAGATCCTACAAGAAAATTAATGGCTAAAATAATTTATGCATAGTTTTTTCTAATTAGCTCATGCACGTGCAATCCACATATCATGGTACGGTATTCCTTAGTCCACATTATCCCCTATTGAAGTTGTAAGTGATTTCAACCTTTGTTTCTTTTCCTCTAAATTCTCTTGCTCTCCGTAGTTGTCTCTAGGCTCTAATTGACTCTCCCAAAAATAAGGATCTATTCCTTTGTCTCTTTGATTTCTCAATTTCTTTCTCAATTGTTTTCTTTCTCATTTTTCATTTCGCTCTCTCCATCATCTACGACAATATGGTGAGTTCTATGTATCTTTATCTTCCTCAACAATGCTAAAAAGACATTTTTTGACACAAATAATGCAAGTTTCATTCTATACTCAACGGAGCTCACGTGAATTCCACCAAATAATTTTTGTTATTGTTTTAAGATTATGTTTTGCTACTTTTTCTCAATTATCATCAACATGTTATGCAATGTCACCAAGCTTCTTAATGGGTAAGAAGACATGAGGGGGATTTTTTTGAATTAGGAAATGCAAGTGAGGTAGAGTAATGGCAATTTTCATGAAGTTTCAAATCATTTTACATAAGGCCAATAAGAAGAATTTGATTAAATGTTTTATGTTGTAGCATGTTATTTTGTGTGTCTATAATACAAGAGGAATGATATTGAACACATAATAAAACACAAATACAATACCATATTAAATACAGTGGAGGTTATTGTATTTGTATTCTATTTTGTATTAAATTTGTGTTTCATTAACATTATTCATAATACAATTCGATGCATCTAATTTGATGATTTTCTTGTTTTGGGATTTCATTTATATAGAATTTTGGCAAACATATTGATTCATTGGATTAATTGGTACGTAACTGTTGTTGAATAGTTTGGTTTAAACAAATTTGTAGATGAACGAGTTTAAGAGAAAGCCAAAAAGTTAGACTATTTGTAGTTAGACTATTTTTTTCTACAATTTTGGACAAAAAGTTACTCATTAATACTATTCTTGTTTAGAAAGATAACAAATTTCAATTTTTAAATTATGTTAATGGACCGTTGGTGCGTTTATTTTTTTTTATTTTTATAAAAGGTTAAATTTAATCTTTTCGGAAGGTATACTTGCATAATTTTGCATATTATATTTTTTTGGCTTTAATAATATGAATGCTTATAGTAGTTTAATCTAAATGGGCATGATTAATATGTGGTCTTGTGCATAATTTATGACTCATGCTTAATAACATGCTTCTTTTTGTTTTTTTTATTCTTTAAAAAAATGTGTTTAGGCGAACGCAGCATCTGGAATGGCTGTTAATGATGAATGCAAATTGAAGTTCCTAGAGTTAAAAGCAAAGAGGAACTATCGTTTCATTGTGTTTAAGATTGAGAATCAGGAAGTGGTAGTAGAGAAACTTGGAGGTCCAGAAGAAACTTATGAAGACTTTAGTGCTTCTCTCCCTTCAGATGAATGTCGTTATGCTGTCTTTGATTTTGATTTCACCACTAATGAAAACTGCCAGAAAAGCAAGATTTTCTTCATTGCATGGTAATTTAATATTCTTTATTAATTCTTGTTCGCATTTTGTCTTTCCTATGGTGTGTGAAGTTTAATATTGGTGCACATTATTTTTTAGAGAATAAAAGATAAATCGTTAGTGTATATTAGTTTTACACTGACGTTTATTTCAAATTGAGTAGGGTAGCTTTTTTTTAAAATCATTACAATTTATGTATATATGACAAAATAATTGGTTATTATTGAATGATGGTGTAAAATTAGTTTACATATGCATAACAATTGTACTCATATTTTTATAATATATAAGTTTTGGGATTTAATTTGTATAATCGATAATTTAAAACTTTTTTACTCATGTATTGAGATTATTCTATGTAGGTATCTGTGGATATATTTTAAGAATTAGTCTAATTAAAGAGATGACGTATTATAATGATTTGATTATATGTATGTGTAAAAAAATTCTACACCGTTAAAGTATATAAATTATTCTTTAAATTTTTTTTAACCATATTATATACGAAGTATCCACCAACTTTATCAATGACTAATGTCATTCAGAAAATCTAATTAACTTTATTTAATAAGATGTTCCGTTTTATTGCACTAATATGATTTTGATACTTTTTATAGTAATAAATTTGAATAGGTTTTTTTTATGGTTTAGTTTAATGCCTATACACTAAAATGGAAAAGAAAAAAAAAACAATTTTACACACTAGTCAAATCTTATCTCAAAATGCCAATATTTTGCGATGAAATATGATTTAACATTTTATTCTGACAGTGGAATATTTGCATGATACATTCATAGTAGAAAGGAAAATGATAGTTTAATGACTCAGCTATCACACATTTATCTTTGCCTTATTATTTATTTTTTGAAAAAGGCAAAAAGTATTATCTTTACCTAATTGATTGTCATATTAATTTAGGTCTCCAGATATATCAAAGGTGAGACATAAGATGGTATATGCTAGCACCAAGGACAGATTCAAGAGGGAACTTGATGGTATTCAAGTTGAGTTGCAAGCAACAGATCCTAGTGAAATGAGCTTTGACATCATAAAAGCACGAGCACTATAAAAAAGTGTTACCAAGAAAGACCCTTCATTAATTAATCATGTTTTATTCTAATTAACCGTACAGCTACCTTTTGCAGCACTATTTATTTATTTTTTATTTTTTGTTGTCATATTTTTCTTTTATTTTGTGTCTTAATAGCATATGGTTAATTTAGTAAAATAATAGGGGGAAAAACACACATTGCAATGCATTTCGGATTAAATTAGAGTACTTTGCTTATTGTATACATTTCATTCTTTGGCTTTTAAAAGTGCAATTATACTTCAATACAAGTCGAGTTCTTTCACACAATAGTTTAGTCAAGCATGGAGGTTTGATTAAAAGATACACAAATGCTAATAAAATGCAGATGTTAATAAATTAAATATGAAGTTTTATTTTAAAAATTGTGTTATTCAACACTTAAATGTCTAAAAGTTGTTTATTTAAATAGAAAATTATTATTTTTAAAATCTTTAACACATATTATTAGAACACATGTTAACATGACCAATAATATATTCCTATATCGACAAGGATGATTCCTCAAACAAGGAAATGATAAAAATACATTCGAGAAACACAACAACATCAATGGTTATTTGATACATATAATAATATGGTTATAGAAAAATTAAATTATTTCAAAAAGTATTACTAAAAATAATATTTCAAATAATTTTTTATTAATTTTTTTAATCTATTTTTATGTTTAATTACACTTTTGGTCCTCTATTTTTTTTTTTTAATTTTTTATCAATTCATGAAATTTGTCGTTCCTTTTTAAATCCTT
>JBBPBQ010020324.1:12550678-12618322 GCA_037974755.1 Cicer yamashitae
TTTTTTTTTTTTTTTTTCTGATCTAGTTAAGTAAAATAAAAAGCCACAATAAGTCGGTCCACAATGAAACTAAGTTATTCTTGAAAATTGATAAAGAACTCGATTCTCTTCTTTCTTTTTTTCCCCCTCCACTAAAATTGTGTTTCACGACTTTATTTCTTCTTCTTTTCTCTCGCCGTTGATCATCGACCTAAAAACGCTATCGTTCCGCTCCCACGTTTCGATCTTCTCATTGTTTCTCTCTTTCTCACGCGCCTGAATCTCTGCCCAAGGTTTCCCCCTGCCTCTTTACCTGTTTTCATCATTCGATTTTTCGAATTAGTTTTTCAAAGAGCTGAAAATGGATTCAATTTTTCATAATTTTTTTGTTTTTTATTAAAAAATGTTGACGAAATATTAGGATGTGAAATGCTGTTTATTAATTGATTTTTTATAAAAGGAAGGCTTTGTTCTAGTTTTAGGTTTTGTTATGCTTTTTTGTTCCCCTTTCAAGTGTGGATTTACTAAATTGATGAAATTTGTTAGGAGAAAATGTAAATTAGGTTTAGATATGGATTCCCTTTTTATTGAATTTTTCTTGTGTCTATCTAGCTGAATGGATTTAGAGGATTGTTGTTTTCTGTGACAAGATTTGATGGTGCGTTCTGCGAGGTTTATGTTATGTCTTTTAATAGAGGAACTTGTTTATCTTCTAAGCATTA
This sequence comes from Cicer yamashitae, assembly GCA_037974755.1. Classification (NCBI taxonomy): domain Eukaryota; kingdom Viridiplantae; phylum Streptophyta; class Magnoliopsida; order Fabales; family Fabaceae; genus Cicer; species Cicer yamashitae. Next base: position 12,551,380 of record JBBPBQ010020324.1, read on the forward strand.
TGTTACCAAAGAAAATAGAGGGCCACTTTCCTGAGTTGATCGGGCTCCATTTTTTAGAACTAATTTGTCTTGTTTTTTAGGCTCAATAATAATTCATTTTCTAGTTCATTATGCTTTGGTTATGTTAAACATCTATCATGCATTTAACCTGAGATGTGAATTTGGACAGAACAAGCATTTGATAGGTACACTGTCTGATGTATCGGAACATGGCAGTTTCAGGCTTTCAGCTTTTTGGGACCAAGTTCAAACCGTTATGTATTTTGTTTTGAGTAGCTTATACGAATACTGATGCCTTGTTTCATGTTATGTTTTCTTTTTGTAGTTGTTGTATGTGCATGCTAGGTATGATTCTAGCTTAATAAGTAGCTATTATGTTTTTAGGTTCTTATATTTATTGTAATTTGTTTTGCATGTTATTAGGTTTCTGATTTTCTGTTCACATTCAGAAACTGCTTTTGCATCTTCCGCTTTGGATACACTCAAGATGTTTCTCTTCACTAATATTATATTTATGAATGAATTTAGTTTTTGTTGACAGAGTATGAGTGCAAATTTGATCATATATATATTACAGTTAAAAGATAATCTAAATTATCATAGCATACGTGAGCTTTTTATAAGTTTGTCAAACCCAACATTGTTTATTAAGAACTAACATAATTTTTTGTTTCTTTCTTGAAATTGGATTCAAGGAAAATAAAAGTGGACACAGCAACCTTGGAAATTACTCAGTCGAGATCTCATAAACGTGTGTCTCTCCAATATATTGGACTGTAAAGGAACCTAGTTCTGTTTTGCCAATCATGGACAGGCGCAGGAGCACCACCCGACCAGTAGCCTTATCTTCAGGTTCTGCGACTGCCACCACCACCATAACAATTGAAAGCTCAGATAGATCATCCTCTTCATCTCAGCAGGAACAACAGCAACCCGAAGTCCTTTTTCTCCCCCTCAATCGCAAGAAAAAGAAGGTGTCGTGGAAAGAGGGCACTGTGGACAATGAATTTATGCAGAAAAAGAGTTCCAAGAAGTGTTGTATCTTTCATAAAGAGAAGCCCTTTGATGAAGATGATAGCGATGAAGATGATGTACCACATGACTCTGATAAACATCCCCATGATTGTTGCAAGAATCACGAAGAAGCTAGCCCAAGCAGTTAGGCTATGTTTGGCTGAGGGAGAAGTTAAAGATAGGTGAGAAAAGAGAAATATGGTAGATTTGATGTATTATCCGGTAGTATAAGAGAAAGAGAAGAAATAGAGACGAATAAAGTGTCGTCTCTCTTTTCTCTTGTTTGGTTGAATAGAAAATGAAAAGAGAGAAATGTTTTTTATTTTTAGGACAATAATACCCTCAATTAGAAACCACCAATTTATACCTTTTTATTGTTTTAACTTTATTTACAAAAGGTTCCTTAATTTCTAAGGATATTTTTTTTTGTTGACAAAAGAATAAATAGGTTATAATGAAATAAATTAAAGGACTAGATGACTATGTCCAAACGCACGTTTGGTATATAGTGTAACTTTTGTCATGATTTTGTTAGTTCAAATGAAAAACCAAAAATCCACAATTTTTCCTTCTCCCCGATTATACAACATGAGAACTAGGGGTGGATATCGGGTTGGGTTTGGTCGGATTTGGGCCAAAACACCAAAACCAGTTCAATTTGTGGGTGGTGTCTATTAGTCCAGTCTTGTCCGTTTATTTTAGGCCGGTCGGATTTGGGTCATTGGGTGACAGTTGTGTGTGGGTGGATAAAATTAAATAGCATGTAGAGCTCGCCATGAAAAATAATTTAGGCCCATTAAAAAAAACTGGCCTAACCTACCAATCATACATCATATTTGTTTTATATCTTTAATTTTTCTAGATGACAATTTTCAATCACAATTTTTTATCATTGTTAATCAAGGACATATCATTTACCAAGAGATAGCATTTACTATGAGGATTTACCGAGCTGTACACATATAATGCAAATTAGAAGGAAAAATTGAGAGATTGTTATAATGTTGATGATAGCATATTCTGTATTCTCCTTTGTGTGATGCCAATCATACATTCAAGTAAATAAAATTCAAGATAACATAAAACCTCATATATTATCAGTACACCTCACCGATAAAAGCCATCATCATAACTACATCTTTGATACAGTTTCACCATATCAAAACTATGAATATCATAATCAAAACGTGGTGTTCATATAAATTAAAGGCTATTGTGATAATATATGTAGATTATGGTATCCAAAAGCTTTATGATCGATAAATGTTTTCATTCCTCTATAGCTCATATAAAATGAGGAAATAAAAGCAATAAGCACATTCTCCATGCTCTTTATGATCGATCCATTTTTCCACAAGTCAGCACAATTTATCATTTATTAAAAAGTGCATGACACTTAGAAAAATGAACAAATCGATATACTATTTTTTGCCATTGACAACACACTATTATAGAGAATCCCATTCTGAACATGATCACCCATTGAAAGAGTATATGACTTCATTTTCAAACATACAACTACAACCAAAATTAACCTTCCCATGTGTCTCCACCTAATACACTGCTTCAGCTGAAATATAAATCTAAAAATAGGCTTTCTCATGTAAAACAGATGAAACCAAAATAGCACCAAAATCAAACACCACCTGAAAAATACTGTTCATAAAATCACCAACAACCACAATTCTAATCTCATAATCAATCACACACAAAAAAATAAAACACTAGACATGAGAAATCGCAAAACTCATAACAAGAAATTGAGATTAATCACAAAAGAGTCACCATCATATATCACATCATATTAACACAAAAATCCAAGAAACAAAGTACATCATTTTTTTTTTCTTTTTCTTCTCCATCGTGAAGACGAACACACGAAATTACAATGACCTAATTATGAATAAGAAGAAAAGATGCTAATTGATATCCGCATCATCGAAATCGTCTTGGAAGGAGTTGAAGAAATCGGAATCGGCGAGTTTGTGATCAGAGACGATAACGCCATCGGATAACATCTCGAATTGTTCGACATCGTCAACGTCCATCGCCATAGACGTTATCTGATCCTCCATCTCTCCGAACAAATCCATTGCTCTCATGATCGTCTCAATTTCTTTCTCAAATCGAATTGGTACTTCAGCGTCAATTAGGGTTTTATACGGTATGAACAGAACGATACCTGGTAACGATGAAAAAAAATCATATCACAAAATTAAAGGGTCTCTTAACATGAACATGAGAATCAACGAAAATGAGAGTGAGTCTGAGAGACGAGACCTAGCAGAAATTCTTCTGACCTTGTATTTTCAATTTTTCATTCATATTTTGGATAATTGGGTTTCATGTTTGGGCTTGTGGTGGCTGGGTCAGTAAAAATCACCAAAACCTCTTAGGTATTGGCTAGATAACAAATATTAAATCTAAGAGTCTTGTATAGTGCACTCCTTCATGTACCTTCCACCCCTCATTTCAATGGAAAAGTCTAAAATGTCCTTTGGTTTATCTATAAAAACTCCCAAAAAATTTACCTTTCCTTTTTTTCACCCATTTCATTCGAAAATTTCATTTCTCCTAATCAAAGATTTACCAATCTTCGAAAATTTCAAAGGAATACCAAATTTTCGAAATACAAAAGTAAGAAAAAAAATGAAACCCTCGAATATTTACATGAACTTCAAAATTTCGAAATGAAAACTTTCGAAGATTTCATTGAATTCCAATTTTTCGAAGCATAAATTTCGAACCTTTCGAGTAAGGCCAAAATTTCGAAATGCAATATTCAAAACTTTCATTCAATCTGAAAGTTTCGAAATGAAAATTCTGAAACTTTCCCATTAAATGAAATTTTTGAAACTTTCCAATTTCGAAACTTTCCATTAAATGAAGTTTTTAAAACTTTTCATTTCAAAACTTTCTATTAAATGAAATTTTAAAACTTTTCATTTCGAAACTTTTCCATTAAATGAAATTTTCGAAACAGTCAGGGTCGAATTAATGAAACTTTCAAAAAAATATGCATTTCGAATATTTCAAGTTCAACCAAAGTTTCGAATGTGTTGAAGAAATCTGGAAAAATACATTTCGAATGTTTAGAATTCATCTAAAGTTTCGAAATTTTGTATGATTTCTGGAAAACTTGTTTCGAATGTTTCGAATTAATCTAAATTTTCAAAACACAACATAATTTCCTGGAATATTTCATTTCGAATATTTCAGGTTTAACCAAAGTTTCGAAATTTACTGGAAAATACAATTTCGAAAGTTACATTTTAACCAAATGATAGAAAAAAATAAAAAATCTTACTTTTTTATTTCGAATTTATTAAATATTCGAATATTATAAAATTTTTGGTAATTTTTGATTGGGGGGTGTGGAGTAGTAAATTTTGTTGTTGTTTTATACATGGTAAAAAAAGGGCATTATGGACTTTTCCATTGGAATGAGGGGGTGGAAGGTACAGGAGGGGTGCACGGTACAAAACTTTAAATGTAATAATAATCATAATAATAATATGGGTGTTCAGATTCAGTCACCAATGGATCCAAATCACCTGTGGGATCCGACTACCTGTCTCAATCTGACCGCCAGTGGCGAAGCTTGAACAGAAATGTTGGGGTGACCAAGTTTTTAAAATTTTAGTTGGTAAATAAAAAGATATAATATAGTATTGTATATAAAAGTTTTAAGTTGTAAATTTATAAAATTATATTGACGATCAAATTTTGGTTGACAATTTTAATAATTAAAAATTAGTTTCTAAAAATCTATTTTTTTTTCAAACATTAAAATTTTATAGTTTAATTGTTATGTTTGTCAATTTAAAAAGTTTTACACTGTCAGCACATCACAATCATCCATAAGTCTGACTTTAAAAGTAATTATAATAAAAGTCAAATTATTTTATTAATCTGACGGTTATGATTAATTAACAATGTAAAATATCTTTACATTGTCGATGCATACAAATTAAATCCACATTTTTACACTATTAATACAATTTTCTTAACTACAAGGACAAAAACAATATACATATATATATATATATATATATATATATATATATATATAATTATTAAAATACATTTAAACACAATACATTGTTTAAAATATCAATATTGACATAGTGTTAATAAAAAATAAGGGTTTGGTTTGATTATTATAGAATCTATTTTAAAATTACGTGAAATTATATCTCAAATTAATAAAGGTCGAATTTATTGGTTTAGTTCAACTTGGACTCAAATTCATAAAAAAATATCAATCCAATTTAATTAGTTTTGGTTAAACTTTTAGGATCATTGATTTGATTTTTATATCTCTATATAAAATTCACAATTATATCTCCAGATAAAATTCACAACTCACATAGTTTGAATTTAGGTTGAAATGGAACTTAAGTTGAAAATTTTAGTTTATTTTATAATTATAGTAGTTGTTTTTGTAATTTTTTTTATAAACAATTTTCTCCAATTTTTTTAATAATAGATATTTGAATTATAATTTGATCAACAAAAATTGATGTATTTGATCCATAACATGGATCAAATTGATCAATTTTTGTTGATCAAATTATAAGTCAAATGTATCTTATAAAAAAAAGAGTAATGTTATTGAAACACAAAACTTAACACAAAATATGACACAAATACAATACCGTGTAAAATAAAAAGGATCACGTTTTGTATTTGTATACCAATACACATTATTGTATTTGTGTCTCATTTTATGTCAAATTGTGTTTTAATAACATTATTCAAAAAAAAAAATAATAGTATTTTTAAAAAATTTATTGGGGAGTTTGGGGTGGTCATTGCCACCCTATGTCCCCAAGAAGATCCGCCCCTGCCGACCGCGTCACCCAAATTCAACATGAGTCGGACGAGTTATGTGGGGTCGGACTATCTTGTCCATCCCTAATAGGAACTACTCTTTTTTCACCCAATTTCATCAATCAAATTTCATTACATTCCCCAAGACTCACACAACTAACGTTAAATTTCGGTTTTTTTTTTTTATTATACCACTAAAAACAAAATTAAGTACTATAATACCATCATTTTGAAATTATGTACCATACTACCATCATTTTTAAAATTTAAATTAGGAAAGTGAGAAGTTGCTGTTGAGGCAAAATCTCTCTCAAATAGTTTTAATGATAACGAAATTATTTAATGATTATGATTGTGTTTAATGACTAATCTGTGCTCTTGAGTGTATTCAAATTAAGAAACAGGTTACGCATCATCTCAATAAAAAGAAGAAGAATTTGATGTAATCCAACATGTTTTATGAACAAGAGGATGAACTGGAGGACAGACATGCAAGATGATGAATCATCAATGAGGACGAACCTTGTTAGAAGAAAATATATGGTATCTCAGAATCAATGGATCCAAGTCAAAGTAATAAGAACATAATATTGAGGACAAACAGTTATGAGAGAAACAATTCAAGAAAATGAGGATACAAGACTAAGGTTAATGATAAGAGGATGATAAGCAGATCAATATTCATCCTCTTACCTTGGGAACAGTCAAAATGAGAAAGCTGATACCTATCTTGAAAAGACTGTACCTAGACAGCGTTGGAAAAGCAAAAGGGATAAAGTAATCTCAAGTCCGTATCTCAAGGGAGGTTAGAACTTCAGTATGAGGTTGATCCTCAAACTCATCCTCCTGAGCTCATATTGTCAAGGACAGCTGAATGGAATTATTGTAAATCAGACCAAGAACCTTGGACATTTGCTCAAGTCTCCAACGGTCATCAAAATCCTTTTGCTCATGGATAGAGGTTCATAAACTCTATAAATGGAAGTGATCTCTTCAGTTCAATATAGAACATCATTGCATAAAAAGAGCAAGTTTCTTAAAGCTATCAAGAGCAACTTCCATCCTCTCTTTATACTTTCTACAATCATACACTAGATCTTTGAAATATCTTTTTAGAAAGTGTTTAAGTAAAGAGAAAGAAATCATACTCATATCACTCTGTAATTTTCAAGTAAGTTGTACTTGAAAATATTTGAAACTTGATTGTAAGCTTGGTGAAGCTTGAGAATACACAAAGTGTAATCATCCTCGGTGAGAGGTTGATCTGATTGATCTTTAGTGAAATCTCACAAGAGTGTGAGGACTGGACGTAGCCATCTTTGGGTGAACCAGTATAAAAGTTGTGTGTCTATCTCTTTATACTCTTCTTGCATTTATTCTGTTCTTGATTAAAAGTTTGAATTTCCATCCTCCAGTTCGCATCTTCTCAGAGAGGACAGAAATTCAAAAACTGGTTAAAATATTTTTAAACGCCAAAATCCCTATTCAACCCCCCTTCTAGTGATATTTAGTTTCAACAGTTGCATTTGGTGCAACCGATTTCTCACAAGGAAAATGTTTTTTTTTTATTTTTAAAATGGGTGAAGGGAAATCGGTGAGGCTGTAACCGATCTCCCAATTGCATTTTTTTTAATTATTAAATATATGTATTTGTTTTTATTAGTAGTGTTATTTAGTAGACACAAATATAAGGAGTTTGATCAATTAACGTACTAGAGAGCGAATAGTTATAATTTGTAAACGTGAGATAATGCCACACATTATTTTTTGTTAACATATTTTGTAATAATAAATATACATTTTGATAATAAATAATTAATTTAAATTTCATTAGTTATTAATTTAATTAATTATTATTTTAATTAAATAATTAATTTAAGTTTCATTAATTATTAATTAAAGTAATTATTAATTAAATTAAATGAATAAATACAATGTTGTAATTAAATTGTAAGGCAAATTGTGAGTATTTAATTAAAATTGTATTTATGAATTTATAAAAATAGGTGGATGTAAATTAACAAACCTCTCTATATATATATATATATGACGAGTTTAATTTACATAATCAAATCATCAATAACGAATATGATAAGGTGTTGAAAATTCAAAGGCTTTATAAAATCTTGCCTTAACATTTGGTTTCATTTTGATGCTTCCAAGTGGGTGTTTCATATAAGTTTTTTATTTATATATAAAAAACGATATTTATTTATTTAAATTGATATAAATTATATTATTCTTAATAATATAATTTAAAATTGTTTAAACAGATATAAGAAATAAAAGGAACACCACAATAAAACAGAAAAACAAACAAACTTCGCACTAAGACAATGAACTTACAAATAAAGCACAAAAAAAAACTAAATATATAAAAGTCAAGAATTTAGATTAAAAGAAATAACATAATAATTTAGATATGTGATTTTGAATCAAAAATTGATTTTAAATCATCTCTCTTTCTAAATAAAAAACGAAGAAGAATAATAAAAGTTGGCGACTAGATTTTGTTTACTAAGTGGTGGCTGCTCAAAGATACATATTTTAATTAAGGTAAGGTTATTAAGATTATCGAGATTACAAATTCAAAATTTATACGAAAAAAAGTTCCATATAAGTTGTGTGAGTGAAATGAAGGCATAATCCAATTCCATCACTTATTTAATAATTTGTTTTTCACAAATGTGTCAATTTTTTATTATGATAAGTTGTTGAAAATTTAAAGGTTTCTAAAGCTTGGCTTGAAAATTCAAATGTTTATCTTTAAAAAACTAGTAAAAATTAGTATTTTTTAAATATTATTAATATAAAAATGAAATCACTTTAAATTTTTTATGTATTATTTTGAAAATAAATCACAAAAAAAGTTGTTGAAATGTCCAATTCATACATAAAAAAAATATTTGATATTAAATAAACTATTAGAGTTTATATCTCTTATAAAAAACATACAACTTAGTTTGAGTCCACAATTTGATAAATTGTTGAAAATTCAAAGGCTTAAACTTTAAAGCTTGACTTTTACTTCTACTAGTCAAGTATGAAGTGAACGTTGGTTTAACTATTTTTTTATAGGTAAATGTTCATAAATTAATTCTTAAGTTAATTTATTTGAGTTTGAATTCAAATCCTCCTTTATATAACTCTTTTAACGTTCTTTAGTTTATTAACTGAACTATCTATACGAGAGGTTTGTGTACGTAATTAACTAAAGACACAATATTTCTAATACGATTAGTAAATATGAATACCCTAATTTACGTAATAAAGATGGGACCACAAAATTTGCAAAAAAAAAAAACCACAAGATTAATATTTTAAGTATTTCTTAACAAAATATAATCAACTCAATAAATTATAGCATAAAAATCTAATTATCACAAACATATTCAATCGACAATTGAGTTACATAGAATTAGTGAACAACTACCATAATATCAATCAACAATACTAATATTAGTCAATAAATCAAATATATATCCAATTTTTGTTCAAATTAATCAATTTATGGATATATTTTACACGTCTGAATTAAATATGAGTTATTTTTGAATACTAGATACAATTTTTTTTTTTACTTTTTTTCTAATATACTCTTAAATGTTCTAATGATAAGGGAGAGATGTAGTATATACTACTATCATTATGAAAAATTGTGGCACTAAAAAACACGAATTTAGTTTACATAATCAAATGAATAATGAATATGAGAGTTGAAAATTCAAAGACTTTAAAAGTTTGCCTTGACATTTGGTTTAGTTTGATGCTTCCAAGTGGGTGTCTAAATAAATTGTGCGAGTGAAATGAAGGCATCATCCAATTCCAAAACAAAAATATCACTTTTTATTATGATAAGTTGTTGAAAATTCAAAGGTTTTTAAAGCTTGCCTTGACATTTGGTTTTAGTTTGTTAGTTCCACGAAGTTGATTTACTTGTTCCAAGTTTCAATGCCCGGTCTGTTTATATATAAGTGGTTTGAGTGAAATGAAAGGCATCATTCAATTTCAATAAAAACAGAGACAAAAACATGGGAAGATACCAATGTGCAATATTAGTACTTCTGTTGTCGGTTGAAATTGCACAAATATGCTTATGTGCAAATTCAAATGTCCATTGCATAGAACATGAGAGGCAAGCCCTTCTCGAGTTCAAAGCATCTTTTGATGAAGATTCACTGATCAGGCTTTCCTCATGGAAAGGCAATAACTGTTGCCAATGGGAAGGCATTGGTTGTGACAATGTTACTGCCCATGTTGTGAAGCTTGATCTCAGGAATCCTTGTTACGTAGAGCTACACACAGAGCTTGTTCGCTACCCTCGTGAAGATAATGTTGACTATATTTTCCCCTATTATAATGTGGCAAATTGTAGGCAACTATCTGCTCCAAATCTCAACTCATCTTTGTTGCAATTGAGATACTTGACTTACTTGGATTTGAGCGGAAATGACTTCAATTTGAGTCAAATTCCCATGTTCTTGGGTTCCATGGGATGCCTCGAGTATCTATCTCTCTCTAATGCTTATTTTATGGGAAGGATTCCCAACAGTCTTGGAAATCTCAAGAACCTACGCTCGCTTGATCTTAGCTTCAATTTTCCTGATTTACAAATGAATGATGACACCAGTTGGATATCTAAACTTCACTCACTCAAACACCTTGACTTGAGTGGTGTTCCCCTTAGGGAGGACACACACAACTTGTTCCAGGTACTCAATATACTTCCTTCATTGTTACATCTTTACTTGTCTCAATGTGAACTTCACAATTCACTCATTCCTCATAATGCTTTCCAAAACATGTCATCTCTTGTCTCTCTTGATCTCTCATCAAATTACCTTTATGGTCCAATTCCTGTTGCATTTAGAAATTTGTCTTCCATTCAACTGCTATACCTTTATGGCAACAATTTCACTTCTATTCCATCATGGTTCAGTGACTTTGAGAAAGTTACCTTTCTTGACCTTTCTTACAATGTGCTTCATGGTCAGATACCTTGTGCTTTCACCAACTTGTCATCACTTGTGCATCTCGATCTTTCTGGGAACTATCTTGATTCAATTTCATCATTGTTGTTCAGTAACCTAAAAAAGCTTGAACATCTTGATATTGGAAACAACAAGATCAACGGTCCAATACCCGAGGGTTTTCAAAACATAACTACTTCCATTAAATTCCTCTACCTTTACTACAACAATTTCACATCAGTTCCATCCTGGTTTTCCAACTTTGACAAACTTATCCATCTTGATCTTTCTTTCAATGCCCTTCATGGTCCAATTCCTGATGTCCTTCGAAATATGCCTTCCATTGAGTCCCTCGTGCTTGGTGGTAATAGTTTAACTTCAATTCCATCATGGCTTGTTGAGTTAAAGAAACTTGTTTACCTTGATCTTAAGTTTAATCAACTCACTCTTGCCGAATGTTTTCTGTCATCAATCATAACTATCATGTGTCGCCTAAAATACTTACTTTTATCAGAAAATAAGCTTCACGGAGAATTAATGGGACACATTGAATTATCTGGATGCCTTATATATGATTTGGAGGTACTGGATTTAGGGCATAATGATATAAGTGATCGCATGCCAACTTGGTTGGGACAACTTCAAAATCTAGTATACCTTGATTTTAGTTCAAATTTTCTCCATGGACCTATCCCCTTGTCTATAGCAAAGCTATCAAAGTTGGAAACACTATCTATCCAATAATACTTTGGAAGGGGTCCTTTCGAGTAATATTGAACAACTTGTCAATTTATCTGAGTTAGATCTTTCTTCTAATAAATTTCATGGTTCTATTCCTCAAAGCCTAGGGAAACTTTCAAAACTGTGGATACTTGTTCTTTCAAACAATTCTTTTAATGGGCTCATTCCTGAAAGTCTTGGTCAACTTGTCAATTTGACACATTTAGATATTTCTTCAAACAAGTTGAATGGAATAATGTTTATGGAAAAAGGACAAGCTACAATTTTACCCTATTTAAATTTGTCGGAATTGGATCTCTCCCACAATCAAATCAGTGGTTCACTTCCAAAAAATATTGGCCATATAATGCCCTCTTTGGGGAACTTGTTTCTTGGAAGTAACCTCTTAAATGGTTCAATACCAATCTCTCTGTGCCAAAGTATGTTGTACAACCTCGACCTTTCAAACAACAACTTATCTGGTGAAATTCCAAATTGTTGGGAGGATAATCAATTATTGTACGACATAAATTTGTCTTCTAACAAACTAGAAGGTGTATTTCCAAGCTCATTTGGAAGTATTTACTCATTGTATTGGTTGCATTTGAACAATAATAGTCTTCAAGGGTTCCAACGTCTCTAGGAAATCTTAAGCAATTGTTAATTTTGGATCTTGGGGAGAATCATTTTTTTGGGAGTATACCATCATCATGGACCGCAAACACATTTCCTTCACTGCAGATTCTTAGACTGCGACAAAACATGTTGAGCGGTAGCATTCCCTCACAACTATGCCGATTCAAATCGCTAAAAATTTTGGACCTTTCTAGAAACAGATTACAAGGTTCAATACCTCGGTGCATAGGATATCTTCAAGGGATGACTTTGGGCAAATCATCATATAAAGCCAATCCAAAATTAGTTTCCATGCAATCATACAAGCTTATAGCAAAGGCTCCTAGTCCAATAAGCATAGACGTTCTAGGGCCTTCGGTTGAATACGCTCCAGGGCCTTCTGCTGAATGGTCTAGTCAAGATGTCACAGAAGTCATGAAAGGAAGGGAACTTAAGTATACCAAAATCGTAAAACTTGTAGTCAACATGGACTTGTCGGAAAACAATTTGGTTGGATTCATTCCTGATGAAATCACTTGGCTCACAGAATTGCATGGCTTGAATTTGTCCAAAAATCAATTGAAAGGAGAGATTCCTAAGTTGATAGGAGACATGAAATCACTAGAATCATTGGATATGTCTCATAACCATCTTTCAGGCACAATACCAAACACCATGTCTGCATTAACTTCATTGAGTCATTTAAACTTGTCACACAATAACCTTTCAGGACCAATTCCATTAGATAATCAATTTTTAACTTTTGATGACCCATCTATTTATGCTTACAACACATACTTATGTGGATCTCCACTCCCGAATAAGTGTCCTGGTGATATTTCGCATGGAACTTCTGAAAGAAAAGGTGATGAAGAGGAATATGAAGGTGATGTAGAAAAAGTGTGGTTTTACTTTGTGATAGCAATTGGATTTTCAAGTGGGTTATGGGGATTTACTGGAACTTTATGGTTGAAGAAGAATTGGAGGCATGCTTACTTTAGATGGGTGGAAGATGTTGCTGATGATATTTATGTGACAGTTGTAATAAAAATGGGGAATATAAAGAAGCATATGATGAGAAACCATGTCCAAGGGTGATTGATTATGTGTTTATGTTTTTGGGAATAAGGTTCATTTCATGTCATGCCACTCTTTGTATTTTTGCTTTCTTTAATCAATTTTGTAAATCCATTTCAGATAGAAATAAGGTTCATGTCACTCTGTATTTTTGTTTTCTTGTAATCAATTTTGTAAATCCATTTCAGATAGAAATAAGGTTCATGTCACTCTTTGTATTTTTGTTTTCTTATGATCAATTGTGTTTAGTTGGCAGCATGGGGTACTTATTTTATTAAAAAAATTGTTATATACTCTCTCTAATCTTAAAGACTTCATCTGATATAAAATTTAGATTAATAAATACTAAATAAACACTTTTAAATACTTCTTTTAGATTATTTTCATATTTATATTTTTTTTAAACCGTATAAACCATGAAATTTTCAAAAACTATTAAATATTTTAATAACTTTTTTTTTACTTTTTTGTGAAAAAGTTTTAACAAACAACCATAACATAACGAGATCAATAAAGGAAAGTGAAATGAAAAGATATTCCGAATGGCACGTAACATGCCATCACCACGTCAAACATTTGTCCTATGTGTGCTATTGAGTTACGCCATGCTGGCCAGAAGTTTTCATCTTAAAGTGTCCATCTTTTGGATGTAACACAAAGACATCCACAACCTCACGCCTTACCTTATATTATTGTTAACATAAAAACCACAACTTCTAAATTCTCCTCTTCGTTGTTTTCACACCCTTCTTCCCTCTTCAGAATGGCTCAGGTACTCATTTCACATTTGGGTTTCTACGCAACAAACTCATTGCTCCAAAGTTTACAATACTCACACACTGCGCATCAACCACACACTGCTCCAAAGTTTACAATACTCACACACTGCGCATCAACCACTTGCACTAGACCCTAATGGCTTTTCTTGTTATTACACTATATGCACATTTTCATTCTTGTTTGATTAGGAATTATATGAATGCTTCAATTTAGAATTTTGTTTACCACTTTTTCTATCCTCTTGTGTCTGTCTGCATGTGCTGTCCCTCATGGATCCATAGCAGAAGGTGGTGTTAAAGGTCCTTACTATGACAGATGACAAAACTAAGAAGAAAGCAATTGAAGCAGTTGCAGATATCTATGGTGAGTGTTTTCATTTTCATTTACTCCAATTTATTTTTAGCAGAAAGCCAAATTTCATCTGTTTAACTGTTGGTACTTTGATGAACAGGAGTTGATTCAATTGCCACAGATGTGCAGGAACAAAAGTTAACAGTGATTGGCGAAATGGATACAGTGGCAGTAGTAAAGAAACTGAAGAAAGTAGGGAAGGTGGATATATTATCAGTTGGACCTGCCAAAGAAGAGAAGAAAGAGGAAAAGAAGGAAGAGAAAAAAGAAGAGAAACAGGAGGAGAAAAAATAAAGACAATACACATTATTGGATTTTCATATTCTTTCCCTTTTCATTGCCATGTTTTTATTATGCTGAGCTAAAACAAAAACTCTTAAAGGTGCAAATGACTTGTAGTGTGATAATATCTATGCCTTTGGTTAATGCTTGTAAAATGTCACAAAAGCGAGTAAAAGGCAAAAATATTTGGCATCACTAAAATTCATAAACTAATGGAACCAAAGTACATAAAGGGACTAAGGAATCCATCTTTCCATTTCATGAATGAGTGAAGACAAAAATGGTTTCCAATTAACATGATTGCTTGATGACCAAATCATTTTCATTAATCATTCTGTTGAAATCAATTTGTTAGGTAATTAGGTTTGGCAGTCAATGATGTGCAACAAATACAATGACATGGAAAGCTTTTAAAGTTTAACATCATGACACTCTAATGAAAACCGTGTACTTAGTTACACAATTTCAATTTCAACTCTTAAAAAAGTTACTTCAATTAAAAATAAGCTTGTAAAGTTTCACATCCTCTGCAATTCTGCATCTATAATGTGTGTTTGATTCTACAGTAACAAATTAATTTTAAATGAATTGATTTTATAAAATTGATTCTACCTAAAAGCGAGTTGAATAAAAAGTGGTTTATGTTGTAAAATTGACTCTACCTAATAGTGAATTGAATGAAAAGTGGTTTATGTTAAGATACATTCATGTAAAATTTGGGTTGAACGATAAATTTCAGGGTAAAAATTAATCGTTGAGACAAACATCCAAATTTTAGCTTCAAGTTATAAAAACAATTATGAAGATAAAATCAATCAATTCTACTCGAGCACATGCAAACATGTTAAATAAAGTCTACACCTCTAATCACTTTTGTTTTATCCAAAAGTGAAACTAAATTGTGTTTATTTATTGTATGCTGAACAAGTGAGAACCTAAAAATAGCCTACATGGTTGGAGACTAGTGATAGTGTGATACAACTAGATGCAAAGATTGATAAATTTTGTGAGATGACAGCAAAAGCCACGAGAAGCATAAGACCAAAAGAAAATTTATTAAGAGGGGGAAAAAAGAGGTTTTTGTATGAAATAATAGAGGCATTTTCTGTGACTGAAATCTAAATTAGGCATCGTCGGAAATTGTCTTCAAAGATATAACCATCACCTAAATGTTCTCATGATGCTGAAATTTTGTCAACAACAAACGTAGGCATGCATGACTATTAGAGGAAAAAGTGCTAGGATTACCCTGAAAGCAAAAGCACTGTATAATGGCTTCAGCTCCCTTTTTCAACAAAAGTGCGCGCATAGACATCCAAATGAAATTGATTATTTCAGTGGGTGAACGAAATTCCCTTCTGCGTGATTGGCTTCAGCTCCTTCCAATCTTATGGAATGATTAGAAGGAGCACAGTCGCTTAAATTGAACTGATATGATGAATGTGATTTTGAAGAATGGTGATACTGAAATTGAATATATCTGGCATAAAAACAATACAACCAATAAAAAATTCAAAAAAATTATTTAAAAACATTTCAATACAAGCTTTGGTACTTTTTTATTACTATTTTAATTCATCTTGAACTTACGAATAATTGAACCAATAAAAACACACCTCACACAGGAATTGTTCTTGACTATTTAATTTATCTTTACTATTGCAATACTGCTTCTGATATTGCACAGGTTTCAGGAAACAGTACAATCAGCTCAGTAATCTTAATAAATAGACTCATACTTCTATTACTCAATGAGGCTTCAGGAGAATGGTCTTGTGACCCCTTGATTTCTATCCCATAATTCAATTTCAAGGAGAAATTCTAGCTAACCAGGCCTTATATTTACATTATACTAAAGTAAATCAATTGAAACTATAGTAACTTTAAAAGCCTTATATTTCAACTCTTAGAAAAAGTTACTTCAATTAAATGTGAAGTTTCAGTCTTAAAGTATACAACTGGCCATATTTTAAATCAATTGAAACTGACCAATTTAATAAGTAAACACGTTAAATGCGAAGAACAAAAAGCTTAATAGGCTGAGCTGACAGACCAAAGCAAACTACAAGCAGATACTTAATCCCTAAATCTTGGATGACAAACAAACTTACCTTAAACTCTGAATTGCGAGTACCATAAGCAGAAAATTGAGGTACCTCCATCAGTATAAGGCTATACTATGCTGTAAATAACACAACTGGACTAGGTGAAATGTTAATCACAAGAATGAACACAATTTTTAGTGCACATTCAAAAGTAAATCTAATAAAAAAAGGAAAAAAAATATATTATTGTCTGTGAGTTTATAAAATTTACCTAATATTTGTTAGTTCTAATTATCTTCAGATTGGACAGATCCTACTATGAATTTACCAACATAATGAATAAACCATAACGGTCTAATGACAGAAGAAGCTTATCATTTTTTAGCAAAAAATGGTATGCAGAGGCATCACCATAGAGGAAGGAATCCCAGCTAAGCTGACACCCTAGGCTTTAACAATCATCTGCAGCATATCAAGAATATATTACAAATCGGAAAAATAAAAAATAAATACAACAATACAGGGGCATAGACCAAACCCATACAAAGAGCTACATTATTTAAATTTGTAAGTAGGCAAGCCCGTCTTATTGTTGAAAAAAATCCTCTCTAAGAAATAAGGAGCTAGGTTGCACCAAAATATAGAGCCAACAAATAAACAATGACCATAGTCTTCCAGTACATAGGATATTTTTTCAATCTTCATGTGGAATATGGCAGCAGACGATGGCTGTCATTGAAGCCACAAAGAAAAGCAACCAACTTAGGTAAGTGTTTGGAAGACAGCATAATCAATTACCGCATATTTGTCTCTAGGAAATATTTTTAGCTGCTTGCTCCGGACTCGTGGCAATGCACCAAAGAGACTTGGTCTTACAGCTCAAAAATTAAAAGATTTTAATTGTAGATCTAATCTCAAAATCATGAATGACAGAAAGAAGTTTCATCTGATACAAAATAATACTGAATAACATACAAATCAAAATGATGCCAATTCAAATATCAACATTAAAAGGGTATGAGCATAACAATTGAAGTTAATAATGGATAATGTAGTAGTAGTAGTAAAAATATTGAAATAAAATATTACTGTTGAAAAAGATTATACCAAACAGTCATACTATATACTATACGAACAACGAATTTTCCTCAACAGAACACTGTTGACTTTACAGGTGCTAAAAAAAAGATTTTCCAAAAGCTAGGAGGTGCAATTACAGTACCAAATAATTGATGAACAGACAAGTATCCAGATTATCAATCCTTTATCCACTTACAAGTTATAAATGGTTATGGCAAAAGCAAAAGAATGAAGTTACATGACTCAAGTTAAAATCTAAATTACTTGGCCCATAAATAAAAGATGATTTCTGCACCCCAAATCTCGAGAATAAGCTCTTAGCCATATGCAGGCAAAAATGAATTAAAAGAAGCACAACTAAAATAATGAACAATAAATATTGATCATAATATGTTATAAAAAAATGGGATACAGGTTTACATTTTGACTTCTCAGTGTAGAAAGAATTATATATTAGGGGAGTGGGAGACCACAGTACATACTTTTTTCCTCCAGCATCTAACCAGCTGAAGAAGCAGCAGGTGATTAGTCTAAGTTAACCAACCCAAGAGTCGATGCCCCATGAGTTAACATGTCTGATTTGAAAGTCTTACGACTATATCTTATACCCTTTGAATCTTGAAAGTAAGTGGGCATACTTCCCCGTCTCCATCATTTGTCTTATCACCTCACGAGCATCAGCAACCTTTCCAGCATTCCGCAAACAACTCACTAATGAAATATAGACAACAGCATTTGGACTACAACCTTTGCTTTCCATTTCTTTGAGCATTGAGCATGCTTCATCAAATTTTCCTGCCATACATAATCCTCGAATTATGGAATTGTATGTAAAAACATTTGGGACTTGTTCCCTGGAAAGCATCTCTTGAAACATTTCCTGTGCTTTCTCAAGCTCACCAGCAACTACATATCCGGTTATCATAACAGTGTAAGCCACCACATCTGGCATGCAACCGTTCTTTCTCATTTCGTCAAAAAAATATCTGCAAGCATCCAGATTCCCAGCTCTGCTGAGTCCATCTATCAATGTGGTGAAATGAAGTACAGTTGGCTCTATACCTGTTTCTCTCATGTGATTTAAGAGATTAAGAGCTGCAAGTGGTTTGTCCCCTTTACCAAGAGCATGAAGAAGAATGTTGTAGGTATGAAAATCCGGAGAAAATCCATTTCTTTCCATCTCATCAAGAAGTATGTGGAACTGATCCACCTTTCCAAGTCTGTACTTGGCATACATGACAATATTATAAGTTAAAATATCTGAGGAAAAACCATCAAGCAACATCTGTTCGTAAACCCACTCAATCAATTTGTACTGGTTTAATACAAGAAGACTGTGTAGAATTGCGTTATAAGAATGCTTAAAAGGCCTATAGTTAAAGGTCTTAGATTTTATGAACCTCTCCATCAATGTCTTAGCCAAGCCCACCTCGCCGCAAGTACGAATCAAAATATTAAAAGTACGAGCAGTAGCCGGATAATCTTTCTCAATCATCTCATCAACCAACCTCCACACCGCCTTAAACTCTTCGCACTCAGCATATATGTTCATAATCAAGTGATAAGCATTCGCAGTGTGCCGGTAAGCCTCCTGCTGACTACACCAAACAAAAAACTTATAAGCCAGCTTTGCACACCTTGTCTTATTCTCACTATTAATGTTCTTCAAAATTCCCAAGAGAACCTCTCTGACAAGAATCCCCGAAGGTCGTATTCGCAACTCGTCTAAAACCAACCTAGCATCAAAACCAGGACCATCTTGTCTAAGAATCTCAAGTACCCTCTTAGCATCTACCTTTACAGTATCTATAAACCCTTGTCTAAGTGAAAAGGGCTTTTGATCACAATTCAAATGAAGCCTTTCATCCAAAGTAGAATCAAAATCTGAAACAATTTTTTTCAAAGGCTCCTCAACGCATTCAAACTCACTATTAACATCAAAAGTACGGTTACATAATCTCCGAGAAATAATCAAGTAATCAGAAATTTTGTGAACAACCCTTTTCCTTATACCTAAAAGGGCTATTGAATTCATGGTTTGAATTCGAACCCATCATCTCGGCAACTGTGAAATGAGCAACAATAAGAAACGCGATTTTCTCAATAGAACAACGGGGTTTCCTTGCAGTGGAAGCTTCCAGAAGTACGCTATGCTAGAAATTGGATGGATACCCATTGAATTGAAAACATACGGGTTCTTCGAACAGAAGAGAAGCAAAAAAAGGTGAAAAAGGCGATATAGCGTACCGGGTACGATGATGTTTTGGAGTGTCGTTGGAAACAAGGTTGAGAGCGTCGAGAAATGGCCTCATATGGAGGTGCAACACATTGTATCAGTCTTTACTATGGTTTGTGTGATGAAATGAAGACTGAAAACGGATGAAAGTGAAACCCTGCAAAACCCTACGGTGGAGTCAGAATGAAGAAGGTGCATTAGTCGAAACGCATCGTTTTGTTTAAATGTAAAAACCAAATATTTTATTTTTATTCTCCTTTTAATATTTAATAATAATACTCTTTCGTCAAAAAAATAAAAAATAATAATAATCTCCTTAAATTGTGTGAATTTATTATTATAGAAATATTTATCATTTATTATAAGATCAAAATAAACAAATAAATAATAACAAAAATGAAAATTACATCTCTAAATTTCTTATTATCTTGTTTGATTATTTTAAAATTAAAGCAACATTAGTTGTCATATTTTTAAATACACTTTTGTTTAATCTAATTCATTAACAGAAAGAGAAATATTATATTAAATAAATAAAGAATAAATATAAATTGAAATAATTCATAGACTATTTTAAAGATTATTTTTTAAATTTTTTAATAAAATAAGAAGTTGTTTTGTTTTTTTATATTAGTGTAGTGAAAATTACTTTTTTTTTAAATAATTTTTATTTTGTAAGCCACTAAAAACAGATTAAAACTATTTTTTTTTCAGATAGAATAACTTTTTTAACTATTTTTCAGATTTTATTTTTTGAAATATTGTAATAAACAGATAAAAAAAATTAAATGATTTTTTTAAAATTTATTATTTTAGAAAAAAACTATAAAAATGCACCATAAACTATTATTGATATGCTATTTTAAAATTTGTGTTTTTTCTAAATTTGATAAAAATAGTTACTATGGTAAAAAAATATTTAATTACTATGATCCAATAAGTTAGGTCTATTATTAAAGTAAAGCACAACCCTCGTAATAAGTTGAATAATCAAAAATATTATGAAAGTTCACTTTGTAGCCTTAAATTAGAGAATGAGTTTCCTTTATCAAGATCAGAAAATAATAAAATTTGAGTCATCGAATAAAAATAAAACTGAGAAAAAAAATATGAGAAACTATTTTAAAATGAAATAAAAAAACACGTGTGAAAACATGAAAAACAAAAAATGGAGAGAATCCATTTTGTATTTTATAACTTAAAAATTTTATTTTAAAATTGTTTCTCACTTCTAAATCTAATAGATTAAATTTTGTAGAGTTATCTTATACTCCCACTCAATCCAAAAATGACTACTTAGGTTGGGTAAAAAAAATATTTTCAATGTACCAACACGTAATATAATTCTTTTATACAAATATCTAATCTAATCATATTTTAGTACCAAATATTAGATATATGAAAACACAAAAAATTCACCATGTCACAGTACAATCATATATAAACAAATATTTTATAATTTAATCTTATAATCACACCCTTACAATTGCTTCAAAAAAACAAACCACACGCTAACAAGTTACAACAATATCATATAGTAATTTGCACACCTATACAAACATAATAACTTCCACATGAATCCACCGTGAACAAATATATAACTTTCCTATATAGCACCATGAACAACTATCTAATTACAAGTAACATGATCACTTCCCAGAAATGTATTATCTATAGAGAAATTTAATAAAGGTCACTTGTTCTTCAATTGGATTACTCCTGTTTTCTTCCTTCATCCACAACTTGGCCAACTTGTTCCACTTCCTCAACAGAATTTTTCTTCTTTGATAAGTCTTCACTAATTCCTACAACAACAAAATAAGAAACATATCAAATATAGCACACAAACATTTTACAAATGCTACTAGAAAAAGAATTACCATGTTGTGATTGATTCTCTCCAGATTTTGCAAACCAAGAGCCAACAACATCCTTAACCTTGTCAACCACACCTTTTCCTGGACTAACCACATTGCTCTCTTCAAAGCTTCCATTCTCTTTTTTCAATGGCTCTTCTTTCCCTTTATTACGTGATAAAGCTTCAGAAATCACCTCAGAAAGTGCCTTATCTTCTTCACTAGGCCTTAGTTTCTCAACCAAATTGTCCTTCACAGTAAACCCTTTTTCATGATCTTCTTGAACCTCATTTTTTGTTTCAGTTCCATACACTTTGGATTTCACTGCACTTCCTACCTCTGCAACCTTTCCATAAACAGGAGCTAGTTTCTCAGTAACAGAATAAGCAATGTTCTTTCCTTGTTCTGTAATGGACCCTGACATGTTAGAAGAAGCATTCTCACTTTTTTGTTGCTCAAATTTCTCATCATTACCTAGCTTAGAAGCTTCATCAATTTCAACTTCATCTGTGTAACTTTTGGGTTTTGATTGTGTCTCCACTGCTGACTCTTCATAGCCTGAGGGAATTTTCTGGTTTTTTCTATTTATATCTGTGGATGCTGGTTCATGAGGATATTCAGTTTTAGTTTTAGTTGTTGCATTAGAGAAGTGTGGCACAAACTGATCATGGCTTCTAGCAGCAGCAGGTGAGTATTCAGTGTCAGCAACAGATGGTTGGATTTTTGGTTCTGTGGTAGGTTTTGGCTCATCATGCACATTCAATCTCTCAAGAGATTCCTCAAGTGGTGTAATGTCTTTTATTTCATCAATTCCTATAAGCCAACACACATGAAAACATTAATCTGAATGCTAAATAAATTGTTAGGGTCACTCTAACAAGAAAATGAATGAGTCTATTGTCTTGTATTATTTCCATTCAAATTTTTTTTTTTGACAGCACCATTCAATGATTCCATCTTTTTTAATTTATCTAAAAATTGGATTTAATTCATATACACTGTCAGTGTAGTAATTTCTTTTATATTGTCAATCAATTATAATCGTCAAATCATAATAACCTTTTGAATTAAATCATTACTTATAAAGTCATATATATATGAATGATAGTGATTTGTTGATAGTGTAAACACTATATTAAGTTATTGATTTTTCTATTTTGATACTTACCAAAGTTAGACACCATATTAAGTCACTAATACTAAAACCAAGCACCACACCTTTATGCCACAATTGCAGGTATAATTTGACAAGAAGTTTGAAATATTGTTGAATATAGAGTCAAAAAATCAACACAATTAATTACTCATTTTATCAAATCACAAGCATTAAGTCTTTTAAAATAGAACTAATGTATATTGATACAGAATGCAGAGTCTGTAGCAAAAATTTGAGTTCTGAGACTTTGGTTGAATCAACCTACTTACCTGCACCACTTGGATCAGTGTCTTTGGTTTGATCACTGGGAATATTTCCTTGCTCTTTAGAATATTTCTCCAAGATTATTGGCCTCTCTAAATTGGCCTCAAATTCCCCTGGCTTCTCTTCCACAGCAAATGTTTTGTCTTGGTCAGTGGCTATGTTTTGATTGATTTCAGTAGTTGAAGAAACTCCTTCAACCAGTGGATCATAATGTGGTTCTTCTTCCATAACTTTTGTACCTTTAAAATCATTTCCTGAATTTCCTAAACTTTCAACTTGCTCAAATGCTGATGTAGATGTAGTAGCACTTTTAACATCCTCACTGTCATAAACTGCACAACATCCACACACAAAATTCAGATTTTTTTTATATTGATGAACAAAAAATTCTATTTTTTTCAAGTACAATTAGGCACATATTACATTTTCTAATTTATTTTAAAAAATATTCAAAAAGGAAATGTGCATGGCATGGGTTCTTACACTAATTTAACAATATTTAGTCATAAATTTTTCATTTTAATTGTCATAGAGATACTATTTGAAGCTAACTAGAGGGAATATATTTTTAGAAACCCTAAAAACAATGTTATAAATTTTTTCATAATTTTAAAAAATATTAAATCTATTTTCAGATAGATTTTCAAATACTCTAAATTCTCTGATGTTTATTTTATCGGTGGAAATGAAAATAAGAAACACCAAAAATAAACAGCCATAAAACTAAATGCTAGATTCTATTTCATAGTATAGAAGAGTTCATGGAATTAATGTACTAGGCCTTCAATTATAGCATAATTTAATTAATTGCAGATAATGTAGAAAAGAACATTACTTGGTGCTTCATGAACTTCTGTGTCTTCAACCATTTCATTATCCTCATCCAAGTCACCATCATCATGACTATGCTGATTTTCATTGTTGTGTCCATTACCATGATCAACTACATGTTGACCATGCTTCTTAATTGTATCCTTAATTTTCCTAGCCTTTGCCTTCACCTTATTCAAAACAGACTTCTTCTCATGGTCAGAAGAATGATCTTCTGCACCATGTGTCACTACATACAAAAATTTGAAAGATAAAGAAAATATATAGAGTAATTGTTTTCAAATATAATAATAACACTTGCTTCAAATTAAATGTGATTCACATACCTTGTTGTGAATCAACGTTATGTGAGTGTTGTTCATCGTTGTTCTCATTCACTTGACTTTGAATAACTACTCTTGAATCCATGATTGTTGTAATAATAAACAGAAGAAAAAAGAAACTGCTATAATAAGGAGATCAAAAGCCTCCGTTATATAGAGAGAATAAAAACATGACACATTTTGCATTTTGCAATAATGGAGACACGTGTCGCACAACTAACATATCTCAATAATTTGCCACGTGTTGAGTATATTTGTGTACGTGGAGTCCTATAATTGGAGGTCATAGTCATAAGACAAAACTGCTTCTATGGTCTTATACTAATCGAGAACAGTGATTCATCCAAATGTAATGAAACCGTACAAGTGTCTAGAGAAGCTTGACAGTATCATTTTTTTAATAGTTCCTTTAATATCATATTTTTAATAGTTCCTTTAATTGTTTGACAGGTGATGATAATGATATGCACAAATAATTATGATAATAGTATTCTCCAACTTTGGATATGTGTATGGTAATACATACAAGTGTCTAGTTGATTCATTTTCTGTTGTTGATCAGAATAATTATAATTGGTTATTGATTGTGCCAAATGGTAGGTTGACGGCACAGAGCCACTTTCAATGAATTAAGTAGAACAACTTCTCATTTATTTTGTGTCACTTTCCAAATAATGCTGCGGTTACAAGATGTTACTTGCTGCATTTTTTATTTTTCTTTTTTAGTAAAACTAATAAACTAACAATGGTGTTTTGGTATTGTCAAAATGTTACTAAAAATTATATTACACACCTGTATCAGGGATTTACCAAGAACCAAACTGCTTTTAAAAATAGCTTTTTGTATATGAAATCAAAAACTAGTTTTTTCAACAGCATAAAAACAGGATCTTCAAAAATTGGCTTCAGATTAAGGCTTTTCAATAAATTAGTATACCAAGGTACCTTGACAGTTTCTTGTATATTTCCAGACTAAATAGTCTGTTTTCTCTTTATTCTGTCTACATTCTCAATCAAAGGCATTTCTTTTAAGCATAACATAGGTCTCATTTATGTGTTACATTGCAAACCAAAAATGTCAAACTGATGATAAACCTTTGGCTACATCTGGCCTATATGAGGCTCCAACATCATATCCCTGGTTACCTAGCCAATGTATCATACGAACCAAATATATAATTTCGGACGAGGTTTAAGTAAAACTCTTAGTTGATGTACATCATACAGGTTCAATTTGGTTCCACCATTCTAGTAATCATGAATATCCTGCTTCCTTTGTAACCTCTGTATGTTTTGTATGAAACAAAACACCTGCCAAGAATTCTAGTTCTTCTTACCATTCTTGAGATTACGTACAGCCATAACAAGTTGCTGTCTCTCTCCCTCTACCTCTGCAAATTTCAGACTAATCTCTGAATATCTTTCTTCCATTTCTTTCAGTTCAGTTTCCATATACTTGTTCCTTTCCTTTAGGACTGACACTTCATTCAATAATTCCTTTGTAAGACGTTCGCTGTCATGATTATTATTCGAGACGATCGCCTCATTTGCGGAGTATGAAGGATCTAGAGAAGCTTTGTTCTCAGCTGACTTGCTAATAGCAGTGCTTGCAGCATCCACTCCCTTTTCATGTTACAAATATCAAAAGTATAAGTTATTATAGGAGATCAATATCAAATAATTTGTGCAAAGCAACACTGAAGTCAAAGGTTGATGAAATATTTTCTTTTAGCAAAATTTATGTTTGAGACCTTCTGCTTATTTACCTTGTCATATATTATCATCACACTCACTTGGCACAACTAATTAGAAGAATCACACCATGAGAAGTAGTTAAGTACTATAAAGCTGTTTAGTTCAAATATTTTCTATAAAAATGCTACTACTATTATATTATTATATGCTGTAGAAAAGTGGATTTATCATATCATTTTGGAAACTAAAATCCTTGACTTAGGCACACTACATAATAAACTCATCAGTGTGATGCTACCATTTAACCTGTTCTGATATGCACAGACAATAAGCATGTTCTTAATATCTGATATTAAGTATGGCAGCTGAGGAATTACCTTATGCATTTCTGATTTTGACTTCTTAATATTTGCCTTAGCAGAAGAAGAGGATGCAGCACACTCATTATCTCTTGAAGTCAAATTCATAAGCGAAACAGCACCTCGTCCTTTGTTATTCTTGAGCTTCTTTTCCATTGCACCTAATTCTGCTTCTTTCTTCTTAAGCTCTCCTTCTAATTTAGATATATGTTTCTTCATATTTTCTTTGTCCAGTTGTTCTTTGTGCAAACTGTTTTTTATTTCATTGTGCTGGATCTTAAAGGTTTCTACTTCTGACAGAACTGCGCCAAATATCTTCTCATCATTTAGTGTCATACTTGAATGTCCTTCAGAAGTTGTTTCTCCATCTCTTTTTATCATCCTGGGAATGTTATTTGTTAGCTTCAGGTTAGACATTGTACACTCCTCTGACATCATTTTTCTAATTTGAGATCTGAGCATTTCAACTTGCTTTGAAAATGCAGCATCCTTTTCATCCCTATGTCTTTGTGCATCCTCAAGTTCTTTAGACTTCACTTCTAGTTCTCGCGACATCTGTTCAATTGTTTTTTCTTTTGAATTTACTTGTTTCACAAGCTCTTCCACTTTCAATTCATTTTGATCTGTTATAAGCCTTAGCTCTTGATTGCATTTCTGGAGCATTTCTTCCATAAGCTTGTTGTGTTGCCGCAATTCCTCAGCTTCTGCAGCCGCTTCCGCGATCATCTTTTCATTCTCTTCGACTTTGCAAGCCATTTCAACAGAAAGCATTCTGTATTCCTCCTGAAAACGCTCAGATGCGGTAGCATTATTGTGTCTCGTCTTTCTCAGAGACTCTTCTGCTTGAATGGCCCGTTCTTCCTGCTCGGATTTTGCACTTTGCATTGCGTGGAGATC
Organism: Cicer yamashitae; assembly: GCA_037974755.1. NCBI lineage: Eukaryota > Viridiplantae > Streptophyta > Magnoliopsida > Fabales > Fabaceae > Cicer > Cicer yamashitae. The sequence goes on from JBBPBQ010020324.1 coordinate 12,578,764, forward strand.
GTCTTCGAATTTATCTGCCTGTATTTTCAGTTCTTGATCCAAAGACTTAACTTGATTTTCAAGTTCCTTGATGGAGACTAAATACGATGAAAATTCATCTTCCTGCATCATTATCTGTTCTTCTAGTCTCTTCACTTGGGATTCAAGTTGTTGTATTGTAACTAAAGAAGCTGAGTGTTCATTTTGTAACATAATGTGTTTTGCTTCATCTTGCTTTAATCTCAAAGAGATATCCACATTTTCTTTCTTAAGAAGATCATACTCCAAAGTGAGCTCTTTTATATTCTCGCTTAGCTCCTCGCGTTGGTTGTAACAATTTTCCATTTCACTATTCTGGTCTGCAATCTTCTGCCGCAAAAAATCTAATTCCATGTCATCGTCATTCTCTTTAGCAATCTTTTGAGATTTTAAATTGGAAGATAGTTCCAATATTTCCTTATTCTTTTGTTCTAGCATTGTTTCAAGGTCTGTCACAGCCAAAAGAAGTTCAGAGTTTGAGTTCTGTGTTTTCTGCAGTTGCAAATGAAGATTGCCACTCATTTCCTTTTCATAAACAAGCTCTTCCTTCATTGCCTCCAACTGAATCCTACTATTTTCAATATCAGACTTCAAACTTCTAGAGGTTTTGCTCTCATTAGTATTACTATTGAAGTTCTGTTGGGACTTGAGTTGCTCATATTTAGTTTTGAGCATATCTCTCTCGTCTCTAAGGCCGATGATTTGTCTCGATAAATTCTGTCCCCGACTGCTTTCTTTTTCAACCTGCTTCCGAAGCGATTGTAACTCTAGGTCTGATACTTCTGCCTGTCTCTTTAGAGAAGTAATTTCACTTTTGAGATTTTCAATGGCATTGCCTGAAGGTTCTTGTAATCTTTCTCTTGGAAGATTATCTTCCATGCTGTTTGTCCAGTCACCTAAACTTCCATCTGATGCCGAACCGATTGACCAACCTGTATTTGACCTCTTATGCACTTTGGTTTGTATTGCATTGGTCTCAACTGCTCCTCTTGATGGCATTGAGTTGTGTCTGAAGTTATAAGGATCCTCCCATGAAGCTACCACAGGACTGATGCCATTAGATGCATTTTGTTCAGAATACTCAGATCTAGGCTTGGCCAGGTTCCCATTCTATAAGATAGCAATAAAAACAAATGTAACTATAGTTTTATAAAAAGTTTATTTTTTTTCATAACTTATCCTCATAAGAAGTTTCTGTTTAGAAAAGTTGCAACTGTAGCCCTGTTTCTTTGGATAAATAGCTTATTTAAACACTTACAACATAAGTGTTTATCATATAAGTGCTTATGTATAAGAATTTTATAACAAAAAATAAATAAATTTAAATCATTTTCATGGAGAGCTTATGCAAATAAGCTGAAAACAGCTTATAAACATGTCATAAATTGTTTCCATCAGCTTTTCCAAACAGTCTCACAAGTGTTTATATAAGTATCTTACAAGACCTTACTTCATCAAGATTGTAACTTTCATCTGTACTTGCATAGCTCAGTTGGTGTTTCAAGGTTCCATCACTATAGAGTCCCACAGCTCCATTATCTTCCCCATTTCTGGAAAGAAGGTATAGTTTTTACCTTTTAGTGCATATAGGAGAGAAATCAAATGCAAAAAAAAATAGCAATGGTTAAATTAACTGTATGTTATGGTTCATTTTCACCTTTCAGCAGTATATCCTTCAACATTCTGAATAGTTACCTGTATAAAAAAATTCTTATGTAAGAAGTTCCAAAGTTAATAATGCTTGTAAGTTGTAATTATCTGATGATATTGCAAATATTTTAAGTATGAAACATGACAAAGCTCCTAATCCTTGACTAAACTTTATTTACCTCTCGACCAAACTTCTTATTCTCAGAGTCATTTTCCCCTGAGAATCGGAGAGCTAAGACTAAGAAATACAAACACCAAGCTAAGAAAGATAGAGGGTACTAACATGTAAAACTACGCCTGAATTTGCAAACTTCAAGGGTAAAGAGACAGTAATTGGCTCAATTTCTGCTAAAAAATCAGCAAAATCAATTGAGGCTTCTCCCAGATATCCAGATTTTGAAGATCCCTACAAGGCATCATAAAAAGATTTAAACTTTCCAAACAAAAGTTCAATTTGGGTATAAAACAATATAAAATTACAGCTATACAATACTACTTACAGTTGAAACAATGAAATGGTAGATTTTCTCGTGGAGATTTCCTGATTTTGAATCCCTAACAAGTTTAACTGATTCAAAAATTGGATTCTCCCATAAACAAGTCCCATCTTGAACAGCAGTTTTCTCTAGTTTCACTGTTGGTTTCCCAACATCATCTGGCACCAAAGATACCATCAGTGCAGACTTTTTCATCTTTGGAACCTAATAAAAAAAAGTTAAAAAAAAAAACAAAAACAATATCAGACACTGTCTGCTGTACATTAGTTTTTTACAACATTCTCATCACAGTTCTCAATAACTGAACACAACAAATTATAAATCGTAACTAACGTATATTCTCAATACTAGTAAAACAAACATATAATCACACAAAAATTGTTTACTTACCTGAGTTGCTTGAAAATCCAATTTGAATACGGCTTTGATCTTGTTCTTCTTGCTCCATGATTTGAACATTTTGTCAGGCTGGTAAATATTGCGGTTGCAATGTTATATGGATGCAAAACAAATCTGTTATAAGCCAAACATTATTATTTGCGACTAAAGTTGGAAAAATGTTGATTTTTGAAACTATGGAAATTTATTTATTGTGAGAAAGTCGGTTAATGAGGTGTCATGAGTCTTGTGAAGTCGTTTCTTGGTTGAGATACTGAACTTGTATGATTAGCAAACTATTTAAAAAAAGCAATAAAGGAAATAAATTTGATACTATTAGGAGAAGCTTCTACTCATGACTTTATTATTAACAAAAGGTTCATCAAGTAAAGGGAACATAGCTTTTTTTTTTGTAATTGCATTTTTGTTACTTTCTGCTTTTTAGCAAGGACAAGGGATGTAGGAAAATAATCAAAATGAAAATATTAGCCCAAAAAATTAATCTATGAATGTAAATTAAGATTAGATGTTTTATATTTCATATTAGATTTCAAATATATAAAATATCTGATTTTGAGCTAATTATTCGAAATTGTTGATAGTAGTAACTATATATTTATAGTGTTGATTTTGAGGATCAATTGAGATAGATGATCGTCAAAGACACCAATTTTTAAAGACATCTATTTTTTATTTATTTTAATAATATTAATTAGTTATGATATATATATATATATATATATATATTTAAAAGTATATTTAAAGTAAAAATTAACAATTGTCCTACTTGATAGAAGATTTGAGCATCATAATATATTGTAAGATAATATTTTTAATTTTGTTTAGTGTTATGAGTTAGATCATTTTTTTATAATAACTTAAAAATATATAGTAAACATCGTAAAAATTGTGAATATGTGATAATTCTTTAAATCTTGACAGGTGATTTATTTTGGTAAAAAAGATAATTGAATTAAAATCAAATTATATAATCCTGAGTTACTTGAAAATATTTATTTTTTTTCCCTCAATATATTCACATATTATAGAATAATATTGATTACTCATTTAATTTTTGCATTTCATGGAAAAAATTAAAGTGAAATTGTTAAAATTCTTATTTAAAATCTACTAATTCATAAGATAAATTAAATAGACTTGTTTAAATTTCCATCAAATTGAAAATAGTTTTTTGAAAATCTTGATTGCAATTAAATTATCAATGATTATGAAAAAAATATAAAAATTAATATTCAAATAAATTGAAAGGCGTCATTTTTTTTATTTGTTTAGATCACCAAAATTTCAAGAAATCGGCCCCGCATGCTCTCTTCGGATCTTTGGTCATTAAATATTTTATTTTTGTTCTAAAATTTTAATTTTTTATTAAAAAATTAAAATATAATTAATGATATTTTTGTTTATGTACTCTTAAAAATTTAAAAATATACATTAAATAAACTCTATTTAATAAATTAATGATAAAAAAAAACTAAATTTACGAATTTTTTTTATTTTTTAATATGTATGTCAAGACCAAATGAAATAAATTTCACGAAGAGACCTATAGGATTTTTATTGCGCTGAACACGCAGACATGAAAGTTGCGATAAACAAAGTTTTTAAAATAATAATATTTTGGGTTAAAATTTCAAGAAAAAAAATATTACCGTTACTTTATTATTATTGAAATGGGTGTTGAGAGCAGCTTGAAATGGAACTGAATGAAAGGAATAAAAAGCCTAGTTTGGAATAGAGGTTTAAATGAGTAGCTAGAATGTAAATGTTTGAAGTGCTAACATTTAAAATGGGTGGGAGAATGACGTTTTAATTTGACCAAATTTACCAATGAAAATAAGTATTTCAATGGTGTAAGTAAAAAGGGAGAGTAATGTCCATGTGCTTTCTGGGCTGTCTTTGATAAGTAACAACCCACCAAGACATAAATGTTGCACCTTTCTGCTGCCATGACATGATGAAGAAAGTTTAATCACAAATATGAGTTGTAAATGTAAAGGTGGGTTGGTCCCCCACCAATATGTTCACCCTTCTTTCAATATATATATATAACAATGAACAAATTAAAAGCAAAGCATATATGTTTCAATTGTTAGTTAAATGCGTGTATATATTTGTGTAATATCTCCTACACACAACAAATGATATTATGTTAATAGTGAGGGTAGAAAACATATAAAATACACAAATAACTTAGAATTCGTAATCAAAATTGTAAAAGAAAATTAAATAATAATGCATATTACAATGTTTGAAAAAATGTAATTGCATAAGAATGTTAATTAATTGCATTAATATGTTAGTTTAATTTTTTAAAATATATTTAATCAATTTAACTCGTTTTATTTAAATTAAAATTAAAAAATTAAAAATAAATCTTGATTAGTATTCATTAGCGCAATAAAAGATGTAATTTAATGTTTAGTATATCACTTTTTTTATCATATACTTGCACAATACTTTGTCTTTCTTAATAATTGCATTATAATTTCTCAGTAACATATATATCACTGAAGTATGCTTTATTATTTAATTTCTAATTTATATAATAAATTATTCTTAGAAATAAAAAATCAAAATTTAACTCTCAAACACATAAATCACGGTTTATCATTTACACACCGTAAAACAATAAAAAATTTGGACTAACGAGCATTATAAAAGAAATACAACAAACTTCGTAAAAACAATGAAAAGACAAGTAGGCATTTGTGTACACACATTCAGCACATGCCACTGTCGGCGCCTAAACAGATCTTCACGTAGTGAAATTATTTATATAATTTATATTATAATAATAATAACAATAATGAATAAATAGACAAAATAAAACACATCAAGTTATCAACGATAAATTGGAACCTTTTTGGAAAATCTCCCAAATTATATTGGATATATAATTATCATAAAAATTGAAAAGAAAAAAAAACTAAATTCAGAAAATACGAATTTATATTTAATGAAAATATTACGAATTATTTTTTTCTTATATTCTAAGTAATATATACAACTTAAAACTCACACATACATTTATAAATTTTCGAGTTTGAATTCGTGTGAAAATTTTCAACCTATCGATATTAGTTGTCAATATTAGTGATATTGGTTATATTACTAATAGAATAAGTGACCACCAAATCAGAAAAAAAAATGTCCTTGGCATAAAATAATTGATCTTCAACTATGTAGTAAGCAAGTGGCTAGAGTGGACTTCAAACTGATGTATACAAAAATTTGATTCCATAGACACGAGTTTATAGGGATCCAATTAATGGTAGCCTTAAAATATTGGTGATGCTGCATTCAGGTTTTAGTAATGGTTTCCAACTCCTCTCTCCATTACACACACTTACATCACTATCAAGTGTAATAATTTTGAGTAACCCTTCAAGGCATTTCATATATTAAAAAAATCAAGAGTCATTTTCTCTCTTTTTTCTTTTTCTTTTTTGAAAAAGGTGTAGGAAAATACCTCTTAATTCTTCAACATGAATTTCCTGTCCAAAGCATCTCACTTTATCTCCCTACCACCACATTGAAGGCTACAGCTCCTCTCCTTTGTCTCAGACTTTTGGTATTGTATCATAGTAATATTAATATTAATTAATAATAAAAATTCAATTGCCTTCTCAAAAGTGACAACAAATCATTGATCACCAAACATGGCGTCGAAAAATCATCAGCTAGTAGTTAAGTGCTTGGACTAATGGATATGGACGAGCAAAAAGAGACACAACTTGGATAATTAATGGTAAATAAATATTAGAGTATGTTTGGTTTTATTTTTTATCTTTTAAAATTAATTTTAATATATTTAATTATTGGAAAAACTCAAAATCTGTACAAATAAAACAGAGGTATGTAATAATTTATAAAAAGTGACATCACTCATTTTATAAGATGATTTTCTGAACATGAGTTAGATTCAATATAAAATATAATATCGGTAACGATATTATCTTAGTCATTGACAAACTTTAAGTAAATAATTTTAACTCTGAATTGTAACGATATTTTCTCACGTGCTTGTAATATTTTTTTTTTCAAGTTTATAATATTTTTTTTTATTTCTTCTATTTTTCTTCTTATTATAATAATTAAAAATATATTTTTTTATATTTTTTCAACTATCTCAATCATTTACTTTACCAAACACTTCAAATTAAATCTAACTTTAAATTGAATCTATGACTTGTAGACTGTAACTATTAACTTTAAACGTGATTTTTAAACTTAAATTTATTGTTCAATTTATATTTAGATATATATTCAAATATTAATTATTTTATATTCAACTCATTTAACTAAAATTAACTTTTGTTATTGCAAAACATAATTAATACAAAATTACCAACTCGGGGAGACAAGTTAATCGTGAAATTAAATCTGAATTAGTCTTGCAGTTTTAATAAAATAATACATAATGAAATCAGTTTTAAAATAATACATAATAAAATAAGTTTCAATTCTTGTAAAAAAAAAAACGTACCTATTCAATTAGGGAATCATCTTAGTCAAAATTAGAGATATTTGCTTTAATGGTGGCTATTATGTTTGCCAGCTATGATAGTGTATTATAAATACAAAATTATAATACAACTATATGCACCTATATACCACATATAATTTTATACCATTTTTTTATTGATTGGGTAATAAATATTATTTAAAATTTAAACACTACTGCATAGTCTAATATTTGAACTCGAAATAAAATATCAATAAGAAATGTTAAGTATAAATACCCATGTTACCAAATTATATATGGTTGAACAATTATATATATATTGAAAATTTATTAAATGGAAATTATTACATTCTTTTTTTACTGAATAAATCAATAGATTCCTACTAACAACTAATTAATTGAAACATTTGTGTTAAAAAACTAATTAATTGAAAATGGAATGCTTCTAAATTATCTTAACTTCTTTTCTGGGGAAAAATGCTAATGGTAATTTGTTAGTCTGATATTTTACATAAAATAATAATAATAATAATAATAATATAAAAGTATTCAACAATTTGTTTAATTAAATTTCTACAAGAAATTATCGGTGTTGCCAAAACAATTATTTATGCTGTAATTATATCAATTTTGATATCTAATGTCAAATGATCCTCTCTTTTTTTTTTTTTTGTTACAAATGTCAAATGATCCTCTTTTATTTTTTTTTTGTTTGTTACAAATGTTAAATGATCCTTATTGTAAAGAAAAAAGGTACTGTCACACTCTCATGCTCAAACACATATGTAGAGTTTACAAAACGGGCTTAGTACCGAAGTACATTGGGTTCGAACTTGATTGGGTCGGTCTTAAAAACCGGGAGAGATTAAGGTTAATAATGAAAAATCTACCATTTTTCTCTTCACTTTTACTCTTATCTTTTAAAGTACATCAAAAAAATCATTTTATATTTTTTACTTCTTATTATTTGATAGTTAAAATGTTAAAAAAGTTGAAATTTTAGTTGAATATAAAACTTTTGAAATGCAATATTTTCAAAAAATTAAAAAAAAATCAAAACTTTAGATAAATGTGAAACTTCTGAAATACAATTTTTCAAAAGTTCAATAAAATTTTGAAAATTTGGATGAATGTGAAACTTTTGAAATTCAATTTTTTCATAATTCTTTTTTTTAAATTAGAAAATTTGGATGAACACAAAATTTTCAAAATACAATTTTTCTAGAATTCTTTAAAAAAAATCAAAATTTTGAAATTATTGAAATGTTAATAATTTTGAAAAAAATTTAATATCAAATAGTAGGAGTAAAATTATTTTTTTCATGTGCTTTAGAAGGGTGGGAGGTAAAGGTGAGCGAGTGGATAGTAGATTTCTCCTAATAATTTACTGTTTAAGTTATGTCATTGCCAGCTTTGGCTTTTTTCATACCGGTCTGAATAATACAAAATGCTTTGAATGATCAATTCCCACTAAACCTTATAAAAACATCTAAATATGAGACTTAATGTTTTAGTGCCTAATTACTTTTTTTTTTCTAAAGAATTTAACGGTAAAATTCTCACACATTAAACATGAAGAAGAGAGACTTTCTAGATTTGAATGTTCACGTCCAAGTATATCAAATGTGTTAGATAATAGTCTTTCGAACTTATGCTAAGACATTTTATATTTATAAGTTAGCAGTCCAGTCGTTTTAAGTTTTATTATATATTTTCTTTGTGACTTTTGTATTTATAATTTTTGCCATTCCGATTGGAACCCCTAACCTCCTTTTTATTATTTGTCTTTTACTCTTCTGCTTTATTGATTCCATTTTGTTAACAAAATATCTCTGGTGCTATAGTATAAATTGTACTTACCGGACAAGACCTAATTTAATACTTAATCAACTTAATAACAAAAAATATTATGTTTTTTATACATATAAAAAGAGGCAAATTCCTCTGTGATGGTGAATCGTGATGTCGATGTCGTACGTACTGTTTGTGGTGGCAGCCCGAGATGGGGACGTCGTGGTTCCGTCTCCCTGTTGCTGTGTGGTGTGTTGAGTAACATTGTCAGCATATTTCTTGACATTGTTGCGCTTGTTTCAGTCACCTGGTTGAAGATTCACAGGAAATCGTGTGAATAGGCTAAGGTTTTTATTGTAGAGAAAAAATTTGTTTTCCATATACGAATTCAATGATTCGGATTAAATCGAGAAGGATGGTCGAACTTGATCTACGAGCACTTCTTTGCTCCCTTAAATGAAGTGGTACTTGAAAGCATTTTGAGGTTCAAGTAAGTAATTACATGAGGATAGTGAAAATTATATTGGAATAGAAAAATTGTACTTGTTATTGTATGAGAATAACTATGTTGACATTGATGGTTGGTTTCGTGGAGGACGAGAGAGTGTTATGGCTCGACGAGATATACTAAGAGTAGAAAACCTGAAAAGGAATACTTAGTATAAATGTCTATTTCTTAGTGGTAAAGCGAAGTTTCTTACTTGTGGGTTTTATCCAAATATATTTGTTGTTTTTATGTGGAACTTCCAACAGGTCACGATGTATTGCCCACCATAATTAATTTTCGATGTCATGTCTTGCCTTTGCTGTTGCACATGGCCATTCGAATGCCGACATAGCATGCACTATCTACTACTACTACTAGTTAGTATATCAATCAATAATCACTTTATTTTTATAGATAAGTATCAATCATTATCTCTCTCTTTTTACTATCTCTCTACATCATTTTTTTTTCTCATCCCGTGCAATTCTTTTTGTATAATATATCACTCATCAAACACAATAGAATACAAAAAATTGTCATGCATAGTTATGTTTTATATAATACTTAATATAGCATGAGAAAAGATGTCGTTGGAGAGAGAAAAAATATCATGTTATAAACATAACATATAAATATAATTCTCTTCAATGTTTTAATTTTTTACAGAAAATTTATGAAGGTTGGTAAAAAAAATACTCGATAGCTAAGAGTACAGAAGGAAGCTTGTCCAATTTTCTTATCAACTACAAACACACAAATTGACAAATTAAATCAAGAACATCTCAAAATAATATTGAAATAAAGGACAGACAATCCAATTAAAATGCAATTTTGTTCTCTTTAAATGCTTTAAAGTTATCGATAAAACTAGAATTAAAATTGTTTCCCTTTTTTCAATAACTGATTTTCGATATTTTTTCAAGTTTTGGTAAGGAAGTTATTTTCTTCATTTATTTTGAAATTTTCCTCTTAAAAACAATCAATTCTATTAATTTGTGATAATCATTATTTATATATATATATATTATCAAAAAAAAATTATGAGAAACATTGTTAATAGACTGTCAAAATAAAATAGAATTAAATACTCACTTAATTAAATTACAAACAATTAAAATTTATTGTGTGAATGCAAGTGTGAACGGACAGTCATGCACACACGTCCATATACATCTCAAGTATTAAAATAAAAATTGATCCTCCTCTAAATATTAACATATTATTTTACAAAATTAGTGTTACTCATAATATCTATATATACATACAAAATATCATGGTTCCTTTTAAATTTGAGCGATCGCCATCTCTAACTACGTTCAAGACACTGGTGTTGGTAGTGGTTTGATCCAAATCTATTTTTTCTTTTATAGAGTTAAAAAAATTTAAAATACAATAAATAAAGAGGGTCTCGTAAGATATTAATTACAATGTTCATTTATTTTAAAAAAACCTATTAATTATTACAAAGTTCTTTTTTTTTTTCTTGAGAAAATAGTAGATGTAGATGATACTATTATAATATGAGTGGGTCTCGCAAGATATGAGTGCAAGAGACCAATACTGTCTATAATACTAATCGTAGCAAAATCTACTCGTACTATTTTCTCAAGAAAAAAAAATGAACTTTGTAATTAATGCAAGCAACTACTTATATTCATTTAAAAAAAAAAAGTAGAAAAATAAAAGAGAAGACTATTCTCTCATCAACAATTTTGGTTAAATTAAGAAGAAAAGAAAATCAAGAGTAGTGAATGGGAACCACCATTTATCTCCAAAGTGTAAATAAAATTAAAAAAGTACACTGTATATTTGATAAAATGATTTAATTTGTATACACAGACCGTTTTTACACGTTCATGTTAGTCAATCTCAATCGTCGAATTATTAGAAGTTTTTTATTTTTATTTTAACTATATCAAAAATAATAATTATAAATAGTTATGATATTGTATTGACCGATAATTAAACTCATAAATAAATAAAATCGATAAGTGCACTATTTTGGAGAAGGAAAATAAAGTCAGCATCTAGCACTAGCACTGTGGAAGAAAAAAAAGTCAGCATCTAACACTAGCACTATGGATATTTCATTTGCTATAACCATTTCCTTCACTTTGTTTTTTTTTTTTTACAGGATTTTCCTTCACGTTACCAAACAATCATCCTATATTCTTCAAATACTATAATATTAATAAAGAACAAAAACTATATAGATGGTTAACCATTTCCTTTGCTATATTGGTTTTAAGTCTCATCCAACTCTTAATTTTATTTAATTTTTTTGATTTTTTTATTAGATTTTAATTTCTGATAATATAAAATATACTATGGGATGGATAAGCAATCACCTACAAATTACAAGCCTAATATAACATGGCTTAAAGTAAACTAACCCAATAAGAAGCCCAATATAACATGGCTTAAAGTAAACTATAGGAAGCCCAATATAACATGGCTTAAAGTAAACTAACCCAATAAGTAGTTATTAATGATATCGGAAAAATTTTGACAAAAAAAAAGTAACTGAAACATGAAATTTAACATGTAGTTGATTATCTGACAAATAAATAAGGATGGATATATAAAATAATAAGAGTCGGGTATATGCCAATCTGCATAATGATGATTTTGCTATTCACTTATGTTTAGCCGTCAATATCTTACCTCTAAAACACTATATTAATTAAGAGCTCGCTTAAAAATAGAATAAGAGAATCAAAATCAATTATGTTGTATTTAGAAGAAGAATTGATTACCGTGTTCTATTCAAAATAAAATAAGGTAAATTCTATTATGATGTGACAAGTAATTTACCATAGATCAGTCTTTAAAAGTCTTTTAAAATTTTAATGATGATGGATAAATTTTTTTTTAAAGTATAAGTTAACGATTATCTTTATCTTTACTATTAAGACAATAATTTCAAATAAAAGAACACTAAATAGTATTCTAGCATGTCAATTTTTTCCATTTTAATTAATGATTTTCTTGTTAACAACACATGTGATTAAATGATAGTAGTCCCACTATTTAATGTATGTATGGCATATAAAATAAAAAGAGGAAGATGAAGAAATTATGGTTGAAGATGAAAATTGTTGAGTTTTTATTAAAAAAATTGGGGTTGAAGATGAAGATTATTGAGTTTTTTTTATTTAATTGGTTTATTAATTAATTAGTTTTAAGTTTTTCATTAAATAATTAAATGAGTTAATAAAATGAATTTTAATTTTAAATATTAAATATTGTCTAGTCAACAACAATTACACGGTCACCATGTGCCACTACATCCAAAATTAGCCATATTACCAATTTTTTACTAAAAAAAATTCATAAATGACTTTTTTAAAACTTGTTAGAATTTGGAAGGGTATAAAAAAAAAAATTACAGAGACTAAAACCAAAACAAAACATATTTGCAAGGAGCAAAAACATATTTAAACCTAATGTTTTTTTTTAGGAAATGTCAATCAATGTAATTTCATTGATAATAATTGTTCAATAATTACAAGAGAATCATAGAAAAGATGGGAACTAACATATGAAATGGAAGCTCTAACTAACTAAGTGATGAGCCACTATGTATGATTGTCTCATAACAAAAGTCACTTTATAATTTTGATGACTATTTAGATATAGTTTAGATAGAGTAATAATGTGCCCAAATTCAGATAAATCAATCTTGTTGCTATGTATGGTATCCACAATAGTTTTACAGACACATTTGTACACTCATTTCTTGATTTCCATAAGCTCTACAGACACATAGAGAAGAGCATTTGATTCTCATTAGATAGCGGATGCAAAAGCTCAAAAAACAGCCCTTTGAAATCAATAAAGTGATTAATAATTGCTTGAACTTTTAGCCATGAACCAGTATTTTCCGAGACCAATTTTGCAGCATTGCATGTTAGCATGAATTGCAAAGTTGTTTCAGGTTCATAATCGCGTTCCAATCTCCTGTGACAAGCATAGCCTTGCTTTCCAACACCTTAACCCTTTGAATTGTTTTCACAAAACAAGGAGAATTAATTAACTTGTTTTCTTTTTCTTAATTCTTAATTTTGTTTTTTCTATGGGAGAAATTGCGTCCAAATTACTACAATTTATAGAATTAGCAATCAGAGTGATGGGAACTACTATTAATTCATAAAAAAACAAATGGATAGGTGCATTATTGGGACGATCTTTTGTTCAGATGTTATTGGTTATTAGTTTCTTTTTCTATAAATAAGCAAAAAAAAATAGAAACGCTAAAATGAAGAATCTTGGATAGAGTCGGGGACGGGAGGTGCACACTTGTTTAAATATTTCAAACTTTTTAAACAAACATTAAACATTTTATTGAAAAATCTCGTAATAGGTATTTAATGAATTTTAATATATATTTTTTTTTGGATTAAGACATCATCTCTTCACCTTAATTTAAAAAAAGAAAAACAATTTCATCTTTTATCAAAAAAAAATCTCATCTAATATATACATACATTGTTACATGCCTACACAAATTCGGATTAAGCTCCTTTAAATATGACTAGAAAATTTTATTGTTTTTTTTTTTAAATATCAGCAATTGATAGTTATATTCTTATTGAAATTAGAAGTTAACTATTAATATGTCTAATTTAGCCTTAGATAAAAGTTAATCATATTTTTATTTGCAGAAAGAAAACATGATTGCTCACGGGATAGGGCACGGAGAGATGGTCACGTGACCACGTGATGTGTTTGGTCTAATTTTCTCCGTTAGCTAGTTCCGAGTGATGGGTTTTCACTTTTCACTGTCTCTTTCTTCATTGAAGAAGGATAAGATGAGTCATTGCGTTTTTAGTTTTATATTTCTTTGTTTGTTTGTTTGTTCTCTTACAAAACAAAACGTCATTGCATAGATCAGCATACAACATGTGATATGAGCTGCATTTTGTTGTGATTGCTGTCTAAGTTCATCCCACATGGTGAATTTTGGGTCACATAAGAATTTATAATAATCAAAAATATAATTTTATAATATATATATCATTACTTCTTTTTATACATATTATATCATTGGTTTTTTTTTTTCAAATAAAAAGTATCATTGGATTTTTATCAACTTTCACTTTATTTGTATATTTAGATTTATAACTTAAATATTATTAACTATTATATAATCCATATATTTGTATATATTTTCTCATATATTTATTATATGGGATGGTTTGACACCTTTTACCCTAGTAAGGGATAAATGACTTTGAAAAAATGTGAAAATAAAAACTTTATTAAATACTTCAATATGCTAATACTACAAAGGATATCATTTAATACAACTCAAAATCTATAATTTAACTTTTAAAAAAATCCATTAAAAAAAAACTTTTTTAAAATTAATTTTAATCTACAAACTCACATGCTAATTTTTTAATATACTGATAAAATTGAATCTAAGGATTATAAATCTTAGAATTCTTTAGGTCACATCGTATGAACTTTAACTAACGCAAATCACTGAGTATATGAGAGTTATTGTACGGGTGAAAATCGTTATTGAAACACATAACTAAAACAAGCAGTAGATGCATAATAATCGTTCATGCAACATACTTACTATCATACATCACATAATCACATTTAATCGTCATAAGATCAACTTAACTCCTATGTCATGCATATAAAATTTTTATTCACCAAAAGCGAGATCATGCAATTTATGAAATACACATGCATAAAACACTTAGATTTGTCATTCACTCATATCAACGACAAACATCGGTACATGAATCCAACTACTTAGAGTTGAAGCAGGTAGATAAGTAACCTTTTATCCAATGAATAGAACAGTCTAATCAATATTCAATAAGATCCGGATATAGATGAGGAGAGAACTCATAAATAATAAATTTTGAATATGAAGAACTTTCAATAATTTGATATTTTTTCTTCTCGAATTGGTCATTTAAGTTACATTTTGTGTGTATCATTAGTTATCTATCCCCTTTCAACAATGACAAATACAATTGAAAACATTTGATAATTAGAAACTGAATGAAATGTTATAATAATATGTCTCTCACACTAATGTTTCATAAAATATCCATCAAACTTTATAAATAATTACATTTCTTTATTTTCTCTATGACCATTTAGACAAATGTATAACTTTTAAAAACTTAATAATAAGTTTATTTGCATTGTTAATGTCATTAACTTTATTTATTTGTAAATTAGTTTAAACACTCAACTCACTACGTTTCTGAATTAAAATTTTAAAATTTGATGAAAATAATTTGAAAAAGTGATCAAATTTAAATGAGAAGATGTTTTAAAAACTAATTGTACAAACTGAATATAATATAAAAAAAAATCAATTTAATGAAAAAATTAAATACTTATCTAAAAAATGTTGAACATAATAGATAGCAGAGATAATTTAGTCAAAAATATTTTATATATTTTAGAAGTAAAAGTAGTAGTAAGAAGCTAAAAGAGTGGTAAGAGAAAGAGCGACGTGGCGAGCATGTAGGTAGGGAGAAGAAAGATTTCGATAGAGATCGTACGGTGGGAAGGTAATTAGATATTTTATATAAAAATATTTTATATACGATGAGTTGTTGTAGCTTTTCTTTTAACTAACTACCACTCTCAGAATCAATCTACTCTCAAGTCTCAACAGACACAAACACAGACACAGACGATAACCGTACACTCTCATACAAGAAGATGGCATTGGGTGTTCCTGCTGTTCCTTTCACGTACGGTGTTCACCTTCTTGGTCTTGTCGTCATCGTATTAGTGTTGGTTTGGAACTTACATTTCAGGGGTGGTTTGGCTTGGAATTCTTCCAACAAGGCTCTCATCTTCAATGTACTACTACTCTCTCTCTCTTTTTATTCTTTTAGTTCTTTTTTAAATTCGTCGATTTGGTATTAACCGTTTTTAGGTTTTATGTTTCTCCTTGTTCTGCAAAATTGAATGTTATTCACTCTTAACTTAACTTGAAATTTCCTTCCAATGTTTGTTTCAAGTTTTTGGGGAATAGGTCTATGCAGTTAATTTGCAATTTTTCTAATAAATAAGTACAATTATACAGATTAACGAGTACTTAGCTGTTTTTTTTTTTTTTTTTTTACTATACTTAGCTGATTGTTGAACGCCAGAACTTGGGTGATTTTTTATTTGTTTGACTAAGAACTTGTGGAAATGTTTGAATATGAATGCTCTTTCCAGATTTATCTCACCTACTAATCTAGTCTAGTCAATAATAATAATAAATAGTGTTTATACGCAATAAAAATGGGGTTTATTTGGCTAATTAATTTTTTTCTGAATTTATTTGACTTATTAATTGATTTAAATACTGTATTTTTTTAATAAAAGAAAAATTAAGATAAGGAGAAATTTTATGGGTTGTCTCCAATTTTTTTTTACCACAATTACATATATTTCTGTCATTTATTATATGACACAATTAAAATTTTCGCTTTAATTTGTAGAGATACAACTGGTATTTGTAATTTTGAAAAATATTATTATGTTCTTAGTGACACAATTAGAATGTGTATTCTAGTGTCTTTTTGATAAATGTCTCATAGAATTGTAGGTGTGATAAAAAAAATGTTATGCATAATTTTTTTAATGAATATAGTTAAATAAGTGCATTTTGAAAACTAAAAAGAATGTAAGTGTTTGAGGGAGGTAAATGTAATTTCTCCTTGAGATAAAGATATTACAGCTTAATTTTTAGTTTTCCTAAGTCTTCAATTTTCCTAAGGACATGGGTTCAATCCCTTGTGAAAGATTTTGTTACAAAAAAAGCTAAAGTTATTATAGTTGTATCATGTATAGTTTGAAAATGAAGAAATGACTTGGATCAAAATGTGCAACTAATTTAAGGTTTTTTTTAACAGAATCATATAGATTAGTTTTATTACTGGTGCATCAATTAAATTTGTTTCTCTACTTTTTTGTGTGCTATAATTTTTATCTCTACTTTCAAACACTTTAACAACTCTGATATGATTCCTCAATTACAAAATCAGTTCTATTAACGTTTTTTAGGAGCCTCTCAATAAACACTTGTTTTAGGAGAAAGTCTGTATACATGTATCTCGTGTTATGTAATATTATTACTATATTGATGAGGCTGCTGCCACTTGTGATCAATTAAATATGGGACATTGTTCATATAAAAAAATAATAATATGGGATATTGTTTTAATACTTTAAAGTCAGTCATTCACGTCATTGTAGTATCCGATCCCCTTTGCTTTTTCATGATGTGCTCTGGTTGTTACAACAAACAAAAATTTGCTTTTTTTTTTTCCTTAACCCTTCACTTTTCACATAAAGGACATTGATAATTCAAAATTAGAGATTGAATTTGCTCATTTGGTTTAATTCTCATTACTTAATTCTTTTGTAAATTTGTTCTTGTTTTTACAAAAAATATAGGAGAAGGGAAGGGAATTAAAAAAATTACTATTTTGTTTTCTTTATGTGGATTTTTCATTGTATGAATCAAGCATATTTTAGGACCCAAGAAGATTTGATAGTTGTTAGAAGGTCTTAATATTATTTGTAAATATGTTTTATTTCATTTTTTGTCCCATTCCGTACCTACTCCTTTTGAATTTAATAATTGATGGGGTCCAAATTTTCTATCATGTATGATGGACATACAGATAACACATTCTTATCTATGTAGTTGAATGAAAAATGGACTTTCCTAATGGTACTGCTTCTATGTGGTACTAGCTCAAGCACTAGACTTAGATAAATGATATTTTTCCACCTGTTCACTAGTGCTATCATTAGCCTTTGAATTATCGATTCTCATGGATGTTAAGACAATGAAACACCTTGCTTATTTTCTAGTTTAAGATAATATGAATTTGGAATTTTGCAGTGTCTTGCACTTATAAGCAATTGACTATTCCATTTGCATATATCCCTTTATTTAAGATTCAAATTAATATATGCTTATTTTGATTAGGTGGTTTGTAATTTTAATAAAGTGGTATCAAAGATATGGTCCTTCGAATATAAATAATCATCAAGTCATGATCTGTAATCATGCATCATGAAGTAAAAGAAATGTATGAAGAATAATTTATTAGGCTAGTTGATTGATTATCTAATATTAGTCACATGCTGTTATCCTAAATATATAGAGAAAAGAAAATAGGTTTAATTACTTTGTAGATCCTTGAACTTAAAAAATTTGTAAATGAATCCCTGCATTTTTAATTGTCTCTAAAATTTGAAATAATTCGTAATCATATCCCTGAATTTAGAGAGCCAAATACAAATTATTTAAAAGTTTAAGGACGTAATTAAAATCATTCAAAAGGTTTAGAGGAACCTAATTATAAATTATTTAAAAGTTTTGGGACTAGATTAACATAAAATAGTTTAGGGATCTAATTAAATATTTTTGACAAATCCACGGATTCAATTGCAATATTTTGTGTTCGTTTGGAGATCTATTTAAAAATTCTCAAATAGTCCATGCACCTGCAGAATAATTAAATTTATTGTTGGGTTCATGGGTTGTGCTATAGTAGTATCATTTATGAATTCTCTTGTCTTACATATCTTTTTTCTTTATCCAGCTTCATCCTGTTCTTATGCTTATTGGCTTAATAATATTTGGAGGTGAAGGTAAGAAAAATAAGTTCACACTTTACATTTTACTGCTCTATGAGTCAATGCCATTGGATTTTATTGACCTACAAATTGTTTCACAATTGTAAAAAAATTGCAGCCATTATAAGTTACAAATCTCTTCCCTTGAAGAAGGAAGTAAAGAAATTGATACACCTTATTCTCCACGCCATTGCATTAATACTTGGAATAGTTGGAATTTCTGCTGCGTTCAAGAATCACAATGAAAGCGGGATTGCCAATTTGTACAGCTTGCATTCATGGCTTGGAATTGGAGTTATTAGCCTTTATGGCGTTCAGGTAAACCATTGGATAGTACTAGTATATTCTGCTATTCTTTGAAAGCACGTTATCATGATATGATTATGGTAAAGTTATGGTTTCTTATTGCCGTTGATGTTGCTGTTTACTGTGAATGTATCAGTGTTGTCAAATTGACGCCATGATGTTGAGACATGGTGGATTCTATGTCAGCTGCAATGCCTATGCCTATTATATCCGCTATGTTTTTGCTATAGGCTGCAAACACCATATTTATAAAGAGGATTTTAGGTTGGCTGACATAATTCACCATCAGTTGTGGATAACACTGAGTGCTTGACTTGACTTATATGAGAGTCTGGGCTTTTAGGATCTGGCTAATTAAGTTAGTTAGTTATGATTCTGTTAAACGATTAAGCGTGTGTTTGGAAACACGGTGCGGTTGATGATTTCACGGTGGAAAACCACGGCGAGGCTAAAGCTACGAATTGGAACTTCTAGTTTTCACGGTGAAAACTGCATTAAAACAAGATAATTGATAAACTACCACGTTTCCAAACACACGCTAAGTGCATGTTTGTTTTCACGGGGATTGGCGAACCACCGTGATTTTGCAAATATATTTATTTAAGTAGGCCGGCTTGATAGGTCTAAAAGATTTTTTTGGTGATTGGTAGCCTAATATTTTAAGTGAACTAGGCTTCTAAAAAAGTTCCAGCCTTGTCTATTTTAAAAAAAAATTGGTTTGACCTGAGCGGCTGAGTCTGATGTAGGCTAAGTCATAGACTCCTACCGTTTAGTTTTGACCTATTTCCACCCCAACTCATAACTAGCTAAGTTCTAATTAGGGCTTAGATTTGATCACCAGGCATGATGCGAAGTATTGATTATCAGGTGTATTAGAACACAGTTATCTTCCAACATTTTGTAACATTGTATTTTTTATATTTGCAGTGGATATTTGGGTTTGTGGTATTTTTCTATCCTGGTGGAACTTCATCCATTAGACGTGAGTCACTTCCTTGGCATGTATTAATTGGGCTGTTTGTGTATATTTTGGCTATTGGCACAGCTTCTCTTGGGTTTCTAGAGAAGCTCACATTCCTGGAGAATTCAGGATTGGCAAAATATGGTTCTGAGGCTCTACTTGTCAACTTCACTGCTTTGATTACTATCTTATTTGGTACCTTTGTTGTGTTATCTGCCATTTCTGAAGCTCCTGCAGCTGTTGCAGAGGATTATGCACCCATATAGATTTCTCTAATTGGCATCATGTTTTTATATGTATTAATTAATTAATTAATTAATTAATTAATTAATTAATGTCATATCTGCTATTAGTTTGCAGTAGGCAGAAGAAGGGAATACTACTTGTTTATATAATGGTTGGACACAGCTTGTAATTTATTGTTAATTGTATCTACGAAACATGAAATTATACATTGATTTGGATCGGTATAATTTACTGTCTGTTTGTGTAAAGTTAAAAAAAGTGATTTCTAAACTGACATTAAATCATATGTTTGATAGTGAATGTGTAATCTGTATATCAATTAACTTCAAATTATCCTAAACTAGATTTGCGACCATTGCAGTTATTTTAGACAAACCGGTGGTGGCAAATCAAACCTAAGACTTATTAGTGATCACAAAGCTTAGGATTTACATGTTTCCTTTCTTCTTCAATATTCTATTTGCTGTTTCATCTTTGCCACAAAACTTCATCTAACAAAACCATTGTAAAATGACATTTCATGACGAACTATCCCATCTTGCGAATCTTGAATGGTCAATAATAAATAATACTACATCCATTTCTTTTTATATATGTCAGATTAAGGTTGTTTACTCAAACTAAGGAGATCGATCATTTTTTTTTATCTTGGTAAAAAATATTGTCTTTTTTTTGTTGTTGTGATACTATCAATGTTTATTATTGCACATATTTTTCTCTTAATAATAAATAGTTAAATAACCTTGTATTTTAAAAATGATAAATAATTAGTAACTAAGAAATTCTAAAAATGTTTAATTATTCTATAAGTCCTGAACTATTTGAATTTTTTTAAATAAGTCCTTATATTCAAAAAAGTATGTAATCGGGTTTGAATTTATAAAAAAATTAACCAGATCCCTAAACTAAAAATAACAATAATCAAGTTCCTAAACTTGTAAATTATTTATAATTAGATCCTCTTAATCTTTTACATGATTTTAAATTAGGCCATTGTATTTTTAAATTATTTATATTTGGGTCCCTAATTTAAAGCCTAATTACAAATTAGTTAAAAGTTTAAGAATAAATTAATTTTTTTAATTCAATTATCTAATTACAAAATTACCGACTAATTCAAAAATTTAATTACAAACTTTTTTTTAATTTAAAGACCTATTTAAAAATCTAAAATCTCCGAATAAATAGTTGATGGAACTACAAAATAAGCCTGAAGAATTATTGTTAGGGAACTGAACGATGGCCTCACGTGACATTTCACCACACCAAAAATGACATATGCTTGGAATGAGTAATGACCATAAAGTGGTTTTTGTTATCATTTGAATTTTGAAAGAAAGGAACCAACGGAAATTGTCATATGGGCTGTGAAGATTATGACTCTTTGGCATTTGCCACCACTTCTACATTAGCATTGTTTTGTTCCTTCGACCAACAAAACCTTGTACTACTGTTTTCTTGTTCTTTTCTCTCTTTTTATTTATAGCCTTATGCACTATAGAAATCCTAACCATCTAGATAGATCCCTTATCTTTATCCTATGCTGATGAATATCTCTTCTTTTAAACTTGTTTTTCATGGAACCCAATTTCTATAAATATAATCCACTTTATACAATTAATTACTTCTCATCACCCTTGTAATCTACTTCATATTATAATCTATTTCCACGGTTTTATAAGTGAAGGCAAAGAAGAAAATACTTTGTTTTAACTCTCACTCCAAATTGAAAATGAAATTAATTGACATCACAATTTTAAAACAAATAAAATGCATCATTTGGTTCTTTAAATTTTACCAATGTATCAGGTTCATAATTTAAATTTTTTTGTAACACTCACTTGAAAGTATAAAAAAATATTATACTACATAATTTTATTTAAACTTTAAGAATATAATTATTTCGTCATAACAAACTTTTAAATATTTTGCTAAGAAATATATGCAAGTGGCCGTGATTGATTGAAACAGATACCAAGTATCTTTAACGCTAGGGTCCCATGTCCAATGATTCCTTTGTCCTTCTCAAATAATAAATAAAAGAATCTCTCACCAATCACACAGCACAAAATCAGTAAAAAGAAAAATGTAAGAAAGAGTAGGAAAAGAGAAAAAGAAAATAGTTGGTAAATTTAACATATTGAGAAAATATGACATGGCTCCAAGAAGCTTAAATAAATGAGTCAAGGAAAAAAAATAAACAGTTAAATATATTTTAGTTTTATGTAAGGCATAATTAAACTGATGATAAATGTCGATATTATTAGATTAAATATTATGTCATAAATTTAAACGTGAGATTTTATATTTGTGTGTGAGTTTTAGATAATATTTATCACTCCGACAAAAATAAATTATTCGTTCTTTATGTTTATATAATATTCGATTTGGTCTTTTATCTTTTATTGTATTATTTATCTTTTATGTAATGTTCATTTTAATTATTTATCTTTTATAAAATTATACAAATTTTTCATTTCATTAAGGAGTAAAACGAATATTAGGTAAAATACTAAAACAAATAAAAAAAAAACATAAAGAACTAAAACAAATAAAAAAAAGATAAATGACCAAAATGAATATTAAACAAAACGATAAACAACAAAAAAAAAATAATGAAACCTATATTTTAATCTTTGTAAAATTCCTCTCATCTAAGTTTAGTATGTATAAAAATTTTCTTGTGTTTCATTTTTTTTTCATCTAATAAAAATGATTCAGGATTAATTTTTTCGTTTAGAATTGCATCTCTAAATCAATTTTTTAAATCTAAATAAGTGATTTTTACTCGTATATAATTTTTGTGTGTTTGTTTTAGTGATTACGTAGTTTTAATGTATTATTATTTTTGTTCAACATTTTTTATTGATATGTCAATCAATTGAGTATGTCAATATCATTTGAATTTTCATGAATTTTGTTATTAGTTAACAATTTTAATGATGATTGAAAAATTAATTTATACCGTTAATAATATATATGCAAAGTATTTTCAATTAAGAGTATGTATTAAAATTTAAAAAGAATCTTTTATTTACAAGAACGTGTTCAAACTCGGAGCAGATATCAACATTCTCTTCTGGACCTTAACGCTAAAAATAAAATACCCCATTTGCCGGTCAATATGTCATGCTTTGCTTATTAGGTATATGCTGGCTTAAGTTTCTTGTTGAAGAAACAAAGAAATGTCTCTCCTTAAACAATTGCTTTTTATACTAGATGTCGATTAGTATTATAAATTAATAAGTAGTATAATAATATACTATCAATCAATCCTTTTAAAAATAATACCAAACAATTATTTTTTGGTTTTAACTATTTAATTTCAAAGGAACGACACCATAATAATTCAAATATTTAAATAAGAATTTTAATAAAAAAAATTTGACTAAAAATTGTTTTAATCATGTATACATTTAGATTTTTCTGAATTATTCATCATTAAATGAAATTGATTAAGTATTTAAATCTAATTACTTTAGTTTGTAGCAAACAATTATTATTATTCTAAAAAAGAAAAGCACACAATTATTAATTAATATCAATAATTATTCAATTATGTAGTAATGTCGACGATTTGTTGAAAAGTAATGTCGACGTTATGATATATCCGTTAAAAAAAGTAAAAATAAAATGTGGAAGATATTTTCGGGGAGCAGAATAAGGTGTTGTTGGTGCGCTGTGCCAACTCATACATGTAGTACCTATCATTACCAAACAATAAAACCCACCCAGCTAAGCTTTTATTTATTTATTTATAATTTTAACTCTCCGATTTGAAAATTGAGTTTTACTAATCTAAATTCGATTTAGAGATGAACTAAAGTTTTAGAATTTAGAGTGACTAGTACTAATTACTTAATGAATTAATTAACAGTTACTTACTTTACCTTCCTACAACTATAATATCTCAACCAACCAACCCTATCCCTCTATATCTTTCTTAGAAGAAATAAACTAGCAGAATTTGGTTACAACAAATTTCCTTATCATCATCACTTTCTGCAAAACAATTACTACTTCCAACCAAGTCTTTAGAAAGAGGGAAAAAATGACAGAAGAGCAACCAAAAAAGTTGGAATCTGAATCAGCAGCAGCTGCACCTACTTCAACTGAGACTACTACTTCTACTACACCCCCTCCTCAACCTCAACCTCAACCCGTTGTTCATCATGAAACTCCAAATGAAAATGTTGCTGAGGAGAAATCTGTAATTCCACAACCCCCTCCCCCCCCACAAGACAACAACCCTCCTCCTCCTCCTACCGATGACTCCAAAGCTCTTGTCTTAGTTCAGAGTATGATTTGTATAATTATCAAACTGCTATTTATATATACATGCCCTTTATTTATTTAATTATTGTTGTCAAATATATATAATTCATTATTTGCTTCTAATTGGGTGATATTGTTTCTTTCTGGTTGCCAAGGAAACAATTTAATAATAATTCAAGAAAAAAAATTGTTAGTGCTTATGTTATATGATTTATCTATATATTTTTCTGTTTTTTTTTTTTTGGACTGGTGAAGGTCAATTTGATTTAAGGTCTAAATTTTGTTTTTCTTTGTCTTCTAGTCTCTGTTTTCTTAACAATTTTAAACACTTTTTTTAGTAAGTTACTTTAAATTGCAGGGAATATTTTTATTTTCAACAAAAAAGTAAAATTTGTCCTGTTGAATTTCCTGAAGGGGTTATCCAAAGTTTTAACAAAGAAAAGTCAAAACTCATTATTGATTATTTACTAATCAAGTTTTATGTGAGTTTAGATATGGTTGATTATTTTGTGTTTCCTTGTATTTTTATCAGTTTCCTTTTGCTTGAATTTCTCTGATGATTGTTCTAATAAGAAGAGTTATAGCTTCAATTTATTAAGGTTCTGGGTTTAAGTAAGGATCCAATTTTTGCGTACTGAAACCCTAATTGTGTGAAAAACTGAAAATTCAAAGGAAGAAAAGAAACAGCTTAGCTTGGTCTTGTAATCTATGTGTTGATACCATTTTCATGTTTTAAGGACAAACCATATTAATATTTTGTTTTTATTTAACCATATATGATATTTGTTTACAAGTCACCCTCACATGGCCTTGAGATTCATGTATTACTTAACAAAGCTATATACGCAAAGGAAAATGAAATTCTTCTTTATCATGTAAAGGGTGGAGTTTCCAAAGATACCACCGTTAGAAATATGGAAATGGATTCTCAAACTTTGGTGGTTGGTGACTTTGGATAAAGCATTGATTGACACTTTGAATAAAAGATGTGTCTAACACGTGTGACACACACAACACCAAAAAACGTGGTTACATTCTATTGCTTTTAATTACTTAAATTATTACCAATGGCGAAGTATCATTGTGTATCCCCGCTTCTTAGCAAATAAAATGTCCCTTCTTATTTAATCATCATGGTTATCACTAAGAAGTTATTACAGAAAGATGATAATCAAATTGACATTATTCTGTTGTTAATTTGGTTACTATCAGAGACCGAGGAAGCTGTTGAAGAGAAACCACAAGAGGGCTCTGTCAACCGAGGTATGTCCTCTTGTCATTGTGGCACTGTATTTCCCTCTTATGCACTTAATATGCTGACATTACAAATTATGACATTTCATTTTTCTTCAGATGCTGTGCTTGAAAGAGTTGCAACAGAAAAGAGGCTTTCACTAATCAAAGCATGGGAAGAAAGTGAAAAATCAAAAGCAGAAAACAAGTATGTGCTTTCACCATCTAATGCTTCTTTATGGAAGTGTCTGAACTTATTGTCCATTCTTAAAGAGGGGAAGCAATGCAGATAAGGAAAGAAGCAAAGCTTTGCATAAAACATGAATGACTTATGTAGCCATGAAGGGAACACCACTAATAAGCTTAATGAAATGCTTATAGTATAAGCGCTTATCATACAAGTGCTTATGTCATAAGTTGTTTTATAAACTCTTTCAAACAGTTTCTCCTAGTGCTTATACCAGTAAATAAATTCATAAACAATCCAAACAGAACCTAAGCCATTACAATTGCTAAACTTCTAATATAAAATACCAAATTTCCTAGAAATTCAATACATTTCATTTTCAGCTCAAATAGAAACTGTGTTTTGCCAAGTTAGCTTGTCACTATAACATCATATACTCACTATTTTATCAATTATCACGACTAGTTTTTATGTTATTCAACAAACTTTTGTAAACTAATTTAAATGAATTTGATGAGCAGGGCTCATAGAAAGCTTTCAACCATTTTAGCATGGGAGAACAGTAAGAAAGCTGCTACAGAAGCTGAATTGAGAAAGCTTGAGGTAAGAATTTATTTGCATTAATAATTATAACATTGAATGTTACAAAATATGGAAAAACAATTAACTATTGCTTCTCACTGTAAATAGGAAAAACTGGAGAAGAAAAAGGGAGAATATGCAGAGAAAATGAAAAACAAAATAGCAGCTCTTCACAAGCAAGCCGAAGAAAAGAGGGCAATGATTGAGGCCAAGAAAGGGGAAGATCTCCTCAAAGCAGAGGAGATAGCTGCAAAACACAGGGCAACTGGAACAGCTCCAAAGAAACTCTTTGGTTTATTCTAATGCTACAATCCTCAAGCCTCATCAACAAAAATCATGTGTTATTACTATTTTGCAATTTCGTCATGTGTGGTTTGGTTTCCTTTTAGTCCATGTTAATTTATTCTGTGTGCATAATGATATATATTGGCTTGTGTATATATCCATTACTTTGGTATAAAAATAATTTAATTCTTATTCAATTTGGGCAATATAAATTTCTTGTAGTATTAGTGCCACTAATAATCCATTTCATTCTTAGATATTGTCAAAGAGAGAAACACCAACGTCTACACTTTGAGCACTAGTTAACATAAATGATGATGATTTTTGAGTGACACATCTGAAGCCTACTACTTTTGTGAATAATAAAACACATATCACGAAGAAGCCTAGAGCAGTATATATACACATAATCAAACACATATCACGAAGAAGCCTAGAGCAGTATCTATACACATAAACAACAGTTATTGAAGATCATGAACAAAATCATTAACTGTGAATCCATTAATTTTAGCTCTTTGCTACTGCCATAAAGTGGTAGGCAAACTTTAACTCTAGCCATTTCTCTATCATCCCTTTTCCCCTCTAAACCAACTAGCAACCAGCAAACAAACATGGACCTGACCTCACTTTTGGAAGCCATCTACATGGTGGCTGCATTTACAAAAATGAAGATATCATAAAAGGCAAAGAAAACTAACTATTCTACCATTTAAGAGACTATCTTAGTCGTATCTACCATCAAGGAGATTCAGGAAATTATCAGTCTGTCCCAAGAATCCTATATCATCAGGCATATGTAGAAGATGCTTTAGTGCAGAATCAGAAGAATCAAGAAATTCATAATTGCCTGAATCTGACCAAGCTCTATCATCTTCAAGCTTTGGTTTGTAGCTACTTGTTGACTGTTCCTGAATCATGTCAATACCTTCAAGCTTTGGTGACACCTTCAGGCTTTGTGTTCCAGTGCTTTTCGCCTGCAATGAGACATCTGAACATGAATCCTCCAATTTTGAAGACGAGGATGCTTGTGATACTTGGCTTTGAGACACTACTCCTTCCTTTTCCTTGATCTTGCGAAACGACTGTCCAACCTCAGAATGCCAAAGTTGAAGAAAGTAATCGGGGCATGTTTTAGTTGTAGAAGCTGAATTAAGCGATGTGGAATCCATTGACAACCTTGCCTCTGCCTCAACCCTTGCACTTTCCCATTGTACCATGTGACGCGTAGATGGAGAATTAATCTGGACAATCCTATCAGGCATAACACATGGCCGTTTTGCCTCTAACGACCGAAGGACGCGCTTCTTTAGATGGGTGTTCCAATAGTTCTTAATCTCATTGTCTGTTCTTCCTTGTAGTTGGGATGCTATAGCAGCCCACCTAAAAGATTGCATAGTTAAATGCAAAGTGAAAATTTACTATCACAAGTAGAGATCAATGCAACAAAATGTGTTGATGTTTCATATTATGCAATTTCAAAGCCATCACTTTTCTTGATGCTAAACGAAATGAAGTTCTAGAATTATAGTATACAAGGATCCTTGATGAATGATGACACAGGAATAAAAGAATCACCACAAAATGAGAATATCAAATTGAAATTTTGAAATATGCCAGCCAGAGTTTTTTAGTACTAATATCAACTGTCCCCACAAACCAAAATGTCTTCTTCAGTATATTTTAACCTCCTTCACAAACTTGCTGGAAAATGTATTACAAGTGATCACATTTTACCTTGCTGCAAGAACTTAAAAATTAAAAACTACCAAGGTTGAACTGTTGTACCTTTTTATACTTCTAAAGCATGCTGCAACACATTTACTAAGCAGCTTATGAGTGAAATTTAATGAACCTTTAGGACCAAGATGAGTTGATATACATAATATATGCATGTATATGTGTAAATTTTTCAACAAAATGAAAAAATGGAGCAGTGAGGTACCTGTTACCAAGCATGGCATGAAGTTGAATAATAGTACTTTCTTCTTCATCAGTAAATGGTCCACGCTTGATGCCAGGACGAAGATAGTTAATCCATCGAAGCCTGCAACTTTTACCACATCGTAGGAGACCTAGTAGTAAACATATATACATTAAATTAAGAAAAAATAAGTACCTACTGGTGACCTCAATAATAATAAAAAGCCATAGATATTCTTCCCTAGCCTCAAAATATTCCAAAAGTTAGCAGAAAGAAAAAGCAGAAGCAAAGAAAAAGAGGAACCTGCATGTTTGGGGAGAGTACGCCAACTTCCATGGCCATGGTTGTTGATATAGTCAACTAAGGTTTGGTCTTCTTCAGGAGTCCAAGCTCCTCTTTTGACGCCATGTTTATCACAACATGGTGCTTTACCCATTTTGGAGTCACCAAGTCATTACCAAAGCAAAAGAAGAGCAATAAATTAAGCAGAAACAATAATGAGAGACAGAAAATCAAAGTGTATTATTATTGATGATAACAAGAGCAAGAAGAAGAGGAAGAGGAGTGTTGTAGAAGGAAACCGAGTAAAAGAAATAAATGCATAGTATACATATAGGACAAATAGGCGGCTTAAAGAGTGAAATTGAATGTGACATTGAAAAGCACATACATTGATACTAAAAGTATGCAATAGAATTAAAAAAAAAGTTGAAATAGAAAATGACAGAATTTAGAATATGATGGTGGAAGGTGGAAAGTGAAGTGTTGCAGAGAAGCCCCACTGAGAGAAGACATAGACAATCCCTTGGCCCCAAAACTAAAAGGGTGGTCATGATGATCATGAAGACTGTTTCAGTTTCAGATACAGAAAACGAGGAGGGTGTGAAAGTAAATGCATTTTTAGTGTGTGATGATGTCATGCTTTGAGGGTCAAATTGGACTGATGCAGGAAGACTTCAAACAGAGTTCAGGGGTCACAGATTATGTGAAAACGTTCAAGCGGTGGATTGGAGACAGAATCAACACAGACAAGACAACACACCGATTTTATAATATTCTTATCAAACTTTTAAACAATTATAAAGGAAGGCTATTAAAATCAACTAGTGTATAAATGAAAATTTAAAATTTCAACAATTTAAATACACTATTTTTAATATCATATTTTCACTTTCAAATGTCCGAAAGGTTGAAGCATTTCTTTTTAATTTTTAATGAATTTTTTTTAATTACATTATATAATTAATATATTTATATTATTTTTAATATAATATTTTTTATTATACATATATGACACTGATGATGTGTCAATATCTAACAATAATAATTTGTTAAAAATACTATTCTATTTTATTTATACATAATTTTTTAATATATGTTAAATGATAAGTTATATTTCTCATTTGCCTTTACCATCTTTTGTGGTTTTCAATATTTCAATACTTTTATTTTCTTTTCACATATTATAGTTACTTACACAAACATACTGAAATATCTATTTTAAATTACTTATTTTCATATATTTCGATAAACACATTTCTTCATTTACAACACCGAATAAAAAATTGAGAAACGAGATTTATGGATATACATATTATTCTTTTAGTCATTCTTCTTGAACATATACTTATTGTTTAAAATTCAATCTAATAGATCATTTAAATTTTAAATTTGATTAATTATCCCGACCACGTTACTAAAACTTTGAATAGCATATGCAATTACAAATTATTATTATTTTTGCATAATCACCTATCATAATAACATTTACAAAGTCAATTAAAAATAAAAGGACAAACATGGATATAATCTTTTTCTGTACTACTTTCTCTTTATGCTTAATTACACTTTTGATCTCTTTATTTTAACTGAATTACGGAAATAGTCCCCTTATTTATTAGTCCCCAGTTATGATCCCCAAATAAAATATTGGTCCAAAACTTGATAAAATGACTTTTTTTTTTAATGATATGTAAAAAAAAGATGATATGGAAGATTCTATGTGGATTAATTGCATTTTATTATTATTCCAAATTTGTAAAACACATTTTCTATTTTTAAAAACACATTTCATATTTTATTACATTATTTAATTAAAAAATATACATAAAAAACACACATTCATATTCTAATCCTTAATTCCTTGAGAGCACAAGAACACGAATTCATCAGAAAAGTATATTAGCTTAAGAAGTCAAATGCGAGTCCAACCCTAATCTCATTTCATCCTTTTCTTCTTCGCTTCACGATTCATGTTGTTTCTTCACCTCTTCTTTCAATTTCTCATTAATCGTTTTCTTGTAGATAGTGTTCTCTGTTTTGATTTTGTGTTTCAATGACGAGTAAACTTGAAGGTGATTTTGTGTTCTCTATTTTTGATTTCGTCTACAAAGATGAACGAAGAAGAAGAAGAAGGCGATGACGAAGAAGAATAAGAGGACGACAACTATGAAGAAGAATGGAGAAGAAGAAGAAGACGACGACGACGATTGAGAAGAAGAAGAACAATATGAAATGGAATGGAATTAGGGATTAGAATGAAAATGTGGCCTTTTTTTTATGTTTTTGTAATTAAATGATGTAATAAAATAGAAATTGTGTTATACAAATTTGGATTAATAATAAAATATAACTAATCTACATGAAATCTTGCACATCATCCTTTTTTTTACACATCATTAAAAACAATGAGATTTCATCAAATTTTGGATCAAGAATTTATTTGGAGAACCAAAACTAGAGACAAATAAAATAGAAGACTATTTTCGTGATTCAGCTAAAATAGAGGAACAAAATTGCAATTAAATGTTCTCTTTGTATATAACTTTTTGTGTTAGTATAGATGAACTATTTTTTTCCAGACTAATAGTGGATTTGTAAATTTAATTGATTTTTGTATCTTTTAATTATATAATTTTGAAAATTTTAAATTCATTTAAAATATTGTTTATTAATTTTAAAATATAATTTCTTGTTCGTCTAAGATCTAGTTAGCAAAAATATTTTATTTGTAATGACTGTTTATTGGTTAAGGTGTAGAGTGTTGAAGACCAAGACCTGCATTTATTTATGAATACCTAACGTGTCAAATCATTTGTCAACGTGTCTTCTACAAAACTCATCGCTTTGTTTTTTATTCTTGGCAACAAAACATGGTGGTGTGGCTGAGTCAAAATTCTCTTTCTCTTATTTCTAAAAAAGTTAGAGATATCAATTTATTATAATTTTGGGATATATAAATAAAATTATGAAACATATTCTCATAAATAATTATATTATTTATATATTTATATATAAAACTATCGTAACGGAAGGAATAAAAGATGTAAGAAATGGAGATGGAGAGGATCGATCCTAGCCTGATGTGGCAGGGAACTTGACCTCACTCTCTCTCAAACTCTCCTAAATATATAATAGGCTATTAGCTAATAGATTAATCTTTTCAGAATAGTGCTAATATGTGTCGTTAAAAATTTTAAAGAATAAATTTTTATTTTTTTGAAAATATTTTTTAAATGTAAAATATATAATTTATAAGTTAAAATTTTTATATTTGATTCTTTAAAATATGCCACATATTAACATTTAGTCTAACTTTTTGATTGGATTTGGTTATCATAATAGCTACTACCCTGATCTTTTAATTTATGCGAATTTATAAATGTGAATTTATATTTTTCGTGAAATTAAGACCATATATCTGAGGTTCATATATGAAGCAAAAAATGTATTTCCCTTTTTTTTTTGTCGCAAAAAATGTTGCAGACTTTTAGGTTAGGAAGAAATCAATAAAATATTATATTAAATTCGAAACAATCATAAGTCAATTGAACAACACATTTAATATAGTGTTTAATATTAACTTTTTTATTTAATTCAAAATTCTTATTTATATCCGATATACTAACATTAACTTCGTATATGTTGATGTATATCTGGTTGGAATTAAATTTACTAATTCAGTGTTGAAGACATGTTTTTGCATAAACTATATCGTGGAAACTTTAATAGTCAAATAAGCATGCTATACACATCAAGAACGAATATAAAATCTTGATTATTTTATGATCTGCGATATGTTGATTTATCAAACATATTAGATTTTAAAAACACCTAGATACATGGTTAATCCTCCATTTTTAGTAATCTTGAATAGTCTCTATAAACATCAATTGTGAAACAGAGACGAATGACGAGTACCTGCTAACTTGTGATTCTTCCTCAACCTATACTATTTATGCCCTAAGTCTTTATATGGGAGAAGCGGCAGTATGTGATGTGTTTGCCTATATATAGATTGATGATCAATTAGGGTTCTCATTATTCTCAAATGGACCATAGTGACATTTACTCATGTTTGAGCTCATATCAATTGATTAACTAGTTAATTATCAAAATAGAAATCTAAAAAATCTTATTACTTAATTTGATTCATAATCAACTAAGGTTCCTAATTGGTAAATAACTAATATAATTGACTAAAGATATGTGCTCAAAAAATAATATTGGAATATAATTAATAAATAAAATATTCTAACAATCTCCCACTTAGGCAATATATCTCTAGATTTCTTCTTCACCTTTCTCACCACAGAAACATTTCACTTTTCTCAGTCAAACCTCCAGATTGATTGGTGCTGCACCTATTGCCAAAACAACCATCCAATAAAGTTTATATTCAAACCAAAATTCATATTAAGCACTAGCTAGTATTAACAAAAACATGGGAATAAATGCAAATACTACCAAAGAAAATAAGTAAATCCCACCGTTTCTATATTCTTCTTTTGTTTTTTTGAAAAATCAACCTATTGACAAAAATTGCATTACTAATTTAATCTCACATAGAGCATACACACGTACAACAATAGTTGTCCAAAATAAATAAGCATACAAGTTTCTCACCCAAAAACAATAGTGGCTGAAGAGTTAACAAGAACAGGAGAAAACTACTCGAGGGTTGTGTCAAAATACATTCCCTCAAAGACATAAACACCCGAGGTTTCACTCCCATCTTGGTACCCATAAGAAAAAAATGCACTAATTATGATTATCACGAAGAGAGCAATGAGCTTCCGCACCTCGAACTCCGAGGGAGCATCGGATGTCCGAGCATTGAACCAACACCACTATAGATGAAGAAGACGTGTAAAAGAAATTGAGCTTAATATGTAGAATACAAAATACATCAATTTATAAATATTAAAAAAAAAAAAATATTACACTCATGGAAAATTACGAGAGACAAAATCAAATTCAAAAAGTAAAAATTTATCTTTGGCTATTCAGGAAATATCAATATTGTACACTTGACTCCAGGTTTTCTCGTTTTCCAGGCTATGCAATTTTGTTAATTTTGTGGAAAAACGAAATAGAGCAAACTGAATGGTTTTAATTTTAATATTTAATTTTATTTTGGTTTTTGTGTAATTGAAATTTTAATAACCATTTTAGATTTGTAATAATCTTTGTTGATTTGTTACACTGATGTAGTAGCTACTAAAATTAATCAAATCATGTTCATTATCCTCTTGATGCTATGAACAATGTTAGGCATAACATGATCTAACTCGAGTAAAAAAAAAAAATGCACCACCAAAAAGTAGTACTAATTAATTAGCATGTATAGTAAAAAAAAAAAGTGATGAAGATTGAAAATCCTGACCCCGAGTGCACTAGAGTAAGGGTAATTACTACAAGTTATGCAATTAACCCACAAAGCATTACTTTAAGTATTAAACAGAAGAGTGAATTCCTTTGGTGGTGAACCCAACTTCATAAACTCTTGGAGTGTAAAGTTGAAGACATCCACCGAACCATGCAACACTCTTCAAGGGCGAGCTTTATCGCAAGCTCTAAGCATGTCGAAATGTTGAACTGCATTTTTGCTTTAGAACAATCTCTTAATAGAAATTAGTTAGAATAAGAAAATATCAAAACGAAATCAAAAAGCATACAAGAAATAGAGTTTCAATGAATAATACTGATCTTTGTGTTTGGTTAGATAAATTAGCCAAACTTTCTTGTGGTGTAAACTATATATTGACAGAAAGATTCTCATCACTAATAGCAATGAACATTTTTTTTTTACTTTTTTCACAGTTGATTTACTTTAAAACATTGATTCCAAAATAATTATACTTGTATTGACAAAATAAAAAACATTGAGAATAATTAGCACATATGAATTTCCCCATCTACAAACTATTACCTAATTAATAACCGAATAACAAAATCTGAAAAAGACCTTGAAGGGTAAGGTTTCTAAATTTGTCGTCATCATTCTTTCAGACAACAATAAAAAGAAGACAAAACAATCAGTAAACAAATCAAAAACCAACACACACGCACCACGCACCCACGCACACCTTCGTCTCAAAGAAATTGAGCTTAATATGTATGGTACAAAACACATCAATCAAAAAATATTAAAGAAATAACACTCATGTAAAATTAAGGCAAATTACAAGATACAAAATCGAATTGAAAAAATTTACGAAATTGTAACATTGTACCCTTGATTGCATTTCCAATTTAATCCCACATAGAGCATACACACGTACAACAATAGTTGTCCAAAATAAATAAGCATACGAGTTTCTCACCCAAAAACAATAGTGGCTGAAGGGTTAACACGAACAGGAGAAAACTACTCGAGGAAGGTGTCAAAATACATTTCCTCAAAGACATAAACACCCAAGGTTTCGCTCCCATCTTGATACCCATAGGAAAAAATGCATTGATTATGATTATCATGAAAAGAGCAATGAGCTTCCGCATCTCGAACTCCGAGGGAGCATTGGATGTTCGAGCATTGAACCAACACAACTATGGATGAAGCAGTTGTGTAAAAGAAATTGAGCTTAATATGTAGAATACAAAACACATCGACTCATAAATGGAAAATTACAAGAGACAAAATCACATCCAAAAAGTAAAAATTTATTTTTTGCTATTCAAGAAATATCAACATTGTACACTTGATTCCAGGTTTTCTCGTTTTCCAGGCTATGTAAGTTTGTTATTTTTGTGGAACAACGAATTAGAGCAAACTGAATGGTTATAATTTTAATTTTTAATTTTATTTTGATTTTTGTGTATTTGAAATGATCTTTGTTGGTTTGTTACACTGATGTAGTAGCTAGTAGAATTAATCAAATCATGTTCATTATCCTCTTGTTGCTATGAACAATGTTAGGCATAACATGATCTTCCTCGAGTCAACAAAAAAAACAATGCACCACCAGTAAGTAGTACTAATTAATTAGTATGTATAGTAAAAAAAAAAAGTTGTGATAAAGATTGAAAATCCTGACCCCGAGTGCACTAGAGTTAAGGTAATTATTACAAGTTTTGCAATTAACTCACAAAGCATTACTTCAAGTATTAAACAGAAGAGTGAATTCTTTTGGTGGTGAACCGAAATTCATAAACTCTCGGAGTGTAAATTTGAATACATCCACCGAACCATACAACACTCTTGAAGGGCGAGCTTTATCGCAAGCTCTAAGCATGTCGAAATGTTGAACTGCATTTTTGCTTTAGAACAATCTCTTAACAGAAGCTGGTTAGAATAAGGAAATATCAAAACTAAATCAAAAAGCATACAAGAAATAGAGTTTCAATGGAATAGTATAATCTTTGTGTTTGGTTAGATAAATTAGCCAAACTTTCTTGTGGTGTAAACTATGTATTGACAGAAAGGTTTTCACCATTAATAACAATGAATATTTTTTTCTTCTTTTTTCACAGTTTATTTACTTTAAAACATTGATTCCAAAATAATTATACTTGTATTGACAAAATAAAAAATATTGAGAAAAATTAGCACATATAAATTTCCCTATCTACAAACTATTACCTAATTAACAACAGAATTACACAATATGGAAAAGACCTTGAAGGGTGAGGTTTCTAAATTTGTCGTCATCATTCTTTCAGACAATAATAAAAAGAAGACAAATCAATTAGTAAACAAATCAATGACCCACACACAAGCACCACGCATGCACGCACACCTTCGTGTCAAAGAAATTGAGCTCAATTTGTACGGTACAAAACACATCAATCAACAAATATTAAAGAAATAACACTCATGTAAAATTAAGGCAAATTACAAGATACAAAATCGAATAAAAAAAATTCACGAAATTCTAACATTGTACCATTGATTCCAGGTTTTTTCTCTTTCAATACTACATAATTTTGATTTTTTTAGTGGAACAACGAAATTGAGGACAGTGGTGCTTACTTCTTTAGTTTAACCTATTTTTTGTGCCAATCAATTTGAACATAATTTGATGGTTTCATTTTAATTTTGGAGTTTTAGCAATTTTAGGGCATTGTGGTTATCGTCACTGACGTGTAAAATGACTAAACCCCGATTACCACCACATCAATGCCTTTGATGACATAGATCAATATGGATGAGTGAAATAAAAAATTTATGCAATGTGATCTCTATATCATGCCTATTTACAATTGTTCAACTGAAATTTTTAGTGAGATCAAATTGAATTTCTTGAAATGCAAATTCAATATTTGCATACAAATATAGAAACATGTATAATAATATCTCCATAAACTTTATTTATGTAGAAAATTAGAATAAAAAATTTGTATCGAAAATAAAAGTATAGAACATAAAGGAAGATAAACTCTCATTAATATAAGACATTTTTAATGATAACAATCATATGAAATACCTTAGTTTGTTAAACCTTTTATTAGTCAGTTAGCTAGCATAGAGTTTGTCTATATATGTTATATTCTTCAATAACAATAACATGTATGTTAATACAGTAGAATTTGTTGAAGCATTATACGGTTGACTTGTTGTATTAAAACTTGAGTGATCTTTCAAAACCTTAAACTATAAGCAACTAAGTGACATAAATAAATCAAAAATTTCCTGAATTAAAGTGTCCACTTTACGTAAACATCCAAAAAATTAGAGTCAAACATATTGATGATCTCCAAATTGTAAGATCTTTGATTTGTGAACATAAACTCAATTGTTCTCTTTAACAATCCTTATGGTTGCCTTTGTCAGCAATTCAAACATAAATTACTCAAGTATCTGTCAAATGATCTTATTATACAAGTCATTTCCAAATGCGTATAAATAAGATCATTCATAAGACTACCTACAACTAAAACATAAAAGAATACTTATGTTTCTGAACCTCCATATTTTCTATTGGGCAAAAATTGAGACTAAAATAGTCTCACTTTAGTGATTGAAGTATTCCAAAGTATAATGTATTTTGCGTCAAATATATTTACAACTTTATTAATATAACTCTTTTGGGATAACCCAGGAATACCATGAGAATGATCGTTAATATCACAATGCCTAATACAAAAGAAATTTACCCAATATCTTTCATCGTTAAACTTCTGTTAGAGATCTATCGGTTTCGCACAACAAACATATATCACTATTAAATAAATATAGCAAATCCGACAAATTATACTAGAACTATAAACTTACTCCCACTCACTTTATAATACCCACAATTGTCTGCAATAGTCATATCAAAACTAAATGAGATAATTACATTATCAAACTTTGTGGTATCACTAATAAGATTTATTTGTTAACTCATAGATGAATTACATTAGTTTGATAATCATTTACTTCTTGTCTATTAACATAAGGTTTCATTTGATTACATCATATTATTTCATAAATGTTGTCATTTAGAAACAATGTATTGACATCTATTTTATGTAGCTCCAAAAATGATAATGAGCAACAAGTGTCGTGATTATCCTAACAGAGTCTTTCAAGAATACCAAATAGAATTTTTTCTTTATAGTCAATCATTTGCATGCTCTAGTTCTTGAGGTTGTTGAGTTTAATCTTGATAAATAATTTCATCAACTTGAGTAAGAGAAAGAACAATAATATTATCTTTACGAGAACCAAAATTTGCTACATCAATAGCAACTATATGAATTTGTTTGAAACTGATTCTTCCTCACTCAATTTTGTTCTTAAAGAACTATGCATCTATTGTCTCGAAAAAAAAGATTTCTTTAATGTGGGATCCAAAATTTATATTTTTCTAACCTTTCAAATATTATAGATTGTCGTATGTCATAACTGAAATGCCTCTAACTATATACAAATTTAAAAGATAAAATTAATCCATTATTATTTAAAATGAAACTCAAAAAAATATTTTGGATTGATAGTAAATAAGCTAAAACAAAATTTTATCATAATAATGATTCAACCAAAAAATCTTTTAAATATAAGCAAATAACGACAATTTAAAATAATCAAAGTCTTCATCAAAGCAAATTGACATGTCTTTCAACATCAAAAGACATTTGTCAGATCATATTATATTTTCTTAATTTTCTTTATTTGACCTTATTAGCATTATTTATTTTCTCTTGCTTCTCCATTTTCTTTCTTGCG
The DNA here is from genome assembly GCA_037974755.1 of Cicer yamashitae. Classification (NCBI taxonomy): domain Eukaryota; kingdom Viridiplantae; phylum Streptophyta; class Magnoliopsida; order Fabales; family Fabaceae; genus Cicer; species Cicer yamashitae. The sequence continues at coordinate 12,618,123 of JBBPBQ010020324.1, forward strand.
CACCTTATGAAATAATCTTATTTAAATGATCAAATGATTATTTCTAACTTTAAAAATTACAACTTTATAGCGTACGGAGAATACCAAATGCTAAAATTTTGATCAAGTTATCTAACGATCAAAATTTAAAATTATTTGCAAGATCAAACATACATAACGTACTCTTTATGTTTTCTTTGCCTAATAATCTCAATAAAAAA
>JBBPBQ010020324.1:12618499-12698825 GCA_037974755.1 Cicer yamashitae
TCTCCAAAGAGCTCTTAATTTTGCTTTAAAAGCGCTTTAATTTATGCTAAGAAAATATGACAAAATATTTATCTTAATTAACACCTTTAATATATTTGCAATATCATGCTTTATAATCAAATAATCTATGTGTTTTGGAGAAAATTCATTTTTCAAACTTAATTATAACTTTAGAAATACAAAGTTGTGAGAGAATTAAAGTTTTTTCATAGTTATACAAGGTCTAGATCAAAGAACAATATTGATAATCTTCTGTATCCTAAAAGTAATAATTTTTAAGAAAAAAAAAATCACAATTCAATTTAGCATATACATAAACTAAGTTAGTTTAAAGAGAACAAAAGAAAAATGTGTTGACCAAAATATTTAATGCAACATTAATATTAAATCTTTAGACAATAACATAGTGATATTTTGTTAAGAAGATAACATTGAACATTAATATTAAATCTTTAGACAATAACATAGTGATATTTTGTTAAGAAGATAACATTGACAATTAACATTGTTAAACAATAAATCTTTATAATCTTCACATGTTTACCTTCGTACGTGTAAATTTAAATCGGTTAAATAAATGAATAATTTAATCACACACATTACTAGGCACATCAAAATAATTTAATCACACACATTAGTAGGCACATCAAAAATTATTGATAGAGTTATGCATAATTTATCTTTATTTGTAAATTAAAAAGACTCAAACAAGATACCAAACGCATCATTAATCTACAATCTTTTGATTGCATGAATTAACTACAAGCGGTACTCCTAACGCAATAATCAAATATTGGTAATAAGTTTTATCAAATAATGAGTTCCTTTTGACATCCTCATTACTCTCATGGAAATACTTAATGATTAATACACATTTACCATCACATGTATAAAATTATTCGGCCAAATTGTGTTTGCCGTTTGACCAACCATAACAGCTCGTGTGAATAAATCCAAACTACTTCTTTTGTAATTTTCATTAAATCAAATCTACGTAGCGAATGATGTTTTATGCAACTTTTTGTTTCAACTAATTTAAGAAAATTTACTAGACAATTTAATAAATTACAGATATGTAACTATCCGGTCAAACTGTGTCTTTTTTTAGACTAACAACATCTCGCATGTATGATTTCACACTACATCTTTTATAATTTCTGTTGAATTTAATCTATGCAATAGAGGTTGTTTTGTGCAACTTGTTTTTTCAACCAACGCTACCAAAATTACTAAACAAATTTATTAAATTAAATGGAAAAGATTTTAAATTTACAAAACAATACTCACACATGTAGGTCAAATTTATTTATGATGTCACTGATAGTCTTAAAACTAAATGACATGAAAACAAAATTAGCATACATTATAATTGAAAAGCATATCTAAAAATGTTAAACTTTTTTTTTTTGTTAAAAGGTGTACAATGATTTTTTTTTTTATATATATATTTGAGATGGAAGAAAAGGTTAGTATTCTTTAAGATGGCGAATCACAATCGTAATGTTGATTATGAGAGGTGTCAACTTTTCCAACAAGAATAACTCAATGTAGTAGGAAAATGGAATATGTGCAGAAAAAAAAAATTGTTATTCCTTTTTTAGAAAAATGGCTAATAACTTCTGCACATGGTAATTCCATTATTATTTTTGTATTCTCATAATGGCTCCTTTTGCACAAACTAGGAATAACTTATTGTCCAATATATTCTATAAAAAGGTCCCACATTTACAAATAAAATCCATCCATGTCGCTGAAATCAAATTTAGAAAGGAGAACCAAATGAATCCATTTTTTGAGATATAAATAAATACTTTTCAAAGATTGGTTTGAATTCATATAGATAATGGTTAAGGTAACTATAGTTGGAAGGGTAAGCGATGGATTACCTCTAGCACGAGGACTAAGATATTGGAATGAAGAAAATGTGTATCTTTCACGTTATAGGCAACAAGCAGAGTTTATTCTCCAAGAAATTTCAAGAGGAGCATTGAAACCTTCCATGATGACCATTCTCATTGACCATCACTGCATCAAGTATCCTTATTTTTTCTTTGTTTTTTTTTTTATGTTCTTTTTAGGTTAATTTGTTACATATTATAAAAACAATCAGTTATCAAAAATGATTTTCTTAAAAAACTACTCATAACAGTTTTTTATTTGAAATGTTTTCAAATTGTTTTTATATTTTGATAGTGTAAACGAATGAAAACTATTAAAAATAATGGCTTTTTTTAAAAAATAATTAAATTGTATCAATCAGAATTTCTTTCAGATTCAACCTTAATTTATATATTTATTGCTAATTAAAGTTGTTGCCATTTTTCAATTTTTGTATGCTTCATATTCTTCAATTACATGTTCTTTATGATCATAATCTAGCTTGATGACATTTTTAATTAGAAATATGAAAAAGTAGAGTTTGTGTTGAATGATAGAATTATATTAACATTTCACATAAACCATATATGAGTTTAATTGATTTAATGAAACTTGTTTTTTTGTTTAAATAAATACAAAAAACTCTAGCTAATTTCTCAAGTTGCAATTCAACAAAATTTGATTTATTATGATTATGCTCTTTTTTTATTAAGCTACTTGATAGAGAATGGAGTTGTTTACATTGTTTTGTGTGAGTCTACGTACCCAAGAACACTGGCATTTCATTACCTACAAGACATACAAAAAGAGGTTGAGAAGTTTGATGAAACTCTCCTAGGCAAAATCACAAGGCCATATAGCTTTGTCAAACTCGGTAATTTTCTTGTAACCACTAATTTATTAATTCAATATTTAAATAAATTTTATTCTCTATAAAATTTTTAAATTTTGTTTCTAGTTTACGTAAAAAAATCATAATTTTTAGTCTATACAAAAAAATTATGCAAGCATTTTTAGTTTTGTTGGAACATCAACATATATTTTTGAATAATTTTTTTGTATATTTATTTACGACATTATAAAAATTTAATCTATAAAAAATTTCATATTTTAAGGACTTTTATCTTGAACATATGTCATTTAAAAAATTCATATTTAATTTATTTTAAGTTAAAAAATTCTAAATTTTTGTTGATAAACTTTTAATAATGTTCTAAATATACTTGCAAAATATTATTCAAAATTTTAAAAATTAAAGAATGTTTCATTCCAGAAAAGACTAAAATAGCTTATACAACAATTATGTAGAAACTAAAAAAATATAATTTCTATTTATAGGGTTAAAAATAAATTTTCAAAATTTTATAGAGTAATAGTTTATTTAACTCTTAATTCAATTAACACTTGGAGTTACTACTTGGTAACTAATTAGAAAATATTAGAGGTCCACCCTTTGTGAATTTGTTGATTTCATCATATTTCCTTGCAAAAAAAAAATCACAATTTCATTTTCAGATGGTATAATTGCAAATTTCAGTAGACAATACATTGATACAAGAACTCAGGTCAACCTATCAAAACTTAATATCAATAGCAAACAAGAGCTAAATATTGTTACAGAAGAAATGTGCAACATTTTTCAAAGGAAGAGAAATTCAGGTAATTTTTTCACCCTCCTAAAATATTCACATTGATACTTCTGACTATTTGTACTAAGAAATTTACATGAGCAAATTAAGAAAAACAAGTTATGAATTTTTTGGGGTCAAATGGGTAAATATCTTTTGCTTTTACAGAAATAATGAGAAGGTTAGCAGTTACTCCTCAACTTGAATCCACAATTTGGTGTTCCCCACGCCTTGAGGTATTGTATACAAAAATTATAAACTAAAAAAATAGTTATACTTTAGTACTCTAAATTAATTAATTAAATGTTATCATGGATATATGTTTAAAAGTTATTTAAAACTCTAACAAAATTTAACGTTACTTTTCATAATAGTTCGAATATTCTTTGTGATTGAGACATTGACTCGATTGAAGTCAATTCAATAAAAATAAAAGAAAAATAAATATTTTTTTCAAAACTCAACTTATTAAACAAGCATCAGTCAACATTTCAGACATATAGATGTGAGAGAAATCTATTAATTTATATTTTATTATTGTTAAAATTTTGAATAATTTGGAAATGCAGTATACAATGTTAGAATTTTGCCTCTAAATTATACATTATTGTTTTGGAGCATAATTTAATTGTTTAATTTAAAGCACAGGTGATTGCTATGAAATGGACACCTATTTTGGTAACGGGCATTACTTCAATTGCTCTTCTATGGGCTACCTTAGAACTTCAAGAAAACTGTATTATGTGAGGCTGATGAGAATCCCTCTGTCCAAGATTAATGATGATGGTTTAATTACTCCAAATAGTGAAACTTCAATAGTAGAAAGACTCTATGGCCCACTTGTACTGAATATGTTACAACTTTGATTTTGGAAACAGACAGAAAAATATTGTATGGGCCACTCAAATCCCTTCCCCAGCAGGCCAGCACATGAGATAATCTAGCAATATCAGAGATGGAGAAAGATAAAAAGTTGTTGGAGATTTTCTTTTGTTTTGTTAACGAGTTTTTTTTTTAACGGCAAAAATCACATATTAAAATTCTCTAAAATTGGTAGTTGTTAAATTAATTGAGTATTTAATAAAATTAATAATTTAATTAATTTAAAAATATAAAATGATAGAAAATAATATTTTTAATTAAAAATAAATTTTATCAATTAATGTTTAAAATATTTTATAAATAGTAATTCAATTTTTTTATTAATTTAAAATTTATCGATCGGATATACTTTATATTTATTTATCTATTTTATTTACTATTTAAAACTTAAATTATTTATAAATAATTTAAAATATAATAAATAAATTATTTATTAAACAGATATATTTTATTTAATTATTTAACTAATTTATTTATTTTAAATTATAATAAATAATTATTTTACATTATGTATTTCAATTAGATTAACCGCTATCAACTATAAACTATAAATTATAAGTTAATTTTATCAAACAGATCTTAAATGCTAAAAATAAAAATATTTCGAGTTCGAACGCGTGAATCAATATATTAAATTAAACGTGTGAACTGGATTTCTTTTGAAAATGACATCTTTCATTTTAAATGAAATATTATGAAGCATGCCAATATGTATAGTCTTCATTTATGAAGCATGCGAATGTATTACTACAGATGATAGAGCCAAATTAAAAATCCTAAATATAAACCCCATGAAATACCTCTAATAATTTATTATCTTTTCATATCACCATTTAACTAAAAAAATAATATTGATTGAAGGCTATTTTCAGAGCATCAATTTATAAAATAAATAAATTTAATTCACAATCTATGTTTTAAATAATTATAAAATTGTCGAATGATGGTTTATTAAAAAAAAAAATTGACTGAGGTAAATGCGCACTAAATGACACATGAGCATGATGAAAAAAATGAACGAATGTACAAATAATAAAATAAAATGATAAGGCAATTGCTGAAATTGTTAGACCAAATACTATATTTTTTTACTATTTCATCTGCTGAGAAAAGAAATGATAAATTTTGTCAAAAATAAAATATAAGGAGGAGTATATATATTGAATACATTTGCATCATGGAAGTACAGTTTTATATTGCTGAATTTTGGTAATTTTCATTATGTTATCAAAAGTTATTATTCCTTGCTTAAGCCCTCATGTATACATTGCATCATTGCTCAAGTTGAAATTGCTACTTAAATCAACCTCAGGCATGCAATGAATGAATCCATTTCCCACCATTTGGTTTGCAAATTTAAGTTGTGAATTGAACATCTCAGAAGCTGAAATGTTAGTCACACTACTATGATATTCTCTATTGAATGGTCCTTGTGACATATCATGCAAAGCACCTTCTTGAAAACCTGAATTTTGATGAAATCCATTTCTTATGATCATAGAGTCAACTGAATTTGTATTCCTACCATGTACATGATCCAATGAAAGCCATTCAGCAAACAACAATTTTGGTAATGAGCTTTGATGAGTCTCTTTGGTGATGTTATAATTTTGTGGATCCTGAGTTGCAAGTTTTTGAAAAGAGGGTGAAAAGTCCACGGTGTCTGAGCTTGAGCTAGCGTATTGAATTTGTTTCTGAGATTCAATTTCCTTAGCTTTGGCCACTCTCTTTTTCAAATATGAATGCCAATAGTTTTTAATTTCATTATCAGTCCGTCCGGGTAAATGTTGTGCTATTTGCGACCACCTGACCACAATATAATTCAAGTTCATTGGTCTTCATTTGAAAAAATCGACATAACAATGAAAACAAATATTTATGTAGAAGAATTTTAGAAAAACAAAATGGAATATATGAAGGAAAACTATATAAAATGATATTTATATATATATATAAAAGTAATAATGAAACATAACCTTAAAATAAATTTTTTTCAATGTTCAACATAAAATTAAGTATGCCATTCGAGCCAATTCATTTTTTGATGAAAAAGGCACTTTCATAAAATATAGAAAATATGATCCCAAACAATATTTAAAATAAGATAAATAAATAATTTATCAAATAAAATATTAAGACAAACTTTTTACTAATATTGTAGAGCCCTCAAAAAAGAGGACTCTTCCCAAAAACTAGCGTATGCCGCTAATATGTGACGCGCACACGGTATTCTTTAGTAAAAGGCGAAAGAATAGTTCGCTTTGTGCTCATAACACGGCTCCGTGATTCTACAATGGAGCAGGTCCTTTCCTTTTATATCACGATTAGTTTAGTTTCACACAGACGCTACCCGATGTGGGACTTTACTCAGTAGACACCCGCTAACTTGGCCCTTCCCTATATCCTTTCACTGCTGTCACAGTCTTCTTCCCCCATTCACACATCCCATTACGATTACGATTCTCTTCAATTTTATATGTTTAAAATTAAAATATTTCTACATTTATTCAATACTATCTCAAAGCTACAAGAAGATCAAACATGTGGTTGAAGCTTTCCTCCCTGAGAAAGAAACCAAGATATATTATACCCCTCCACAAAATCTATGTTTCAGACATTGCTAATCGCTTCATTCTATTTTGAAGTCACATTAAAATTCTTCTTCCTTCTCAACCTACATAAGTTTCCCTCTTCCTTATCGTGATATCTTTCGTTTCTCTGGAATTTTTTCTTTTCACTTTCTCATCCTTCCTAAATTGTTGTGAACAAACTCACTCACCTCTTCCACGTTACTAAGTGCAGGTCAAGAAAACATAAAAATTGAATCTCCAAAACAAAACAGACTTTTTTTTTATTAGAAGGTTAATTGGAAAATAATAAAAAATGTAAAAACTAAAGCAAGGAGATTGAAATTGTGAGGTTCTTTGTTAAGTACTAGCAGTGTTTAAACCCAAATGTCCTATGAATTTTGAATTTGTAATAAATTAAATTTAAATAATCTTACAATTAACAAATGTGAGATGTGAAAGAAAAATGCAAAACAAAATTTATAAATAGAAGAAATATAGAGATTTGAATCTGAAAAAAAATAAAGTGAACGTTTACGGGGAAGGTAATATTTATCATTCTTGTCTTTTGAACAATATTAGTCCACCTTGTATTTGCAATAATCCATTCTTCAAGATTTATCTAATAATAATACTCTATAATTATTCATGAAAATGTTTCACTACAACGGAAATTAAAATTGTGTTTTGTTATTACCGAGCATCTGGGTGAGACTATTTCTTCATGATAACATTAGAAAAAAATATTGTTGAGAGTTGTTTTAGTTTAGAATTACATATAAAACTACCCCTTAATCAAATTACATTCTCTAACATAACTTACATAAGTTATCTTTATCTTTCCTTGCATTGTTTGCACTACTTAAAAAGATAATTAACTATTTTTGACAAGTCTGTAGCAATATTTTAGACTGAAATTTATAACTTTGAACTTTAGGATAAAATTGAAATAATCAATAATTGAATAAAAGTAAAAGTAGATTAACTGTTCTAGCTTACTTGTTTCCTAACATGTGGTGAAGGGTAAGGATTGTTTCCTCCTCTTGTTTGCTGAACTTCCCTCTCTTTAACCCTGGCCTTAAATAGTTAATCCACCTTAGTCTACAGCTCTTTCCATTCCTGCGCAAACCTGTAAATATATATGTTAATGATTGTTCTTAGCACAATTGAATATGATCTTATACACTACGAGTCTTCAATACAACTTAGCTAAAATCAACAATTTTTAGAGTCTTTTGGATTTATTTAAGTTATTTGAGTTTTTCTACTAACATAAATATTTATCAGATTATTTAGAATAGCTCATGATGTGTATATAAGTTTCAGTTTATTTTCATAAACTATTCACGATAACATCTGAAAAACACCTTATAATTTATATGAAAACATTTGATTTGATTTTATCTTTTATTATAAAAATAGTTTATATGATAAACTCTTCTATAAGCACTTAAATGAAAATGTTTTTATCCAAAAACACTTAGTAGTAAAAGAACTTTAAAATACAATGACCTATTTGATAACATGAATAGGGGATAATGCACCTTAAAGGATCACAAACATGATGAAGAAGAAGAAGAAAAAAAACCAACCTGCTTTGATGGGAACAGAGCTCCAGCATCCATGACCATGTTTAAGAATGTAGTTTCTGAGTTTATGGTCTTCTTCAGGTGACCATAAACCCTTCCTATGTTTTGGCTTTGTCTTTTCTTGTGGCTGGAACCCCATTTTGTTTTTTTCTGACAAAAATTCACTAAAATGTTAAGCTTGGATTGTCAATAATATAGAGCAGATACAGAGAGGAGTGAAATAATATTTGGTAGGGAAACAGTGCATAAATAGACTAATATATATAAAGGAAGAATTATATATTGTTCATTTTTCCATCATATTTTCACTAATGAAGTTGAAATAATTAAAGAATTAATGTATAGATAAATAATTTTTGTCAAAAATATAAAATAATAATAATTTGGCTAAATAGCGCTCGTTATCCCTTAACTTAATTTCAGTTTTAGTTCTTTATCTTTTTTTTTTCTTCTGATTTGGTCATTTATTTTAATTTTAAGTGGCAATTTGATCTTTTATGTTTTAAAATGTCAACAATATTATCATTTTTTTACAAAAATTCATCAAAATTTTCAAATAAAACCTATAAAATTAATTATATTCTTCAATATAATACAAATTTTATCAAATTCGTAACTCAAATCTTCAAATAACTCATATTTTCATTCTTTATTTGATGTTGTTAGAGATGAAAATATGAGTTTATTTAAAGATTTAAGTTATGAATTTGATGAAATTTGCATTATATCGAGGATGATAATTAATTTTATGGGTTTTGTTTGAAATTTTTGATGAATTTTTTGAATTTTTGCAAAAAAAATAAAGATAACATTGTTGACATTTTAAAACATAAAAGATTAAATTGTCACTTAAAATTAAAAAAAATGACCAAATAAAAAAAAAAAAATAGTAAAAATAATAGCCAAATAATTTTGCACCCTTGCCTAGTAGGTTGAAAACGTGTTTCCCCTTACTGAAATTCACCTTTGCAGACCCAAAGAGCGACAACATGAAAAATGTTGGATCCTAATGTATCAATTTTTAAATATATATATCTACTCCAATCATTTTCAAAATTAGTATAACTCATGTTCAAAGTACCCCAAAAGTTATATGATTTAATTTTTTTATACACTATAGTTTCAGTTTGTCTTTATACCCAAACGGCCACTATTAACATTTTTATGACAATACTACCAAAAACTTAAATCATATGGTAAAACATTAATACATGTATTGTGGTGTCTTTATTTGTTGAGCCTTTTTTTTTTCCTTTAACTACTATGAAAAGTCTTATTTCATGTGAAAGGCTTTGTTAAAAAAGATATGAAAAGTGACTTCACTCCTCACATACATTATAAATTAATATTCTCTAGCTAGCTATAGGTTAGGTAGATTAATGATAATAATGAGGTAATAATGGAAATTAGCTTATTCAAGTCAACCTTTGTCTCTTGCCAACACATTCTCTGCCGCCCAAGAGCAATTAAAAAACCTATTTTATTGTTTAAAATATTATTATCACAATTTTTTTAGTGTAACTAGTTCTATTCTATAAACATACTAGTATATATTAGCAAAATGTAGTAAAAAAACTTAATTACAAATTTAATGCAGTTAAGAAACATGTTTTTGTCCTGTGTCAGTGGATGATGTATGGAGGTGATGAAATAGTGAGCAACAACAGCAAATTTGGAAAGCTTGAAGAATTTACAAGCCTGTGTTGCTGAAATTGAAATATCGTCCTTATTAGACCCATTACACTTTTATTATTGTCTGGTGAAAGGAACATTTGTACAATTTGGCAGAAATAAGATGAGTGCATTAATGGTAGCTAGACTACATGACGAAAATACTAAACTTTGATCCATTTTTTAATCATTATAGTAAATTATTGGGTGAAAAACTCAATAAGGTTACGGTATAACGGAACACAAAACGATGAATTACCGTCAAATTTTAATTTAGAGAGATATTCACATTAAATGTTTAACGGTGAATAGAATTAAAAAAATTAACACTTAAAAATGTATATTTAGAGAACATATTGGTCATTTAAATTGTTAGCAGACTTTTAATCAGATATAAAAGTATGTTTTTAGTTATATATTAGGTACAAAATCTACAACAAAACCAAATTTGTATTTATTTAAAACAAGAGTAGCATGTGACTTAGTGTGTGTTTGATTTTACGGTGAAAAATACTAAAAAGAACTTATTTTTCTTATTGTCATGCGATTTTAGTGAAAATAAGAGTGATGAAAAATTAATTTTGCATTGGAATGAAAAATGTACACTAATTATTTTTTTGACTCAAATGTACACTAATTGTTAGTGTCAACTTACATTCAAGATCAAATTAATTGTTAGTGTAAATCATTATTTCATACTCAATTGTAATCAAATTAATTTTACAAAATCAAATTTATTCAAGATCTTGTTTATTAAACGTTAGGCTAATGATTTCCAATGGCTAAGCACGATGGATACAGGATCAAATTCTGCTGCACTAGTACTTAATTCATAACACATAATATAAGCTAACATGACAATTATATGTGAGTCGAATATTAGTTTAGGTTGGTCGGAGTATAATAATTAATTGGTACTATAAATTAAATATTGAATATTTTAATTGATTTTAACAAATGACTTTTCACTTCAAAATGAGAAAGAAGATCCTCTTTTTAGGGGATTTTTTTTCATTGACAATAATCTATCACTTTTTCAAGATTACAGGAGCCAAGTTTTGGGGAAAAAGCACGGTCACACAATGTGTGTCTTCAATTCTGTGTATTTGTTAGAACAAAATAAAATGCATCAATATAACCATTATATGTTCAACTATGACTTACATAAATATTGGAATGACCATGTAAATAATGGAAACACTAATTCTTAATTCTTCAGTTAATCCTCATAATAATGTAAAAATGATGATATTAAAAGATACATAAGGTTGGCACATGCACATGTATGATGTATGCTTAACTTAATTATTATTCCAGATAATCACACAAGTTAGGAAGGATAATTATATTTGATGCTAAAATTCCAAAATGGAATCTTGGAAGTCTTTGTGTATATCTTTGGGTTGGTAGTGTCCCTTCAATTACTGGCATATACCAAAGCAAAACAAGCCATTGACTAAGAAAATGATCCTCAATTAGTTTGTCATACAGAAGGTACACTGTAATACTTCATTATTCCTAATTTGAGATTATTGAATCAATTATTAATGATTTTCTAGATCAACAAGGAATCACAATTATTGTTGAGAATTGGACAACGTGGTTCTTCAATAAATAAACTAAGAAATATTTTATTTTTATATTTAATTTTGGACAAAAGTATATTTGATCATGTTAACGTGTTTATTTTTCTTGATTTCATTAGTGCTTTTGGTGGAACAAAAATATCTTATTTAGTTTTACTATTTTTAAATGTAACAAATATATTCAAACATTGTATTCCTTCTCACCATCATAATATGTCTACTAAATAATTCCTAGAGTCTCTTTATATAGTTTACTCGTATTAAAAAAATCGTTGAATACACAAACCCACACAGAATATAAAATTATATTATCACGCATGGTTGACATGTATGTTAATCGGCTTACCCTAAGAAACAAAAAATATTCAGTTTGTCAATAATGATGAAACAAAGACTTCTCTAATTGCCTTTTAAATAGACGAATAGGGTAGAAATTATGAAGGAATTCAAATTAATATATCTAAAGTCTAAGCCTGTAATTTTAATTTTAATAAAAAAAAAAAGTCTAAGGCTGTAAATAATTTCGTAGACTTGTAACTTAAACCCAACAAAATTGTAGGCGTATCCGCAAAACTTGAAGCACGCTGTACACGTATAGTTTTTTTTTTTTTTTTAATTCTATCTATACTTATGTTATTGTTATTATTGTAAGGTTATGTTGATATGTTGTAAGGTTATGTTGATATGTTGTAAGGTTATGTTGATCTTATATCGAAAGTCTTCTCTAACTTCCCAACAATTGTCTTTATTTTTCGTCTGTCCGAAACTCATGCAAAAGAATTAAGAATTATCTTATTATCTTGTACTGGACAAAAAGGGATGGTCATTGGTTGTTATCTTTTGAATTTTTAATTAACGGGAGTGTTGTTACTTGTTACCAAGACACTTTGGTTCTAAAGAGATTAGAATGTGTCTGAAAGTTTTGATTTTGAAGCCTTAAGCAAAATTGTTTGGAGAGTAATTTTGGCTTTAAACTGCACCGCAATCACGTGTAGTATGTGTTTTAAGATTGAGAATTTTGTGAGCGCTTATATGCCTGTGAGGTGATGTACAAGTATATTTGGAGGTGATGAATTCAAGTTGAATGAATTTATGAAATGGTTATGAAATCAAGTTGAAAATTGAATTTATTAAAATTGAAAGTACAGAATATCCAGACACTTTTGCATAAATCATGTTTTGCTTCAACTGAATATTAACAAAGAAGTTACGTTTCTAATGGAGGAGTTATGGAGAATGCTTGTATTCGCAAATAACCATCGGAGAATGTTGGTCACAAAAATCGCAGGAAGGAGATGATCCTGATGGGTGTGTGAATGGATGGTGTGAAGGGGTGTGTTTGTTGGGTGAGTAACGGCAATTTGGAGAATAATCAAATAAATTTAGAAAGACGTGTTTTACAAAAAGTTATAAGTGAATGGTGTATGTGCCATTACTCATAAAACTGTCGATACAAGGAATCATACATTGTATTTGTACTAGCAACAGCTTCCGAAGTGTCTTACATCTCAACTTTGTGTCTTACATTTGCTTTGTACATTTTGTCACATGAGGGTTATGTTGTGTTGCCAATGTACTAGTATGATTTTAGCCCTCTCAATTCCTTTCATGATTAATCCTCCGAAAATTTGCAATGCAAAACCAATATCGCCACATTCCTTTGCCTTCTTATTCTGATATTAGCAACTTGAGCAGGGCAGCGAAATAGAGCGTGACCGCCATATCAATTTCAACTTTGGCTTTTTCTGGTCTATAGCCTACTGGTTGTTTCCCATCTTGGTTGATAACCGCAAATATATTACAAGTTGTTTCTAATCTTGGGATGAATTAATACAGACAAACAGTGTCATGAATTACAAATCTATTTAGAAACACACTTCAAAATTCAGTTCTCTAACAAGTCTATGCAAAATGATAATCATGCATCAAATCAGTCCTAGCTCTTAAAATAACAAATGGAAGTAGTATTCTATAAGCAGCTAAGCTTCCAATTACGGTCAGTTAGTGATCATTTTAAACTGGAATCTGGAAAGTTGCTGAGGAATGGTGGATATAACTGGCCCGTATCTCTGCAATCAATTGATACACAAAATTCATAAGACACAGCATATAATTATTGGCATATTTTGACAGGCAATCATAATAAAGTCAATAAGATTGAAAACTAGAGTCCATGACCAATCATAAGATTAAAACTTCTAAGATGCTTAAACATTTTAGAAGAGCCCACTAATCTCCCACGTCAAATTTATATGATTACCGTACTTGAAACTTGAAAGAAAATTGTTTCAGTTGATTAGCGTGTTTTCCCATTAATTAGTGATAACCATTTTAGATCTCTACATTATAAAGAATTCATTCTATGATCGAGCAACAGAAGACAAAAATCATAATAATTACCATACCTGAACATTGTCATAGAGTTCAAACAATGGAACAGCAAGCAGTTTCAAGTTTTTGGGTACAGCAAAATATTCCCTCTCAGACAAGTGAACGAGGAAAAGCTTCTTGCACTCCTGCATAAAAGATATTCATGGATGTTGTAAACATTGACCAAGAGAACAAGCAATACAAGACCTTCAATGATACTGCCATCACAAAATACCTTGGGTTTTGTTATATGAGGAGGACAGTAAGGATACATTATGGTTTCAAAATTTGGCCTCCACCAGATTGCAACACATTCACCTATCTGCAGGATGCCAAGGATAAGGACATATGAACAACAAGCTTGCTAGTCAACATTTCTGAGTATATAAATCTATCTAAAAGGTACAGGACCATACCTGCCAGTCAGGCACAAGAGCAGCTGAATTAGCCCCAAGCTTGCTAGTCAACTTTCTCTTCAAGCCCTCAACTTCTGTAAACAATCAAAAGAGTACATTTAGCATAACCCCAAGTGGCTATTTTTAGACTATCGCATTCGGAGCAAGAAAGTAAGATCTTACCATTTTCCCCTGGCTTGAGACGGCCACCTGGGAGTTTGCAAAATGTGTTCCCAATTTGCAGAAGAAGAATATGAGGATGATTGTGTTCTTGTACCTACAAAATTGAAGCACAAAGCTGAGATATGACAATAAACAGAATCTTCGGAGAAACTAGAGGAAAGTATTACAGAAATAGTAGGAAAGACATTATGAGAACAAGTAAAAAAAACTGAACATCTGGGACAAGCTTAGCATGGAATTGGTAGGATGTGTATAAAGGGTAGCTTCCATTATGGTGGACTCCCCACTGGTGGGGTTCTTCTGGTCTCCATGCACCTGGCTTCTGTAGTTAGATCCTTAAATAAGCAGGTGGGAGGGTGGTCTAGTAAAGACTAAAGAGGCTCCCATTGTTGTGAGCTAGGGGAAGATCTTATTGCTTCACCAAGACTCTCCCTCCCAAAATGGGCAGCAAAATACACTAGGCTCCCACCACTAAGATTCCCCAGATTGGATACAAGCAATAAGATGCCATTTGATGCATGATCCCGCACAATGAGAAAAGACTTTGATTGTTGTGTATCAGGAACGAAATTAAATTTTAAATTTTTAACCTTTAGACAATGGGGGGAGGGGGGATAGAGCAATCAGTTAACATACCAGTAAAATTCCTTCAACACTGGTCCTCATTCCTTCTTTCATGTAACTGAAGTTTAGAAACAAAGGAAACAATTATATTTCAGAAACATTTGAGTAGTGTATATAATGAATTTGAGCAGCGCACAGAACAAGTCACATCTATATGAAAATTTACACATTCAAACAAAGCATTATCGTATCTTAAAAAATTACTTCTTCATTCCCAGTGCCATTCTTGAAAGTGAAGTTTTATTTTATTTGTATGGAAGATTTTAATGTTCTTCAAATGTATACTTGCAAGAGAATAGTACTTAACAAAACAAAGACAAAAAACAGTCCACGCACTACTAATTTCCTAGAGGATTCAGAATGCCACCCTTTGATTAAAAATGTGTACGTTCGACATCCTAAAGGGAGATATAGGGATAGGAGTTGATCTTGGTATTTTAAGAATGACAGCTGTCATAAATAACTACAACAGAAGCACTCAAAAGTTAGGTGTCAGAGGGAGAGTTAGTTTTGGGGGACCAAGGAATAAAAAGAAAGAGAAGGAAAATAGGTAGGAAAGATACATCGGGGTACAGAAGCTAGTCTGTTGAATCAATCTTGGCAAGTTTTTTTATTGCTGTAATTCGGCACCAGCAGCTCCAACCTTCCAAGAAGCAAAAACCGTAACAAATTTTGCTGAGCAGGAAAGATGGGAGTAGTGTTAAGGGATTATCCTTCTGCCAGGAAAACTACATATGAAGGAAACAACCAGGTTCAAGGTCAGAAAAGGAGTGTAGGAAGTAACTCAGATAGAGGCAACTCAAATAATATGCATGGAGAGGGGTGCTGAGTTGTAAGATAGAAAGGAAAACGGTTTTTTTTGTACAGCAGGAACCAGAACCGCCATATTTGCAATAAAAAAGAAGAGGAAAAAGACTCAGCAGAGCACATGGAGGCACACATGCTGTAATCTTTATCACTTTCATTGTATAAAAATGTTGGATATACCTTAGGGTTCTTTACAGTTGTGGGAGAGTATCGATGGAAGGAAGGTGATGGTTTTTGTTGAAAATGGAGCATCTCACAACTTCATGTATGGCAAGCTTGTCCAAGAATTAAGTTCAGCAGTTCAAGAAACCCCCGAGTATTGTGTGGAAGTTAGGGGTAGACACAAAACCAGTGACCAAGAGATATGTAAGGGAGTCAAGAAGCAGTTGAAAAAATTGCTAGTTCAACAGGATTTTTCTGGCTTGAATAGGAGTTGGTGACAGAGGTTGTGTTATGAATGGAATGGCTGGCCGGGTAGGTTGGGGGAGATCTCAGATCGGTTGATGAAAGTTAGAGAGGAAAGGCAACAATAATATTATCAAGAGAACCAACCATGGCTATATCAGCTGATTTATTCAACAACAACAACCAAGCCTTATCCAACTAAGTAGAGTCAGCTACATGGATCAAATGACGTCATAACGTTCTATCATATAACATATCTCTTTCCAGCTCATTAATCTCTAGATCTTTCCTAATAGTTTTCCTAGTTTTTCCTAGAGCTGTCAAGATGGACTAGCCCGAATGGGCCGGCCCGCCCAGCCCGCTAAAACATAGGGCTTGGGCCTAAAAATTTCAGCCCGAATTTTTTCAGGGCTTTTGAGCCCGGTCCGAATAAACCCGTCACCCATTAGGGTTAGCCCGAATGGTTACCGGGTAGCCCGCAGCCCGCATAATCAATTTTAAAAAAATAAAAAGAGTAAAATTGGTCTTAAAAAAAAAAAGGCCCGAACAAATAAAAATTAAATTGGGCCGATTCCAAACAAAAATGATCAAAGTGGATAATCATCCAACACTTTGGAAAATGTGAACATTGCTCAAGGAGTCTAAAAAGATTTATTTCAAAGTCACATTAGAACTATTTAGCACTCTATTTAAATTTGATTTGAGTTTTTCATTTGTGCCATGCTAGACAAATCTAAGTTGTTTTTGGCAATTTGAACTCATTTTAATTTGTGTGTTGTTTGGATAATGTGTTGTTTGAATCAAGTTTGTGTTAATTGGAAAATCCGAATTTCGAACTTAGTTTGTGTGTTATTTTATTGTGTATTTTTAATGATCTAGAATATCATATAAGTTGTTTTTAAATGAGCATGAAGAAATTTCGAACTAAGTTGTTTCTAAATGGGCATGAAGAAAATTTTTAAATTAAAAAAGTCGCAAGAAAATTAAAAATATAATAAAAAAAATATGCGTGCTACCCGCCCAACCCGCAGCCCGTCTAGGGCCGGGCTTGGGTAGTATTTTAACAGCCCATATTAAAACAGGGCTTTTTAGCCCAGTCCAAAGAAACCCGCAACCCGTTAGGGCCGACCCTAAATGGGCCGGGTAGCCCGTTTTTGACAGGTCTAGACTTTTTCCCCTACTTCTAGCTATTTGACTATCCTCCATTTGATCTACTCTCCTCACTACATAATCTACATGTCTCTTCTCCACATGCCCAAACCACCTAAGTCTTATCCCACTAAGTAAGGTCGGCTACATAGATCAAAGGACACCATAAAGTTCTAAAACAGCTGCTTCATTCAAACCAGAGAAAATCTGAGTATCTATAATTGATGAACTGAGTTAGAGGAAGCCGCAGTTTTTCTTAAGCTTAATTAAAATCAGGACACAACCAAATCCACATGAAAACAGCTTTTAGGGTACATTAGGAACATTTTATAAATTCTTAGTAATGCATTTTCGGCTTACTAATGCACCCTCTGCATTTCAATCCCTGATATACCAAGTCCTAACACTTTTTTTTGGAAAATTTTGCCTTTAGTAGTTTTTGGTGACATTTGATATCGGTACATGTAGTAGTAGTAATAATAATAATAATAGATTTGATATTGAAAGAGTGGAGTATAATTGGGATTTGGGGATTTCTAGGGTTTATGGGTTGATGTAGAGTGAATTATCCTCCTTTAAATAAATAAATAAAAAGGGTTCAGAAAAATGAAAAGGAGAGATACAAACTTGAGTTTCATGCGAGCGAGACGGTCAGCAACCGAGGTATCCTTCTCCATCTTGGGCTCCTTAGTACCGAAAGTGTAGCTTGACAATGGATATGTATTTACAACCTGAGACTGAGCCGATACCATTTTTGAGGGAACTCTCTTCTCTTCTTTAGGGTTGTATTAATTTGAGGGAACTAACCAAACCCAGACGAAGAATAAATGGAGAACGGAAGAGAAGCAGAAAGAGTTTGGTTGTGTTGAGTTGAAATGAATCACTGTCTGTCTGTCCCAGGCAGTCGGTCACTCGTTGGACTTAACAAAATTCGTGCTCTATATGGGCCGGGAGCCCACTCCCCCAACCCCAACTCTTCTTCTTGCAAAATAAATGACTATCCTCGTCTATGCGAATCGTATCAAATTTCTATTATTTTTATTCAAATATTGAGTCAAAAAATTATAAATTCAACCATAAAACATACAATTGTATTATTAAATACATTTTTGACATAGACACAGGATATCCACAAATATCTTCTATAGAATCTTTACAAAGTTATTGAACCTTGCAATTAAAAAATTAATATTTTATTTAAATTTAATTGCAATTTTAATCCCTCTATATTTACGAAATCGATCTTTTTATTTTAAAAGTCGACAGTTTTGACTCATCCCTCTGAATTTTTTAATTAAAAAATGATTATGTAGAATGTTTTAAATAACGTGACATATAATATCGTGATGTAGAATGATTAACACTCATTAAATTGAAATAAAACACCGTAAAAACTTAGCTTTCAACATTTGAAGATTTCATATTTCTTAATGTAATTCATGACATATGAATAATTAATGTATCTAGATAATTCTATGTGAAATAATTGTATCTCAAATCATTAAAAATAGGTTTAAATATGTTTTTGATCTTTGCAAATATGTTTTGTTTTGATTTTATTTCCTATAATTTTATTTATTTATTTATACCCTTCAAAACGTAAATTCTCAAATTTAAATCCAAAGTTTAAAAATTTTAATCTCTCGTTTTTTCTTGCACTACACCTATAATCTTTTGTCATAACCACCTATAATTTTCTTTCAAATGTATATAGAACTAGAGTTGATGTATGTTATTGTTCGGGCATACTACTTATGAGTATTTTTGATACCGATATGATCGGCGGGCAAACCCATATAACAAGGGAGCGGTGAATAATTTCAAAGAGATATTCTGCATCAGCATACCCTCCTCAAAGAACGATTTCAGGGCAATGGTGCCAAATGAACCAGCATTACCTGCTCGATCCGTGGGTGGAGGATTTATGAACCAAAGTTTGGGAAAATCTACGGATGACATAGAAATGGGCAGGAAAGCAGTATGGGAGATGAATGCTGGGATGGATGATTCATATAATCAACTAAACAATGACCGCGTGTCTATATAAGATTATAGGTGGTTATGGCAAAAATTATTGGTGTAGTGCAAAAAAATTGAGAAATTATAAATTTTAGGATTTGAATTTAGATTTGAGAATTTACGATTTGAAGATAAAGAAATTGTGGTTGAAGATGAACATTCTTGAGTTTTTATTAAAAATTTTGAGGATGAAGATTATTGAGTTTTTATTATTTAATTAGTTTATTAATTAATTAATTAGTTTTAAGTTTTTAACTAAATAATTAAATAAATTTTAATATTAAATATTAAATATTAAATATTAAATATTAAATATTAAATATTAAATATTAAATATTAAATATTAAATATTAAATATTAAATATTAAATATTAAATATTAAATATTAAATATTGCCTAGTCAACAACAATTACACGGTCACCGTCACCACGTGCTACTTCATTCAAAATTAGTCATGTCACCATTTTTTTACTAAAAAAGATTCATAAAGGTCTTTTTAAAACTTGTTAGAATTTGCAAGGTATAAATCAAACAAAAAAATTTTACAGGAACTAAAATCAAAACACAACATATTTGCAAGGACCAAAAACATATTTAAAGCTTAAAAATATGTCAAATCGTTATTTTTTTAGTTTAAAAATCTAAAAGAGGGATCAAGATTGTTGACTTTTAAAATAGGAAAACCAATTCAGTGAGTTGGTAATAACAGATGGATCAAAACTACAATTAAGTATTTTATTTAATAGCTAATATTTATAAAAATTGTGTACATTTCATATGGTAGCTCTGTAACTATAAGGATATTGATATGCAGTGGCTCAGGTTTGAATTCTCCACTTACGATGTGTGAGCAGTGGCAGATCCTCACGATGTACTAATTATTTTTTATTTTGTAAAAAATATTTAAAAAAAAAACAATTTTTAACACAACATATTTTTGTCATTAGTCACTTTGAATACTTCATTAACTACTAAAACACATGTATTTTAACACATATGTCTCATTAATCACTAAAATACATTACATTAACCACTTTATAATACTTTTTAACCACTAAATCGCAATACTCTATAGTAGTTGATGTTTTGTATTTTAGTGGTTAGTGATTTATATTTTGATGGTTAATGGTATAAACTTGTATATGCGTCACAGAAAGATGTCTCAATAATAATTAAAAAAAATAAAAAAAAAATATTGTTCACGGTGTAAATACGATAAACATTACCTACGACATCAAGTATTGTGTCAATTTTTTGTGTTTAAATATAACTTTTGTAAAACAAATGTAATACTAATAATTTTGTGTGTTTAAATATCATTTTTGTAAAACAAATGTAATACTAAGACATTATTATCAGTCTTGTCACAACAATAATATTACATATAATAGAAATTTATACATATATTATGTGAAAAAATAAATAACCTAGCATCTACTCATCTTCCTCCTCCACCAAAAAGTAATTAAATATGAAGTCAATTCACATAGTGACATGTAAAATCATTTTATGTGTTTATATCAAATACCAAAACCCTCAAAACAAAGAAAAATTAAAATTTGAATTTGGCACTCTTGAAATTCTTCGAGGGTTTTATTGTTGGTGTAAATCCTAACACCAATTTATTTTATATAGATTATTATTTGTATCATGAGTTTAAATTATATATCTATTTTTTGCTATAGATACAAAGCATCATTTATTATGTCATTGACCATATAATATAATAAAGGTTTATAATAGATAGTTTGTTTAACAAAATATCAAGTGTAATTTGATCGTGAGACCCTTTTGTACATTAAAACATTATTCTTAATGTATTTGTAGTCAAAATATTTTTGTCAAATATGACAACAATAGTATATTGAGACTATTGTACGAGCAATGTAGATAAAATTTGTCTCTCCTACATAATACATAGTAAGAGTTATGTCTTAGGTCACTCGATAGAAAAAAAAAACCGTGGAAATGGATGCTCGTGCTAGAATCCTACATAATACATAATAGGATTTATGCCTTGGGCTAATTGATATAGTGAGATTGTGGAAATGCACGACCATGCTATAGTGGATCAATATGTGATGTTGGATCCATTAGTTTTACGTGTCTACTATAGGACCGATAAATAAATAATTAAACATTGTAAGCATCATTTGGATAGCAATGCATTGCAAGATGTTAATTGTTGTTTATATTTTATATTATACAAATTGTATGTAATATTTAACATTATTATCATTTCAGTGATAACCTATAAGGGTTACATGCAAAGACTATTGACAATGGAACAAATCATTAAATAAGTTTTGATTTAATTAGATGTTGATCGTATTAAATATGATTTAATACATTAACATATTTATAATTTATTTAATTGAACTTGATTTTATTAAATAAAAGATGGTTGACGATTAATTTAATTATATGATTTAAGTTAATTAATTGTTTGTATTGAATTAAAATAGTTTAGTTAAATATAATCATTTAAGACTTATTTTGGGTTGGACCTAAAATAAGAGTCTTAGGGTTTAGTAGCTCATTTTCTTAAATAGAAGAATAGCATATCCTAGTAATCCTGATGCCATTACCCTCATATAATGGGTAGCACCACGTTTCTATTTGTGCTCGCGTGGACTTTGTAGAGACGTCAATAATTTTAGTGTTTGTGATCAAAGTTAAAACATGCTTCAAGAGAAATATCCTGTGTTGGTGATGTGTCTCCTCAATATTTCAAGAAGTAATCACATGAACTTTTATAGTAAAATTTTGTATCTACGTAATCCTTGACTAAATGAATTTTCTGTTTTGAAATTGATTTTAAAATAATTTTTTAAATTATATCTCTTAATTTTTCTACCAAATTTTATTTCTCGCCTTAAAACATCAAAGAATTATGAGGGCTATGATACTTGAAAGTACAAATATGACCATTATGAGGGTTATGGCTGATGTAATAGTTCACAAATTTATATTTTGACATTTGCAAAAGCTTGCTGAGAGTTACACACCGTCAGTGAGCTTAGAAGACCACAAGACCCCTTGTGTGCCCCAGAAATTCAAAATATTATTGTAGTGTTTCTAACTATCAAACTATATGTGTGACTTAAACAAGTTTCATACTACCTGTTCCATCTATCTACACTTGTGTATCATTTTGTACAATAGCTTTTTGACGCTGATGTTAAAATTTCAATAGATTTTCTAATTATTTGTCTTGTTAGTTGAATATATAGTATTATTGTGTGTGCGATAATAACAAATATTGTAACTACAAATGCATATCACAATGATCACCGCAATTGTCACTAGATTTTGAAATAAAAACAACCTTAAGAAGGAAGAACATAAGGGAATGAAAGTGAATTTTTTTATAAACAAATGTTAGAAATTAGTGGTTACATTAGTTTTTTGAATTTGAATTTGGATCCTTTTTTTTAATACTCTTATAATATTCTTTTACTTACCAAACGAGCTACCTACGTAGAACGACGTCTAAGATTTTGTAAGCTAGACATCGACTAACACTTAAATCAACGCATAAAAATATTTTGAATACAACTAATGATGTACGATGAAAATAATGTATTTTAATAAGTAGTCTTTGATAAATCTTCAGACAATTACTTCGACAAAGCCAACTATTGGATTGTGTAAATAGTCCAATAGCACATGGACCCCAATTGGTGTAGGTCTAAAAATATTTTAATTTTTATAATATAATAAAATGATGGTGATTTTTTTTTTTTAGATAAATATATTTTTAATCTCTACAAAATTATGACCTTTCATGTTTTGTGTATAATTTTTTTAATCTAATTCTAGTCTCTATTTTAATTTTATAGGGACTAAAAATATAATTTTTTACAAAAACTTTTCAAAATAAATACTAAAAGTGAATAAAATTTTTGTAGTAATTGAAAAGTTGAGAATTTTTTTTATAAAAACTAAAAATAAAATTATAAAATTTTATAGAAACTAAAATTTAATTTACTATTTTTTTAATTATTAAAATTGTATTTTTTTTATTTGATATTCAATTTTTAAAATTAAAATATAATCTCATGAATTCTTATGACAATCCTATGCTTCGATACAAACATTTTTCTAACTAGATATATAACTTTTGGGTGACAACTTCTCAAGTGGTAGCTTACATCAAACTAATAAAAGAAAAAAAAAAGGTGTGTGTTGTGAATTAACTTGGCCCATGCTAGTATAAAATAAAAAAGGATTCAATCCCTAAATTTCCAAGTTTATATTGAGAAAAGTATTTTAAGTATCAAAATTTAAAAACGGACACATTTCAAACTTCTATTTATTGTGATTATTACCGTTTTCACTTCAAAGCTTTCTACTATGAGTCATGGACCTTACCCACTTAAAACTAGCATTTATTGGGAAACAAGTTACATTTTTTTTTTCTCATGTTGTCATTTACTGCTTTATAATTGAAATTAATGGAGCAGGTAAGAATCCGATTTGGCTGTCTCCTCAAAAAATGAAAAAGAATGAAAATAATTGAAAACGACGAGAGGAAGAATATTTGTACTATTTTGTTTTGGTTTTGCCCAACCAAACAAAAGAAAATTCCATATATTATTTGAAAATCAAATCAAATAATAATGTCCAATCGGAGGGATCCTGATTTGCAGAAGCCAATGCCATAAGTTTATGTAATTGGAGACCAGTGATTGTCTATCGTGCGATGTTGATCGAACGTTTTATATTTAAGCTCAGTTTTTAAATTATAAAATAAAAATAAAAATATACTCTTTCCATACCATATGATCAAGATCTGACAACAACCAACATTCTTACTGTAGTAAATACAATAGCATCAACTGCATTAAATCCAATTTCCAATTGGAGGATAGTTGTTGGTGTTGATGTGACTCATTCATTCAATTCATGTTTGATATAATATTTTAAGTTAAAATTTTGAATCTTCAAGTTACACAATTTGGCAATTCTGCCTCCTATTTTAAAATAGTAATTTTAATTCATTAGCTTTGTCTTTTTTATCCAAATTTAAAAACATGTACCTGTAAAATAAGAAATATATCCTCACGTAAATGATTTTAATAATAATATTTAATCAACAAACTTAAATTTATTTATTTTTTCTAATTTGTTCTCCAATAACTTTATATAAGTTAAATTATGGTTATAAAATAGTTCAACAACTATATATCATTACGTCATTCAATCGCAATAAAATTATTTTCACTCTTGTACGAGAAATACTTAATTATTTGGATACACTGTACACATACAAAATATATATATCATTTGAATATTTAACAAATATAGTATATCATTTAATTCGTTCCTTTTCTATTTTCTTTTTTAATTTATTTATTCTGTCTTTGAACTCCTTCCTTCTTGTACCCACAAAAGCAGTCCACCGCCGTATTTTCTCCCCCTCGTCAAGCTTTACCTCCACCAACCAAACCGATCCTCTAACTGCCACCTCTCTCGTCTCAATACAATGGCTGCAATAACAACAACACGGTTCCCAACTTCACTCAATTCAAATTCAAAAGGCATCAGCAAAAACAAAGCAACGATCTCATCAACTTTCAGAATCAGATGCAGCAACGCACAGAGCCCCGTCACACTCACTTTCACACAAGAGCCAGAACCAGTGTTTTCATCCGTCAAAGCCTTTGCTCCGGCGACTGTAGCGAATCTAGGGCCAGGTTTCGATTTCCTAGGTTGCGCAGTTGATGGTATTGGCGACACAGTCTCAATTAGGGTTGATCCTAATGTTCACCCCGGCGAGATATCCATCTCTGAAATTTCACCTAATATCAACAAACTCAGCAAAAACCCTCTCTGGAATTGCGCCGGTATCGCCGCAATCGAAGCGATGAAAATGCTGGGAATTCGATCCGTTGGTCTTTCACTTTCACTATATAAGGGTTTACCTCTAGGGAGTGGGTTGGGATCCAGTGCGGCAAGCGCAGCTGCAGCCGCAGTTGCAGTGAACGAGTTATTCGGTAAAAGATTAACCGTTGACGACCTTGTTTTAGCTTCGTTGAAATCAGAAGAGAAAGTTTCAGGTTACCATGCTGACAACGTTGCACCATCGATCATGGGTGGTTTTGTTCTCATAAGCAATTATGAACCGTTGGAATTGTTGAAGCTGAAGTTCCCTTCTGAAAAAGAGCTTTTTTTTGTACTTGTAACACCCGAATTCGAAGCTCCAACGAAAAAGATGAGAGCTGCATTGCCTTTGGAGATAGGAATGCCGCACCATGTGTGGAATTGTAGTCAGGCAGGTGCTTTGGTGGCATCTGTGTTGAATGGGGATGTAGTTGGGTTGGGTAAAGCGCTGTCGTCGGATAAGATTGTTGAGCCGAGACGTGCACCGTTGATTCCAGGGATGGATGCTGTTAAGAAGGCAGCCATTGAAGCTGGAGCATTTGGCTGCACCATCAGTGGTGCCGGACCTACAGCTGTTGCTATCACAAATGATGAGCAAAAGGGTCATCTCATTGCCAAACAGATGATTCAGGCTTTTCATAAGGAAGGAAACTTGAAGGCTTCTGCTAATGTCAAGCAGCTCGATCGCGTCGGTGCTAGACTTATTAGTAGCGATCAACTTTGATTTCGTTGTAGCCTGTGGGTAGGTAGGTAGGTAGATATGTTCTATTTCTATCATACTCATAGATCACTTGTGTTTTATTTCATGATCATGGTGATTGATGATGTTATAGTCCCCAAAATATCGCCTTTCATATCACACTTGCATCAATTGAAACCTTTGCACAATATTCATTTGTCTTGAATCTTTGCTCAAGGAAACAAAGGAAATGTTTATAATCTGTGTTCGCCGTGATGATGCAAAGCACTTTTTGATCTCTGATTGTTTCTTGAATTTTGAATGGATCTCCTTTCCGGAGCAAATAGATTAGTGGACTCTGTTAAATTAACAGGATATGTGTGCTTTAAAAAAAATAAAAATTGACCATACTACAAACTTGTCAAGTATACTTCAGTTTACTTTTTCTTGCTTGTGATGTGGCTTCTACAAGGCTACAACTGCCCTGCCCCTAATCTCCATCCTCATCCAAACCAGAAAAAATGGAGATACATGAAAGAAAGAAATGCCTTTTCTAATACTTATTTTATTTGTTATCACTAATCGATGCTACTTGTTGTCTGAGGATGTCATATCGTTATTC
Source organism: Cicer yamashitae (assembly GCA_037974755.1). NCBI lineage: Eukaryota > Viridiplantae > Streptophyta > Magnoliopsida > Fabales > Fabaceae > Cicer > Cicer yamashitae. Next base: position 12,645,441 of record JBBPBQ010020324.1, read on the forward strand.
TCGAAAACCAAATCTCTAAGGTGTTGCTGTCCTCACCAAAATTCATATACTTCATTCATTTATGTTCCAAGCTTATTAAAAATTCTTCCAGTATCCAATGTGCAGTTTAAGAATTTTTTATGGTTTGTGAATTAGCTAGGTTTCCTTTATTTTATGTGAATTTCATGGCTGAAATTCTCTACAAATATGGCACCGCTTTTCTTATCTGTAGCCTGTGAATATATTATAGATATGTCTAAAACAATTTGGTTGCCAAATTTGCTTCAACTTACTTGATCTTGTACTGCTGATATCTAACTTATTGTGTTGACCATTGCCAGAGACTTGTAGATTCCCAAATTGGATTTTTCTATGCTTCTCTATGGAGTGGCATTGTAGGTGCTGACTTGTTATGTGTATTTGATCAAAGAAGCAGCATTGTTGTGTGGAGGTTTGAATAAAAAGAGAAACATTAAAACCAAGTTGGGAGCTGCTAGATAGATGAATAATAATAATTATGAAAGACATGCATTAGGTCACAAAAGGCACGTTTTAAGAGATAGCTTAATAAGAAGTCTTTTTGTAGTCTTTCCTTATTTTTCTGTTAGTTTTGCTTTTGAGTAGTATGTAAAAGGTTTTTTTACGTACCATTTCAGTGCCAATATTTTCTAGTTCTTTCCTGGTAAAATTTAAAGAAAATGTGCGGAGGCTCACATCAGGAATGGATTTTAATTTGAAAGTTCGCTTCTGGGCTGATGTAATGGTTGTTTATTTAATCCTTACAGCTTGTTATTTAAGATTTTATTGAACTTGCAGGATTTGAATGAAAAATAGGTCAATGTTACACAATTTATTTTGTTTATTTTTCAAACTTCCATGTTATATCTGCCTAGTTTGTGTATCAATATATGTTAAGACTTAAGAGGGTTGGTGTGTGATAAGAGGTTTTACTATAGTCTTTGAGGGATTGTTTAATATTGATCAATCACTTAAAATTTGAAGAAAAAATACTAGTTGATGGCATGTAAGGGTGCTACAACTACATTTGATTTTAATCTAATCTTTTTTTTAAGAAAATAGTCACTGTCATGAAATGTTTAAGTTCTGATAAAAAAGTATTTTAGGTACTTGAGGAATGTTTGAGAAGCTATATATGTGCCAAAGAAATGGTATATGCTTGTTTGTTAGTAGTCAAATTATGTTTTGAGCTTTTAATTTGTTTTTCCTTGTGACTGTTTCTAGATGTTACTATGTATGCTATATTTTTTTATTTGGTTCCGGAGGGGAATAAATTCTGGTATGGTGAATTAATGATGGATGAAGACGGATAGGTAAGAAGCAAATTGGGGTCTGGTGGAATATATGGAAGTAGAGTTGAAGAAAATTGCCCTAATGTATCAACTCTATGACTATGTGAGTGCAGGACATGGTTGGAGAAATTGTGTATGGTACTGCCATGCATGAATTTGATTCAAATATGAACCTATAATAGTTGGATAAGGTGCACATAGGCGTTGGTTGTTGATACCAAGTTATGAGTATGATTTTTTTTTATCCTTACAGTGTTGTACTCTAAATCTACTAGGATATTTCATAATAGTTTGTCTCTTATGTTTTTTTCATAATATTGGCAGCAAACAAAAGGTTTATTCGAGTCATACTAGAAGGCAAACAATTGACAGAACAATTAGGAAAACAGTTAGACATCCAATGACCAAGACCCTTCTTTAAGCATTCTTTCAACCATTGAATCGAAATGAAAGTGAGTGTTAGAATTCTTTAAGGCTCTTCTTGTTTGGTACAGTTCCTGCATAGTTATATAAGTTTTTAAGTATATGAATGAGTGAGATCAACCATAGAAATCATAAGATTTGATTATAGGAACATTTGAAGTTTTGATTTATGAAGTCACCTTGGAGAATTATGCTTATAGTACCTTGAGTATTAGCTCCTAGCCAACTGACACAACTTGCAACATCACACTTAAATGTACACACTTGCAACATCACACTTAAATGTACCCCATTGCTGTTATATAAGTTAGTATCAACGTACATTACGAAGTTGTACGTTAATTGAATTTTAGAAACACTAAAGGGATAACTCAAAATTGTTCCGAAAGTGGAGTTTAGAACTACTTAAAGCTTAGAATTATGGTGATACATTACCAATTTTTCCAAATTTAGTTAGTACTTTTGATATGAGATAGTACACTAAGGTTCATAGTTGATACTTGATTTTTAGTGTAAACTCGAAAAGAGTATATCGAGAAGAGTATCTAGACAAACACATGTAATTTATAAACTAAAATAAAATGTTAAAGTATTTGTTGAAACGATTTAACTCATCTAATCCGAGCAATTCACTTAAGAGAATAAAATGAATAACGTTAATAATTTATTATTAGATGAATGATTATTATTTTGTACACGTGCATAAGTGATCATAAATGGTTATAATGTCAACTATTATTCACTAATTTTACCAACTTTTCACTTTAGAGGTTGAAAATAAGGGTCGAAAAGGAGAATTATTTGGTACCAATTGAAAAAAAAAGGGTGGGTATTCGTATTCATAATGCAAAATAGATACAAAAATTTACATAACATAATAAATAAATATAAAAAATGATGTGTCTTGAATTTTTTTTTTTTTACTAATGAAATGATTGGTTATTGTGTACTGTATTCAATCAATAAATTCTACAACATCAAAGTATTCATCTAAAAAAAATAAAATTCTACGACATCAAAGTGTTCATTTAAAAAAGAAGAAAAAAGAGTATGATTTCATCTCAAATTTCTGGTAAATATTTTTAATATGAAAAAAAATTATTTTTTATGTAATTACAGAAAATTCTTAAGAATTTTAAATTATGAGACTCTTGAAGCATTGAATAATACAATTTAATAATGTAAAATTGATAATATCACAGGGGAGTATCTCAAACTTGAAAATGAAACAATAAATTGAGAGAACGAAAAACATGTGTGTACTTTTTTATTATAAAAATTTTCTCATTTGTTTTGTTTTTTAATTAATGAAAAGTCCATAATTATTTGTTAAGAATAAATGTAGGGAGTAGAGAATATGATACAGTTGAAAGAAAAAAAAGATATGATATACATATGAGGGTGATTTCGACTGAAATTAAATACATAATATAAATATTTAAAAGAATTAAATATGGTTTTAGTCTTCTAAATATTATATTTTTATTTTAGTTTTTTTAATTTTAGTCATTTTAAATTTTCTATTATCAATTTTGATTTTTATTTTATTTATAAAAATTTACGTCGCATGTTTTGATTAACATGTTTTGATGACACATCATTAATAAAATTTTAAAATATTATTAGTTTAATAATTTAATTTTTTAATCTTGAATATTTATTAATTTATCTATAATTTTAAATTAAAAATTAAATAATTAAATTATTAAGTTAATGATACTTTAAAGTATTAATAATAATATGTCATAAAAAAAAGTCAATTAAAATATTATATGTGAACTTTTATAAGAAAAAAAACTAAAATTAGGAACCGAAAATTTAGAAGAATTAAAATTAGAATATTTTTATAAAATTAAAAATGAAAGTCAAGAATGTTGTAAAAAAAATTATAAATTAATGTTTAATTGAAGACACGAATTTTTTGATTTTATAACTAATAAAACTAAAAGAAATGAATTTATCTCTAAATTTACCCCGTTAAAGAGTTTTGACCATATATGTAATAAAACTATATAATTTGCTTAATTTACCAAACATAAAGGGTTTCTTTTCTTGTTCTAACGAGTTGATACGTGGGTGTTGATTTATCATGGTAACTTGGTAGTAGTAAGTGTTTAGCGAAGCGCGCCAAATCTTCGTAACTTTACAAATCCACCACCACCGGAGAAACTCCGTCCACCACCGCAAACATGGGAAAGCAAAAGCAACAAGTCATTTCTCGTTTCTTCGCCCCAAAACCCAAAACACCTTCATCAACCACCGCTTCACCTCCTCCTCCTTCTTCTTCCACTCCCAAAATCTCTTCCACCGTCACTTTCTCTCCATCCAAACGCCGGCTAATCTCTCACTTAACATCTCCTAACAAACAACCCAAACTCTCCCCACACACCAACAACCCTGTACCCTCTCCACCCAATCCTTCTCTCCACAACCGCTTCCTCCATAAGCTTCTCGAACCCCCAAACCCACAACTTCCTTCCTCTTCCAAACCGGTAAAGTTCACTCCTTTAGAACACCAAGTAGTGGAACTCAAAGCCAAATACCCTGATGTTCTTTTAATGATCGAAGTTGGTTACAAGTATCGTTTTTTCGGCCAAGATGCTGAGAATGCTGCTAGAGTTTTGGGTATATATGCACACATGGATCATAACTTTTTAACTGCTAGCATACCAACTTTTCGATTAAATGTCCATGTGAGGAGACTTGTGAGTGCAGGGTACAAAGTTGGTGTTGTTAAGCAGACTGAGACTGCTGCCATTAAGGCCCATGGTTTGAACCGGTCCGGCCCATTTTGTCGAGGGTTGTCGGCGTTGTACACCAAGGCCACACTCGAGGCGGCTCAGGATTTGGGAGGAGAGGAAGATGAGTGTGGGACTGGGAGTAACTACTTGCTTTGTGTTGTGGAGAAGAGCATTTTGGGAGAGAAAAATAGTTGTGGGGTGGAAGGTGGTTTTGATGTGAGGATTGGAATTGTTGGTGTGGAGATATCAACCGGTGATGTTGTTTATGGAGAGTTTAATGATAATTTTTTGAGGAGTGAACTTGAGGCTGTTGTTGTGAGTTTGTCTCCTGCCGAGTTGCTTCTTGGAGACCCTCTTTCCAAACAAACAGAGAAGGTAGTTTTTTTTTTTTTAATTTTTTTTATCTGCCATGATTTTGGTTACTAATCACACAAGTGATGAAACGTTTATATATTCTTACCACACATTTCAAGAATTGTAATGTTGTTTCATTATGTTATAAATAAAGCTTCAGATTGTAGTTGCTGCTACTTGCTAGAATCTAGTTGAAACGATCTTGATTGTTGGAATGTTGATGCTTGATATTGCAATGGATGGTTATCTATCATACATCATACATAAACCATGTAAGATTAGATTTGTAGTCCAGGTCTATGTATCTATAATAACTTTTAAGCTTGGAAAATATACAATACAAATCCCTTATCTTCGTTCAGAATTCTGATAGTTCGTGTGAAGTTCTGATTTAGCTTGTAATACAATAGACTTTGAACTATCTAAACAGGGGACAAAGTTGCTAGAAAATTGAAATGGATGTTTTGATTAGAGCAACGTATCAACACAATTTAATGCATGGGTATTTTCATTATGGTAGGTATGAATTAATCCAAACTTTGACTTAATACTTAAATTGGTTCACAAAAAATTTTGAACATCATTTTTAATCCTTCATAGTATAAATAAGCATAAGCTTAGGACTAAATTGATGTCCCAAGATCTATTTGTCTATTTAAATATTAAATTAACCAAATTGATGTCAACTCATTGAAGGGCCAGCATGATATCCCATGTATGTTTAAATGAACAATTTCAGTATTTATTCTTAATTTCTTACCATATGCACTGTGCATGTTTGTCCTCACAACATTCTCAGTTTTCTTGTAATTCAATACATTGCCATTTAAAGAATGTAGAAATGATTTAATGCTTGGAAAGCTTATTTCTTAATCCGTAAGATAATTCCTGTTCTTATTAATTAATATTATTCAATGAAAATTTTATGCCTATGTTAAAGCATGTAATAATCCTTACAACGAGACATGTTCTCATAAACACTAAATGGTTTACTTACAGTGATCAAAAGCTGAAGTTGATAAATTATCAATATAAATTCTCTAACCCTAAGATCCAATTGTGTGATTTGATCTATTATTAGTTATTATTGGCTTTTGCTGGACCCTCAACAAATGCTCGTGTGGAGCATGCCTCACGAGATTGCTTCACTGATGGAGGTGCTTTTGCTGAAGTTATGACCTTGTATGAGAACATGTGTGTTGACAGTCCATCAGATTCAATGCAAAGCAATGAATTGGTTGAACATCGAAGTCAGCAAACAGTAGCCAAGGTACCAATTATGATATTTAACTATTTATAGTACTTGATATCCTTACAGCAAGCTTCAAAAAGTTTAAAATCATTATTATTATGAGTATGCATTATGTCATTGGAATTTGTTATTATAGTGCATTATAGTTTATGAGTCAAAATCTGTTTTGCCTTTGCCTAAGTAGGAGTAAAATGGAATATGTAATACAAGTTTAGCAAGGGACAAACAAATCATAACTTAAAGGTGAAAATTGGATAACCTACAATACCATAAATCCCGTGTTTAAATAACTTGGTGGATAAAGGAAAAGGATACAAAGGGAGATGTCATCCATAAGATCAAAGATAGGCGGATAAAAGGGAGGAATGCTTTGGATTGGTTGTGACTTGTAATATTGAATCATCAGTCAAGCTTAGAGTAAATTTTTACCGCACAACTATTATTTATAATGCTGTATGAGACTTATTGTTGGGCTGTAAAAAACCAATAAAAATGTATGCTTGGTGTTGCAAAGATGAAAATGTTAAGATGAATAAGTGGTTACTAAAGACATGATTAGAAACTAAATCATTAGAGAAAAAGTAAGGGTAGCTCCCATTGTAGAGGAGAAGGTAGAGACGTAGAGTCTCATATTAAGTGATTTGGATATGTGTGAAGAAGACCTGGAAAAGCATGGGTGTGTAGAAGCACCAGGAAAGATAGTTGACTAGAATAGATGGATGATACTCCATTAGTCAGAGGTAGAGACAGACCAAAGAAAACTATGTTGAACCATTAAGAGAGATTTAGAGGTAAATGATTTATCTTCAAACTCAATTAACAAGTCTCTTGATTCAGGTTATCAACTCCAAAAAGGATTGGATGTTGTTGTTGTTGTAGTGGATTGTAATTTATGATAGTGCAATCAATTGCTAAGTTTTAAAATATTCTCTTTTCTAATTAAGTCTTATTGGTTAAAAAATTTCTTCCCAAGAAAATCATATGCCTGCAAATTTAATTTTACTTTGAAGATTATAGCTTTACATTAATTTTTGTTGCAATATCTATTGATTACACACTTTGTTCTATCTCTACTCTTTTGATTATCAAGGAGGTGATGGACCTGCCAGATCTGGCTGTTGAAGCTTTGGCCTTAACTATTCGCCATTTAAAAGGATTCGGTTTTGAAAGAATTCTGTGCTCAGGTGCTTTAAGGCCCTTCGTAAGCAATACGGAAATGACTCTGTCAGCCAATGCACTTCAACAACTGGAGGTAATTATATGCTATACTTCCATTTCTTGAGATTAGTTAGTAAGGACAAAGGACAAAACATACTTAGCTTTTTTTTAAAAAAGACAAACATACTTTACACCTCCATGCTGGATGTTTCAATTTTTTCTTTCTGTTTGACAGTGTGACAATTATAAACTATCATGTGTAGTGGATGGAAATGGTTCGCACGATCATTTTGTGATGATAATAAGCTGCAAAAAGTTTTATCAAGATCATCAGAAAGGTGGTCATAACTAAGATAGATAAGCCTAAATATCCAGTGAAATTGCCTCATTAACTGTGTCAGAAGAGTCTCCACTAATTACTAATCCTGTTAACATGACTCGGACTAATAATTTCGTTTTGGCATTCCTGTGGAACATGTATAAATTTCACTATTAATCAATTTAGTCATACACTTAAACTGCCCTTTCTTTCTCTGGTTCAAGTTTAGTTCTTGAAGATTCATATAAAATAATTAAAGTATAGTAATTAAAGATCACGACTTCTTGTTGGCTGGTGACAGCAGCATGTATAAACTCCCTAATCATACCCTATTTCTTTTACAACTTATTATAAAGTTTATTCTATACTGTGTTCTTGTATAAGCTAGTATTCTTTTTTTTCCCCTCGTGCCAGCTTAAAATTCTCTTGCAGATTCTTGCTGCTAAGGAGTGTTTCTTATATTTTTCAGGTTTTACAAAATAACAGTGATGGATCTGAGAGTGGTTCCTTGCTGCAAATTATGAATCACACTCTTACCATATTTGGTTCTAGGCTTCTTAGGCATTGGGTATGGGATGCTTCCATTCCTGATATACTAGCATTGAGTGTTAAATTCTCTATTATCTTCCCTTTACCAGCCGAAAAATTTATTTGTTTGATTATTGTTCTTGTGCATGATACAGGTATCACACCCATTGTGTGATCAAACCTTGATTTCTGCTCGTCTTAATGCTGTATCTGAAATCGCAGAGTCCTTGGGATCTTGTAATAGCATGAAGAATCTTGGATGTTTTGAAGAAGATTCTGACGTAGCAATTGTGCAGCCTGGGTTAGCGTACATACTTTCATTGGTTTTGACATCCCTGGCCCGAGCACCTGATATACAGCGCGGGATTACAAGAATTTTCCATTGCACTGCTACCCCATCTGAGGTGATAAATATCTTTTTGTTGGATGTTCACATATTTCACTACATTATGTAATTTAATCAACTGTCCTAGCTAAACATACTCTATTAATTTAGTGGCAAGATTCTCTGCTTGGGCACGCCTATAATTCAACCGTTTGATGTGAGTGTTTGGTCCATATTCAATTTAAGAATAATAAGCATGCTGGGACATTGTTAGTAATTCTACATTACATAGTTTGATTCTGAGTTAGAGCAGCCAAGGATAAAAACAGGATTAAAAACCCATCCAAGTTGTACAAGTGCGTCGACATGCAACAAGAATGCGGCATAGATGAGGCCTAGGTGCCTAATATATGAGTGCTTTTTTTTTTTGTACAAGTGCTTAATATATAGGTTAGGGAGTTAGGGGTTAGTTAAGGGGTGTGGAAGATTGCATTTGAGTAAATGAGAAAAATCAGTTGTAAGGGGAATACCTTGTAAGGTGATTTACTATCTTGTTCTGTTCACCTACAGAATATCTTGTAAGGTGATTTACTATCTTGTTTTGTTCACCTACAGAATAAAAATGTTTCATTCTTTCTTTTTCTTTAGTTCCTAGCACCTTCCCTTTGTATATTTCAAGTATCTAAAATATAGCCCTTATCTAAAAAAAATGTATCTAAAATATAGGCAGTATAGAAATTTGTATAAGATATTCAAAATGAAGATCAAAACTGTTTTCAAGCCATGTTTGAGTTTTCCTGGGTTAAGTTAAGAAAGTGATCAACTGTCATAAATTTATTTCTTTAGGTGAAAATGTTTTTACTGTTTGAGTAGCTAACCAGGTAAGTTCAAACTCACTACATACTCCATGGAATTGAGAACTTGGCGTAATTGGTTTTATCCAGTGGCTCTTTTTCCTATATTCTTTCAGATGGCCCTGCTACGTCTGCCCACTATAGAACAGACCTAAATCCCGTGAGCAGGCCCACTGGCTCTTAGTATGACTTTTTACTTTTCTGATCTGGCATGCATGATAACAACTCATACTCAACTTATATTCTTTCAAAAGCAAGAGAAAGGCACCGAGATCCTGCCGTTGTTTGCCCTATGCCAATAGGATCAACTTGGGAAATCTTGGATTCAAAAAGTTTTTTTAAAGGACTGTAAATCCTTCCTCCTTTTGATTAATTGTTTTTGGTTTCTAAATTACTAATTACATAACTGACTACCCTACCAGTGTAGTGCCTACTGACTGAGTGGTGAATTAGATTGGATGGGTCGATGGAGATTAAAATTAGGAATTGTGGAAAGGACTTAAGAGACTATGCATCAAGACTCGCTATAGGATTTTAGTGCTCATCCATTCAATATTTTATGGGTGATTTTGTCTTTTAGAAAAAAGGTAGCTTGCTTACATAGGGCTATAGAGTTTAGATGCAGAGTGAAGTAATAATCAAGAATATTGCTATTTCGGAACAGTTATACTTATAGTCATTCTGATTCTTAATAGATCATATTAAATTGGTATAAATTCACTTCGAAAATTTTAATTGACCAGAAATCTTCTAGCTATTGATTGCTTCAATCATGCTGTCTTTTTACAGTTTGTTTCCATTATTCAAGCTATTTTGTCTGCTGGAAAACGGCTTCAGCAACTTAACATAGGAGAGGGGGATGATAATAATAAATTGCGCTCTGATTTGCTAAAGAAGTTAATTTCAACTGCTTCCTCTGCAAGTGTTATTGGTAATGCTGCAAAAATGTTGTCATCTTTAAATAAAGACTCTGCTGATCAAGGAGATCTAACAAATATGATAATTGCAACTGAGGGACAATTTCCAGAGGTTTGTCTGTGCTTCTGTGTGAAAAAATTACGCAATATAATTTGCTTCTTTTTGGGCTTCATTTGATATTCTCTACTTTAAATCTGATCTATGTTGAAAATATGACTATGAATAGGTAATTACAGCTCAAAAGGATTTTCAGATGGCAGTGGAACAATTAGATTCATTGGTTGACTTGTACCGCAAACGGCTTGGAATGCAAAATTTGGAATATATGTGTGTTTCTGGTGTAACTCACTTGATAGAGGTAGTTTAACTGAGACATGTAATTTTTTTAATACTTAGACATTACAGATGCTGGAAATATGGTTACAAAGTGCCTTCTAGTATTCTAGCTCTTTTTACATTGTTGCTCATATTTTAGTTGCCGCCTTATTGGCATTTACTTTTCTGTTTGATATGAAACATTTGCATGCATGCTGTGCCTGTATGATATTTGTAATGCTCCGAACGTGTGCAAACTGAAAAATTGAAATATTGGTTTTAAGGAGAATTAAGGTCATGCTTCTCTTTTACATGCTCCATCTTTTGGTTCTTTATTGTTTGACTGATTCTAAATATTAAGTTATTACCAAGTGTCTAAAATTTGTTTTCATTTCTACAGTAAACTTCAAAATTAATTCCAATTATCTGTTTCTTGTCGCTCACTAGTCGGGAACTCTAATTCAACAATTGAGTTCAAAACCATTATATATTTATACAGAATTAATGGTTGGTTGTGAATAAGTTATAATTGTTATTCATTTTGGCTGCAGTTATCAACTGATGTAAAAGTGCCTCCAAATTGGGTTAAGGTAAATAGCACAAAGAAAACAATTCGGTATCACCCTCCTGAAGTAGTGACGGCATTGGATGGGTTATCATTAGCGAAAGAGAAGCTTACTGTTGCCTGCCGAGCTGCATGGGATAGCTTTCTGAGGGATTTCAGTAAACACTATGCTGAGTTCCAAGCTTCTGTTCAAGCACTAGCTGCTTTAGATTGTCTCCATTCACTTGCCATTCTTTCAAGAAATAAGGTTTATTCTAGAAGGGTTTTTCAAGTGCCTCCAAATATTTTTCACATTTTGTAACATGGTTCTCTACTTTCTGTGGCAGGGTTATGTCCGCCCTGTTTTTGTAGATGATTATGAGCCTACTCAGATACAAATTTGTTCTGGTAGACATCCGGTATGAATTTCATGGTTTGATATTTTGTATGTAATTCACGTTGTTGTTTACTTGAATGTATTTGAGCTGCAAATGCTTGCCATCGTTCGTGTTTGTGTATTTAGTGCACTCTGTCATTTGTATTTACTTCCTGCAAATGGTTGTTTGTGTTTGATTCAATTTTCTCACTAATTGGTAACGAAAGGCTCATTATGGTAAGTCATTTGTCATCAGGTTTTGGAGACTACTTTACAAAATAATTTTGTCCCAAATGATACAAGCATGCATGCTGATAGAGAGTACTGCCAGATTGTCACTGGACCCAATATGGGGGGGAAAAGTTGCTATGTTCGCCAAGTGGCTCTAATCGCTCTCATGGCTCAGGTAGGATCAACCCACTGCCTGCTACATTTCTTCTTTGCGTTAGTCTGAAGGGAAATTATCCTTTATGGGAAAGGTTTCTTATATATTGAATGTCTTGAAGTTGAAATTGAGTACCATCAAAGTTGTCGAATGATTTCCATGTCCGAAATATTTAACCTACTGCTTTTATTTGACAACCGTGTCCCTTATGTTTGTTGCTTTATTGAAACATGTCCTGATCTCTCTAGGTTGGTTCCTTTGTACCAGCATCATCAGCAAAACTGCATGTCCTGGACGGGATTTACACCCGGATGGGTGCTTCTGACAGCATTCAGCAGGGGAGAAGCACCTTCCTAGAAGAATTGAGTGAGACTTCACATATACTTCATCGATGTACGGGACGTTCCCTGGTTATCCTTGATGAGCTTGGTAGAGGTACAAGTACACATGATGGCATGGCCATTGCTTATGCGACATTACATTATCTTCTGAAGCAGAAGAAAAGCTTGGTCCTATTTGTCACTCATTATCCAAAGATTGCTTGTCTGGAAACTGAATTTCCCGGCTCTGTAGCAGCATATCACGTGTCACATCTGACCTCACACGATGATGCGAGTAAAAACTCCTACAATCATGAAGACGTCACTTATCTATACAAGCTTGTACCTGGGGTGTCGGAAAGGAGTTTTGGTTTTAAGGTTGCTCAACTTGCACAGGTAAATTCAGAACATTATATAGTATTCCCTCTATCCCATAATAAGATTCATATAAAGTTTTTTCACGTAGATTAAGAAAAAAAGAATTGAATGAATTTGTGTAATAATTTTACAAAATTATGCTTATCACCTATTGGGTAGTAACCATTGTCATGGATGTATAATGAATTATAAAATTTGGGAGTGATGCATTCAATACTAATTTTGGGGTAAAGTTGAAATAAAATAGTTAATATAACATTGATAAAATAAAATGATTGTTTTGAGATAATTTTTCTTTCCTAAAAAGACACTTACTTTGGGACACACGAAGAACTTTGTACTGCTTCTAGAGCAATTGGTTGATTTTGTCAAAGTTGATTTCCCTCCTAGAGACACTTCATTCATTACAAACAAACATTATGGCTAGGAAGTTTGTTTACAATTAATGATGCCTTTTTGGAAATAATGAAAACAGTTCTTTTTTGACATTTTTATTGTTTTCGGAAATGCATACAATTATTCATTTCGAGTGTCTCTCTCTTATCTTATTGTTAACAAATAAAACATTAACACGTTTAAAAAAATGAAAATAAAAAATATTTTTACAAGGTAAGATGACCCTTAATTGTTGGATTTTCTAATATATTGATTCTCATTTAAGATTATTGTTAACATCGTGTTTTTCAGTTACCATCACATTGCATTAGCCGAGCTATTGTCATGGCTTCTAAATTAGAAGCACTAGTAAACAGTAGAATACATGGTAGATCAGGAAAGGAGTTGTTGTTGTTGGATGCACCTGTTATTGATGAAGATCAAGAACCACATGACTGTCCACGTCAAGAATTTGGTAGAGCATATAAGGAATTCTATTCAAACTTAAAAGCTGCAATATTAGATGATGACCATGCAAAAAGCTTTCAACTTTTAGAGAATGCTAGAAGCATTGCAAAAACATTAATTAGCAGGTGAAGTACCTCCTTCCCCCTTTTCTTTTCTTTCCATATTTTATAAAAGAACCAATACTTTCTCTAAGTTTGTATCTCACTTGTAATTACTTCTTTGATCTCATCATCATATACTAATATATCAGTTATTTTCCTATTGTAGTGACAAGATAGGCAGTTTAAACCTCTGACTCATTTTTTTACTTGTAATATATTATCTGCATAATATATTTACCGTCAGAATTCTTGTCCAATATTGCGTAATATTATCATTTTTTAATTATATTTAAAATCATTGACTAGTTGGTTTGTTCTTGCTGATAGCAGTTGCTTCAAAATTTTCATCATAACTCTTGTTGATTTATCTTGTGCTTTAACAGGTCAATGCAGTTTCTATAAGTGAGATGACATGCAGATGCAGGGTTCAGAAGGTCTCCTCTAGTGTTGTATAATGTAGATAATATTTTGATCAACATTTTTGTATATGCTTTGAAGTTAAGCCTTCCAATTTTTGCTTCTTTGCCTCCTTCTTACCTTGTTTTGTTTTTTTTTTTTTTTACTAAAAAATATTCCTTCATTCTATAAACAGACCTCTTACATCTAGGTTAATAACATAAAACGATAAAATGTCTAAGAATTTGACAATTAAAATGACCAGAATGTCCATGCATCCATATCTGCAACGTTGAAAACGCTGAAGTCATTGATTGAATCTGTTTGCACTTGATCAAAGTTAATTTGTCAATTTGAACAAAATGAACACCACAATAAGAAGGAAAAATCAAATAGATCTGATGAAAAATTATTTATTTAAATAAAAGAATAAAGGAAAAATAACGTAGAGGAGTGATTTGAGACAAAAATGACATCAAATTGCCCTTTTTTAGGGAACAATGCATAAACCACAAACAAATTCAAAACCATTGACCACACTTTCACAAAAAAGGGACAATCTACAAATAAATGTTGTGACGATTTTACAACACCACACACACTAACACACATCTGAGCCCCTGTAGACAATGCGCCGCATCAAACCAGATTGGACTTTGAGAGCAACCTATCATTAAATAACCTCCACAAGAAATACGATACATTCAATAGACAACCTGATGCCACACAAACTCACCATAAGGATAAGTAGGAATGTTCTGATTTGTCACGAGCATATTGTATGCACCTTTGACTGTATAATCTTCATTTGAGTTATTTTTCTATTGTCATCTATCCACCAAGTTTTTATGCAAAACAACATTACCCACAAAAGGCACACACTCACAAAATAACTTCCCCTCCCATTGAAATAAATTCCTCCTCCAACCCCCTACCTACCTCCTTCATCCTCAATACCACTACCCATCACCTACGCTACAATCACAACTTTATCGATGGTGAAACGAAACAATCTATGAAATTTAGTGGATAAAATTTCCCCTCCCATCCATGGGTCTTTCACAAAAGGCAGTAGACCTATCATTACCCACACCCAAACAAGATTAATCGAAAACCAATTATCAGACCCACCATCTGAATCCCCACAAATATGTTGAATGTTCCTCCACAAAACGACACTTTACCAGCTTTAGACACACTCTCTTACCCTCAACTAAACCATATTTGTGCGATAAAACTTTATACCACAACCCCTTTTTTTTTTACCCTTAACCTCCACTTTCATTTTCATAACAAAGCAATAATAAATGCTTGCATGTTACGCACCCCAAGCCACCCAACTCATGACTAAGACACACCGAATCTCATTTAAGTAAGTGGATTTTGTTGACCTCCTCACTCCCTCCTTCACAAAAACAATTTAATAAATCTTTTATTAGTTTATGTAATTAATATGAACAAGTAAATGATAATTTAAAGAGTATAAAATATTTGTTTATATATTATTATTGGATATCCATATAATCCATCTCTATGACAATCAATAATATAATCCTAAACCGAATATGCCTGGAAGCTATAAGTTTTTTATTGATCATTCTAAAGAAAAGAGCAAAACTATTACGAAAAATGTTTAATTCATTACAAACGTAAATAAAATAAGAGGATTAAAATATAAATAAATCAAAAATAAAATAAAGAACAAGTCAACTTTTGCATGGTTGATAAGAGATTAATTGATTTAACTCTTCTAAAGTGATAAGTTAATAAAGCGAACAAATCAATAACTAATATTATAACTATCTATGATTAATCATACATGTAAATATAATATCAACATTAACTTATTTATTAACCGTTAATATTATTCACTTTATCATCTAAAGTGAGTATCAAAGCAACCTAATCAAGGACCACTGCATTTACTCAAGAATGTATGGATAATCGAACTTCAAGCGGTTGAAATGCTAAATTTTAATATAATTTAATTTTTTTTCTTATGGAAATAGAAGTGTAATTGTAAACATGTACTATTATTAGAGTAAATTCCCCCTAAAAAAATGTATTACATTATATAATCATGGTATAAATAATATGAGAATCGAATATAATAAATAATAAAAAAAATTATTATTTTTTCTTCCAAATGACACTAGAAATTAACAAATAATTGTTAGATCTAAAATTTAGACATAAGAGATAATGTTATTTTATCAATTAATTCAAAACTTAATAATTGAGGAAAATTAACATTAAGCATAGTTAGACAATGAAAATGATTTCATTAATTCTCAAACGAAAAAATGTGAAAAAAAAAAAAAATCTCAACTAATAATAGTAAGCACTACATGTGAATATATTTGCCAATAGGCAAACAAGGTACGGGTCATAAGGCTGGCGTTCTGGTATTGTGAGCAGTCAAATTGAAAACTGAACCAAAATAAACTTTCAAACGGTCAAACACTTTTGTCTCTCCATTTCATTATTATAAGTATTAGTATTTCATTTAGATTAATTACGGTTATTAAAAGAATAATTAATTATATTAATTTCAATTATAAAATGAATTTTATTTATAAGAAGAGTTTAATAAATATATATTGATTATGTAAATAATTTTATACAACGAATTGTTGATTATGCGGTGAAATAATAAAATCAACGATTTTTATTAAATATACTTATAAAAATATCTTAATCAACAGTAGTTAATGGAATAATCAAATGAGAAAATAAGTCATACATTGTCCGTGTATATTTTTTTTATCATGATATTTAATCAAAGTATAATATTTGACAGCTATCTTTAAGTTGTAGTTACGAAATGAATTTATTTGAATATTTTGTGAATTATTTATGTACACCGACAGTATATGGTTATTAAAGTATAATTAAATTAGTTAAGATACAATAAATAATAATTATTAGTGAAAAATAATTATTAATATTTCAATTTCAATAATAATATAAAATAAATATAGTTAATAAAGACAGTGGACATGAGATGAGTTAAGAAGAAAGGAATCGAAAACAAAACGTTGAAGCCTTTAAGCGAAGCCTGTTCCACAATTCCGAAGATACCCCTTCAAATCAGCATCTTTGTTTTTGTCCTTGTCCATTTCCACTCCCTCACTTGACTTCTATTGTAATAAAATCATATTAATATTAATTATTAAAGAATTTTTGCTGTACATCGTGAATAAATTCAGTAGGTACAAGTAAATTTGATATTTAAATTAATAGTTTAATTAATTTTTATTTGAAAAAATATTTTCTATTATTTATATGATTATAATAAATAAATATTATTTATTAAAAATATTAATTAAATAAAATTCATTTTTTTTAATTTTTATTAACTCATAAGAACATTAACTATTTATACGATAAAATATAAAAAATTAATATAATTTACATAAATAAAATAATGGTATTTCTTTAAAAAAGACAACAAAAAATTATTTAATTAATAATTATTAATTTATCGATTCAAAGAATAAATGTATGAGAACCTGTATAAGCTCCTTAATTATTATTAATTAATATTAATTAAAAAAATAAAGAATTGAACCAAAGTACGGGACAGACATATCAAAACCTCTGTGATTCATCAACGCTTCCACTCGACAACGACCACATCATCGTCCAACCCGCACACTTCTCGTGGGTTCTGAAGGTTCTCTCTCTCTTTGTTCACACAGGACCAATCACAATACAAAAACATGCATGCACTTTCATTCATATCTGAGTTCATTTCTATAAGATAGAAAATTGATGTCTCTGGGATTAGATCTCCGTATAAAATGACCGACCCATTATTTTTTGAGTCTCCAAGAATTGTTTTATTTGATTTCTTCTTTCTGTAATTTGGTTGATCAAGAAGTTGGTGGTAATTAAACATCGACATGTTTAATTTTGTTTTTTTGTTTTGTTTTGGATTTTCAATCTTTCGAGATCTGATGCG
Organism: Cicer yamashitae; assembly: GCA_037974755.1. Taxonomy (NCBI): domain Eukaryota; kingdom Viridiplantae; phylum Streptophyta; class Magnoliopsida; order Fabales; family Fabaceae; genus Cicer; species Cicer yamashitae. The sequence goes on from JBBPBQ010020324.1 coordinate 12,663,224, forward strand.
TGAGAATTATAATTACAATTACACTTTATTATTATTATGAAGGCTAATAGAAATTTGCACAAGTAATTGAGTGAAGAATCATGAAAAGTTGAATTTTGGGGAGTTTTATTGAATGAGAGTGCGAATGGTTCTTTTGGGGTTCAATTATTTTTTTTATTCTAATTAATTTTTCTTTTTTTTTTTTTCCTTTCATTTGACATCAAAATTTTCATTTTTCAATTATCATGTTTTGATTTTGCTTGATTATTATGGTTTGGGATGCCTATAATTTATTTCAGGAAAAGGGTCATTTAGTGAATTTAATTCCTATGTCTTCTTTTTGGATTGCATCTCTTTGTTGTTTTCCTCTGTGATGCTTACCTGTAAATGAATGATGATATTGTCTAATCAAAGATCTGTTTACTTTAAGGTTTTTTTTTTTTTTGGAGAGGTTATGGAAATAATGATTTGCTTTGTGGAGATGTTGCATCAATGATATTAGCTGTATCTAATTTGTAAGAATATAAAAAGTTGTTAGTTTAATTCGATCATGTATTTTTTTGGCCCAAAGATGTGGCATTTTGGTAATGCTTTTAATTGTTTTGTCCTTTGTTTATTTCAGAAAGCTTTTTCTTTTTTTCATGCTCTGCTTCTAGTTTTATATTTAATGATTTAAACTTATGTTTTGTTTTAAATTTGGTTTGTAGGTTTTTCTTTGCACTGAAGTTCATTAAGAATTTTGGAAAAACTGGCGTAATGGAAGACGTTGTTTCTAACACGAGGAGATGGGAGGATCTGGACACAGATATTTTGATGAAGATTTTTCAGTTGCTTGACATATTTCAGTTAACATCTGGTATTGCTCATGTTTGTAGTGCTTGGCGCATGGCTTGTTGCGATCCTCTTCTTTGGAAGAAGCTTGATTTGTCAAGGCTAAGATCTAATTTCATCAAGATTCCATTGGAGCCATTTGTTTATGTTGATGAACGATCGGATAAGAAATTAACCCGTTTATTGAAGATTTCCTTGAGTCTCAGCAGACAGAGTATAGTGACATTGATCTTCCATTTCAACTTGTATGTAAGCGATGATCAGTTGACATACACTGCGGAAAGGTAATTTCAACTTTTAAAAATAGTATATCTATGCTTAAACTATATGATATGAAGTTATTATAAACCATCAAATGTTAATATGCTCTAAGGATGTATAATAAAAGGAATGAATACTTGTGAAAGATCTCTTTGAAGAATACGATATGTTGATCATCTCTCTCTTTGATACTAACACATTAACATTGCTTGATATATTGGAGCAATAACTTATACTGAACAACCTTTTCATGAGATGTTTTGTAGGATAAGTTGCCTGTATTTCTACTTTTGAGAAGAGAATGGGGCGGTCATTGCTAGATACTCCCTCGGTTCATTTTTAATTGTCTTTTGTAGAAGAATTTTATTCCTATTTATTTGTCGTTTTCAAAGTTTAATGCAATATTAATTACTATTTTGTCGATAATATCCATAACAATTTATTGCGTAGAGAAAAGTAAATGAAATGAGATAATAAATAGTTAAGACTATTATAGGGAAAAAACAAATAATTTCATCAAAAGTGACACAATTTTGTTGGTTATCTTGGTATGTGAAAATAACCTTAAAACGACAACTAAAATGAAACCAAGGGTGTATTAAATCTACTTCAAAATGGTGATTGCAAGGTGGATTGCCTAAATAGCTAAACTTGCCCCCTTGTCACAGGTGCCCACGACTCAAACGACTGGTTCTGCCGGCTTGGAACAGAATTAAGAGAACAGGAATGTGCAAGGCCATCCGTTCCTGGAAAGAGCTGGAGTCCTTGACAATGCCTAGTATAGCAAACCCGCCATATCTTCTAGAGGAAATCGCAGCGCACTGCAAAAACTTCAGCGAACTCAAGATTATGGGGCCGTGTGACATCTTCTTTGCTTCAACTCTGGCTGCATTTGTTCCAAAATTGAAAGTCTTGAGTCTTCGGTGCTCAACGCTATACAAGGAAGCTCTCATTCTCATCCTAGACAGCTTGCAGCATTTAGAAGTGCTCAACATATCACATTGCATTCTAATTGAAGGCCTTCCCCCTCCTCAATATAAAAGATATATGGATGAAATTGATCCGGCTATTCGTCAGAAGGCTTCTCGGTTGCGCGAGTTTATCACATGCATGAATGACTCGTGCATCACGTGCCAACGGACAAGAAATGATGAAGGGATACTTAGGTGGTACAAATACGAGGAAGGGTTTTGGAAACAAGATGAGGTGAAGTCTCTGGCGCTTTAAACAGACAATAACAGCAATCTGGTATGATCTTCTTGTTGAACATTTTCAGTTGTTAATTTGTTCCCGTACTTTAATTGTAGATCAAAATAATGAAATCGAATTATTACAAATGGATGTCGTTGTGCCCTTCAAAAGGAGTTAGTTAAATCTTGTAATTGTACATAAGAATAAGTTCTAGTTTGTACTCTAAATTTTGTTGGTTTCATTTTGAAGACGTGTTTTCTATCACAGAAACTTTATAAGACAACAGTTTTGAGAATTAAAAGCATAACATGCAAGGTGATGATTTGAACATTTGTGCTAGAAACTTGTATTATTGGTACTGCTTGTATTACAAATTGGTCATATAATGTTACCAAATGCAATGTATGAATTCCATACCCAAGTCTCCAACCAACCTTGATTTTGTCTTCTGTATAATCTCATTTGTTTTGACTCGAATGGTTTTAAACCTTGATTTTGTCTACTGCAACAAATGCATTTTGTGACAAAGCTTGATGGGTTTAATCCAGGATATTTCAAACATTTTTAAGATACCCATATTGCTTCACATTGTTATTTTTTTTATTTTTATGAATTGACAGGGATTAGTCTCAGCAGGAAGGAATAAGATAACTGTTACGATGAGTGTTATCGGTCTTTATTAGAGTTTGAGATGATTTTTAAACTCTGATCTACGGTGAATAAAGTTGTCCACCATAATATTCATTAAGTTTTGCATACATGCTTAGTTCTTAGACATTATGTTTGCAATTGAGTTGCTTATTAGAAAAGTTCGTTAGGGTAACTCTTGTAGATCTACTTCCTAGTCCAAGTGACTCGAGATATTCACGCTGCCGTACGAATAATGTAACCTTTTTTATTTATATTTCTTAAATATTCATTTTGATTCATTTTTCTTTTTGTTCTAAAATGTCGAGCGACGAAATTCACGTACACTCTAAACGTGTAGAAGAAGAATATTCTAGGTTCGAACATCACCTCAACTTATTAAAATATCTATATAACTACTATATGATATCTATACAACTACTACCATATGAGTAGTATTTATAAGACAGATATTTTAAATTTATTATACATATATTTGATGTATAATATCTTTAGAAATTTCTAATTAAAATCAATGAAAAATAGATAAAATTTAAGTCTTTGCAAAATGTGCGCGAAAGGTATGGAGTGAGAATATAGAATATGATATATTTATTTTAAAAATTGAATTTAAATAGTTTAAAATAATTAAATTGGTATTCAAATTAATAGAAATTGAGTGTTATTTATTTGGTTTTGGTTTTTTGGACCAAATCATTAAAAAAATCGAATTAAATTAATTAATTTGAATTAGATATTTAGATCAATTGAGTCATTAATTTTATATATTTTTCATTAATATTTTAATTTAGAAAAAATAGAGTACTTTACTTTTCAAAACATATTTTTTGTTGCCTAAAAAATTACATATTTTGGATAAAAAATTACCAGGCAAATTTTTTTATTTTCCATCTTTAAAACAATTTTTAACTACGATTTTCAAAGATATTTATATTATTAGGGATAGGTTCAATTGATACCATGATGTCAAAGTTTAATTTGACACCAGATCTCATCTATTCATTTTATTTAATTTAAAGACCTATAACAATAACTAAATTATTTCATGAAATCAATTATATTGTGATCACTCTCATAATCTTTCCGTAAATAGCATTTTTAATTTGTAGTCTCTGTGCATCACTACACAAAATTAAAAGAAACGTTGATGATCATAATCATCACTATTCGTGCTTGCTTACCCAATTTTTTTTGTATCTTCCTTACCTTTTTTTCATCGTCCATCATAATGGGTATGTTTTGATGGTTTGAAATCCATATGTGAGTTCGACGATCACTGTAAGTCCATGCCTCCTTTATGATTGTATGTATTTTGTTTTTCTGGGAGTTTATTTAAGATTTTTTTAAAAAAATTATTTTTATAGTATTTTATCTTTTTGAAAAATTAAAAAATTGTTTGAAATTGTTTATTTTAAAACATGATTTTAAGTATTTAATACTATTTTCAACAATTTTTTTAGATAACAAAATTTCAGAAAATGATCCAAATAAAAAGTTATTTTGATAAACTCTTCATAAAAATAATTTTAAGAAGATAATTTTTTTTAAAAATTATAATTTTTATCATGTTAAAATCTTTAATAATGAATATCTTAATTATTGAATGTCAAAATTACTTTTTTTAATTAGTATCAAATGAATCTGAAAATTTTCTATTATTTTTAAGTAAATTTTCATAAAAATTATTTTTTAAAATATAAAATCAAAATTACTTTTTAATTTTTTTTTTAAACAAATGAACCCTTTATTTTGTTGATTCAACTTGTTTTAACAAGTATCTTAAGTTTCACATACAAGATACGAAGAAATTTAACGAATCCTAGGATAAAATTGATGTAATAAAAGAGTGATATCTAAAAACAGTGGGATAAAATTGCAGAGAGAGTGAAGAATTACAATGTTAAACAATCATCTTTATTAATCTTGGAATAGATGGACATGAAAAAAAACAATGAGGGTAATTTTATTTTTTTATATAAGGTAAATCTTCTATTCCAGGGAAGATGAAGAGAAATTAAGGAATATATTAGCATTAATTATAGTTATTTTAGTGATTGTTTTAGACATTAAAATTAAATAAAATAAGAAATGAGATTTGGTATTAAATTAAACTTACATTAGGTGTTATTTGATTTTATCTCAAATATATATATATATATATATATATATATATATTCTTTCAAAAAAGTATTTATTTATTTTTGGTCAAAAACAAAAGATTATTTAAAAATTAAAAAGCTAAACCAAACCAAACCACTTCTAAATATTGTAGTTTATTTTTTGTTTTTTATAGACTAATCTCGACAGTTATGTAAATTTTTTATGCTATTTACCATTTAGTCACATAAAAAATTAAATGCAAATTCATTCATTTTATAAAATGTGTTTAAATATATTTTTGATGTGTAGACAAGTCAAAGTATAACCTCTCTTTCTCTGTCTTCAATTTGTTGTTTCTCTCTCTCTCTAACTCTTGAGAACGGAGTAGGTGCGTGATGGGCAGCGTGCAACTATGGGAGACTCTCAAGGAGTCCATCGTCATCTACACCGGTCTAACTCCGACCACCTTCTTCACTGTCTTGGCGATTCTATTGGCTTTATACTACATCGTTTCTGGTCTCTTTGGGTCATCCTCCTCTGACCGTAACCACCACAACCGTCACTTCCAAGAGGAAGACCTGCCTCCTCTCAAACCGCCAGTTCAGCTCGGAGAGATCACCGAAGAAGAGCTCAAGGCCTACGACGGCTCCGATCATGATAAACCCTTGCTCATGGCCATTAAGGGTCAGATCTATGATGTCTCCCAAAGCAGGTTTAACTTAATTCACTTTTTTTTCTGATGCCTTTTTGTGGAGTTGATGATTAATTATTGAATTTTGAGTTTCTTTTATTATTTATCTCTAAAAGTTTGGATTTTTCCTTATTTATTGTCTGTTCCTTTATAAGGTTCTTTTTGTTGCTCCGCCATGTTGACCCTTAGGGTTTAGTCAAAAGTAATTTTTTATACATGATGTTACTCTCTGATATAAGGATTGAGTGTATATTCTGATGTAAGGATTGTGTAGATGCAAAATTCTATAATGTTTGAAATTTTATTTTGAGTACTTTCAATGGTTGCTACCCAATAAGTCAATGTTGGTGTTTCATTTGTTTTTTTGTTTGAAAGTAATGTTGTCTACTTTCAATCTATTCTAGTGTATTTTTTGTTTCACTTTTGGTGGAGTAAAAATTGTTTATAATTGATTTTGACATGTTTGGTTGTGCTGGAGTATAATTGATTTTGCCTTTAGAATTTATTCTAACTTTAAGCCATCATTTGTAGGCTTTTACTCCAAACTTGATTTTTACACTCAAATTTCTTGTTCAACTCACTTTACTTGAATGTATCCAAACATTAATCAGATTACATGCAACTCACTTTTATCAAAAATCAATTTACTTAAAATCAATTTTTGTCATCAACCAAACACACCTAACTACTTTTAAATGTCAATGTCCAAGAAAATGAGGTGATACATGATTTTTCTTGAAAACAGAATCATTCTCTATATTGTGCAACAGTGAATTATGTACATATGCGTTTACTTTACCTTTTCAATGTAACTTAAAAGGTGCCTATACCATTTCTTATTACTATCACATGTAAATGTGTTGTTCCAGAATGTTTTATGGACCTGGTGGACCTTATGCTTTATTCGCTGGCAAGGATGCTAGTAGAGCTTTAGCAAAGATGTCTTTTGAAGAGAAAGATTTAACCGGCGATATTTCTGGTCTCGGCCCATTTGAGCTTGAGGCATTACAGGATTGGGAATACAAGTTTATGGAAAAGTATGTAAAGGTTGGAACCATCAAAAGAGAAGTTCCAGTAACCGAAGCAGAATCCACAGGTGAACCATCAGAATCTACACCCTGCGATGTTGATGCTGTTAAGCCAACTGAAGACGGCGGATCAGAAACTGTAGCTGTTAAAAGTGATGAAACCCCTTCAAATGTTGATGATGCTGATAAAGAGTAATCTCACAGATATATTGCAAAAAAAGTTTATGGAAAAAGAAAAACACCATAGTAGTTGCTGAAAAGACTGAGCAAATGTAAGGCAAGTTTTCATAGTAGTCTAGGTTTGCCACTCCTTTTGCATTGTTGCTTTGCTTGAAGTTGAACATTCGGTCGGATGAATAATGAATTGTAGTGGTAAATTGAAGTTATATCTACCTTTTTTCCTTCCATAAAATGTATACTACATAATAATGGTAACATACAAATGACATTTGGGGTATTTTGATTAATCCTTGACTGAATAATGCATTGCTTTGTAGCAAGAGTAAATGAAGTATCAGTCTTTTGAAAAGATCCTGATGAACTATGCATTGCTTTAGGTCTTGTTTGAAATTTTCATCTGGTCCCACATATGTTATTAAGGCAATAAATTGATAGTGGACCATGTGATGTTTGACTTCTTTTGCTTGAATGTTCTTAAACCTGGAAGGAAAAACTACTTAGAAGAAGGAATTTTTCAGTGGAAAGGATGAAGATAGATGACGTCTCCATCCTTTTGAGCAAAAACCTATATTAAACCAATCAAGTAGCAAAAATGGTTTCATAAGCCAGGGAAAAAAAAACTTAACCAAATTATTTGGTGTATGTCCTTTTCTATTTGGTACTAATAAAGTTGAGTATGATAAGTGCCCATGTGGAAAGTATCTCGAATAATTGAATATAATATGAGATATATTTTATAAGGGTCAATACCAATCAAGTTTCACATCCTATATATAGTAAGTGTTAGCATCCTAGCAACAACTGAATCAAGGACTATTTAGTCTATTTTTACTTCCAGCAAAAAGTATGATTGCCTACACATGGTTGCAGGTTCGTTGCATTTACTCAGTTAGATATTGATGACAGTTCGATTAAGATTTGACGGGTTAGATTAAAGATTGACATTTTAAATAACAAAATTAATTTATTTTTATTTTTTAAGACTGTCTGATTTTGATCGGATGGATAGTTATGGTCCAACTGTGTGAATGTAGAATTTAATGACTGTACGGATCAGATTAGAGATTGACATTTGTAATATTAAAATAAAAAGGCTTGACTGGATGAACAGATATCTAGATATCTAGTTATTGATCACAACCATCTTTTTTAAAAAACACATTACATCTAATGGTACATATGACCACTGATGCAACACCTGTGCTCTTTGTGCGGTGTGTAAAAATCCTCACAATGATTTACTTTATGAATGTTTTATCAAGATAAAATTAACATAAATTTTAAAAAATAAAAACAAAAAATATTTTTACAAAGTTAACTACTCTTAAATCTGTGTTTATATATTCAGGGAGTAATACTCAACGTTGGAAATCATGAATTGAATGGTTCAAAACTTAAAAATTCCCTTGAATAAGCCAATGCTAGTGCTGAAGAAAAACAAACTCCTAAGATTTTGTTTAAGGCCATGCCATAAGGAATGAAACCCTTTGGTTTCATCAACCCTGTTGGAATTCTCCTTGTATGTTTAACAGTGTATACAGAGTCAGAAAACTGTTTAGTTGTTTACAATCTCTAAACGTGAAGTACATTTTCTATGTACTTCAATCAAACCCATATCCTTCTCAATTAAATTACAAATTTTCTGCAATGTTTGATTGGGTCAAGTATTTTGTGCGTAGATTAGTAGTCGATCACATCAATATAAAATATGCAACAGTACTTAATTGGTTAACTTTTTCAAGAATTTTGGATGTTTTTTCTCCCTAAATAATATTGAGTCTTGCTAACAATTATTCTATAGACACTTATTAAGCGAAATTTGCAACTTTTAAAATATTTTCAAAAGAATATTTTTATATTTATATTCTTAACAAGTACACCTAAGATACTTGTTAGCATTTGTAAATAATATTAACGTCAATTTTCTACCTAAACAACAAAGCAGCCTGCATACCAGCTGGCTTGTCTTAGTCCTATATATTAATTAGACTACACTTATTAAAATTAAAATAATATATAGAAAATATTATTCAAAACAAGCTTAGGAGACCAATTGACGTATAGTTTCAAAGAAATTTTCACGTACAAGAATTAAAAACTTAACACGAATATCATCACCTGATTTCTTGGCTTGACTAGGCAGCCACTTATCACTTTCAGCAAAGTCAAATTTTGACATTTGGCATATGATATGAGTCACATAATGTGGCAATGTATACTCCTCACTAATCTTCTATTTAATATTAATATTTTAATTCTTAAATTTGTTAATTTTTTCCTTATTATAGCTTCTAGTGTAGACTTATCAACATGTTTAGTCTTGGCAAAACATATTTAGGAACAATTTTTTCTTCTTCTAATTTTCTTGCTCTTATCATCACAACAACTATGAGAGTTCCAAAATTCTTAACCATTTTAATTCTTCTAACGATTCTTCTGTCTGTAATGCAAGGTTCCATGTCTCGTAATTTGATGAGCCATGTTACCCTTGTTGACTTTGAAAGTAAATCAGAGAGAAAGCTTTCTTCAATGTTTAAACAGAGTTGTTCTGCTATTCTCTCATCTTTGAATACAAGGAAGGGTAAGTTGAATCAAATTCATGCAGTTTCTCACCGTGAAGTTCCTTCTGGACCAAACCCTCTGCATAATTAAATCGGATATGAAACGATCACTCTAGTTAGATAGCATAGCATAGCATAGCATGCAGATATATAAATTATAATATTGGTTAGTGATTTTGAATTTTTTTCCAGTTTTTGTGCATACTATATAGATTTTAAGAGTTGCTGTTGAGACTTTTGCTTGTGTAAGTTATTTGGTGATTAATTACATGTGTATATATAATAGATAAGTAAATAGAAGATCGAAGCTTGCATGTATATATTATGTTTTTGCCTTTTTGGTTATGGCCTGTGATGGTTTTGGAATATGGAACTATCGTCTATCGCATGTTATAGTTCAGCTAGAATCACAAATATTGTATGATACTATACTACTACCTTTGTTCCTTTTTGTAAGAAACTCATGAGTTAACTTAATTTGTCATCGAATAAACATATCTTCCTTCTGATCTCTATTGGAAAGCAGAATATATATATATTTGGGTACACCATATTTTACTCCTTAAAAGTCTAAGACTTTATCATTTTAATCTTTCACTTAGCTAAAATTTCAAATTAGTGGTCATAATAGACAAATACTACTTTGACAAGTTGTATCTTTATAAGACTTTTATGATAGGAAGTTATATTTTTCAAAGACTATTTTAATTATTCAAAAACTAATTTGAAGTTATAGTTGAATCAAATATCAAAATGACAATGTTCTACATTTTCAGAGATGAAAACGATAGTTTACACATATATCGTTACAGGGATTCTATTGCCGTACAAAAGAAATAAAAATATTACAAGAGAAGTAGTTTTAACATATGAAATATCATATATGTAATTAATATACTTAAGTGACAAATTTTAAAAGGATACGTCACAGTTTACAACTAATTTTTCTATTGAAAATAATAACGTCACAGTCTACGACCAATTTTTCTATTGAAAATAATAACTTATCACAAGCAATGTATTCGACTAAACAAAGTCATTTAACAACTCTAACTATGTGATTGGTTATGGAGAAAAATTGTGAAAAGATAAATAAATAAGAGAGGATGTGAAAAGATAGAAAAAAGTGAAAAATAAAATTAATATGATGTGTTGGTTGAAATAAGAGAAAGATAAAAGAAATAAAGAATAAAAAAACGTTGAATATTTTAAAAATACTAAAATACCTCTATTCTAAAAACTTCAATCAAAATTAATTTAATTTTATTTAAATTAATTCAATTAGTAATTCAACTTTTCTACTAAAGTAATTCAATTAATTAAGTTAATTTTAACAATGTCCAATTTTAATTAATGAAGATTATTATTATAATTTAACTAATTAAATCAACTCACAAATATCATTCAAATTGTCAAATTAACAGGCGTATGTTTATTTACGTTTTCAATTCCCCAGCTTAATATATTTATTTATATAATAATATTAGTTAATACATTTATTATTTAAGGAACTCAATTACAATAACCATTCCTCTATCTGAATTATAATCATTTTTACCTTTTTTTTTATAACTTTCTCCTTATACGAAGAAGATGCAAAGCAATTTTTGGGTATAAAAAAAAAAATTCTTCATGTGTTAGCCATCGGAAACTTTTTTTGATGTGTTTGTTAGTCACAAAACAATTCATGTGGAACTATTGTTTGCAACGAGATAAAGACATAAATGGAAAAAAATGAAACCGTTGTGCTTTCTTCACTAATTAGGGGTCCATGTCCGTTTAGTCTCTTTATGTTACTTTTTCGATGTTCTTAAACAAAAGAAATGGTCTATCTCTTCTCACTTTCTCTCGTCCCTCTTTCTTGCTTATGCATCTCTCTCAAAACAAAACAGACCCTAAGTTTAACTAAAATATTTCATATTTCATGTTTTATTGATATGAAAAATGTCAAAAAATCGTATATATTTAGAGTCTTCTTTGCACAAAAATATTATTATTATTATTATTATAATACCAATTTTATAATATTATTATTAGTCATTTTAAAAATGTAATTATTTACAATTATTATATCTTTGGAATTTTTTAAATGCTATTATTAATTTCCTCATAAGACTTTTGTAAATTAGACTTATTACTTTAATTAATTATAATTTTGAATCCAGAAACAACATATAATTAATTTTTAATATTTTTCATAATTTACTTTATCATTCTCATTTTTATTAAAATATTTTTTTAGTTCCTTTATGTTAATTTCCAATTATTAATAGTATAACATATTTTAAAATATTTACTTATGGACCGTATAATATCTTTTAAAATAGTTATTTGTAAATTATATAATTGGAAATTGGAAATATATATATTTTTAATTTTTTTCAAAATATATTTAATTACGTTTAAATTTTTAACATACTATTTTTATTTAAATAGTTCTGAAATTTCTCCTAAATACCTAATTGAATAGGTTGTCCTGTTTGAATTTTGAAATTAGACTCAGCCCCGTTTGTATATATTTTAAAACTTTTTTTACAAAGGTAATAATACCATATTTGTAAAATTTCTATTTAGGTGGTAGGAATAAAATACTTGATACGATCCTCTTATTTAATGACAATTATCGTAATGAATTTCATACTCATTACAATAAAAACATTGCTGTTTTTTTTATCAACCTTCGGAGTTTTTTTATTGTATTATTTTCTTTGTAACCGTCAAAACAAAAATGTAGCCCACCCAACCAACCGCAAGCCCATTACATAAAGCCTGTAATTACTTCACGACCGCAACCCTTTTTCTTCGTCTTTTGCTTTCTTCCTATTTTCATCGACTTGTTTTTTGATCAAGCTTCAATGTCAAAGAGAGGTTTGATTCTCATCTTTCTATGGTGGTTATATTAGTGAGTTAAATTTATGTTAGATATAATGAGATTTAGTTAGATATGGTTTAAGGTAATTAGAAGTTAGTTTTGTTAGAGTAGTTACATTAAGAATATTATATAAAAGGCATCCTAATCTAATTGTATAATATATTTTTTATTATATGCAGTTTAAAATTTCACTTTAATTATATTTTTTTTTAGGCTCAATCATTATTCTTAACAAATAATTATTTAGCTACATTATTTCTCAAGATTTTCATTGATAAATTTTATAGATTCATTGATAAATTTAGTTTTTCATTTTCTATTGAATTCTTGAAATTTTCTATCAAAACTCTTTTGTTGTATCAAATTTCTTTTTCCAATTTTTCTTTATCGTTGCTCTCCTACTCCATTGAAAAAAATGTTATATTAGACATTGTCTTATATGGGGGGATTGATTTGACGGATGATAACATCCCACTAACATGTGATGCCAGTCAAAACAACATTTAAATTTAGATCTATCTAAAGATAAACATGTTAAAGTTAAATTCTCAATTTGTTTTGTGTTCTTCCTTCTTTCTCAATTTGATTATATAATATTTGAAGATTGAAAATGGTTTCTGATTTATGATACTATTCTTGATTAGTCATTATCTTTTTTAGTAGCATATTTTACTATAATTTCATTTTTTTGGCTGTTATTGACTTTTTCTTTGTGCTTCTACCACATGCTAGTAAAATATTTCTCATTCTCTCAATATTGGGATTCTTCATTGAGTGAGTGATGTGGAGATACCGAAAAGAAGATAGAAAACACGTGCTCACCTCACTTTTTAGCTCAACTTTCTTGTTTAGCCGATGTGATTAAGGCTTATATTCTTTTTCTTGTAATTTTCTTTCATTAATTATTTTCTTTTTTCTTGTATTGTTTTTCTTAAATTGAAAATATTATTACATATTGTATTTCATTGGATTTTTGATAGGTTAATTACATTAAACCCATTATATGAAACAACATCATGCTATAATATTTTATTTACTCTGTGATTTAAAATTTAACATTTGTCTTTAATTATTTATCTTTCATTTTGGTTCAATTATTATTCTCAAACAAGTTATTAAATTATAGCCTTGATAACTAATTTCAATTTTGTTTCTGAGGTCGCGGTGGTTCCCTGGGAACAAGTTTTGCCCGCCGTTGTCGTCCGTCAACGCAAAGCCTGGCGCCGAAAGGACGGTGTTTTTATAAACTTTGAAGGTATTTTCATTTTTTTCTCTTTAAAATCAATATTATTTTTCATTTGAATGATATGTATATGTTATGGTTGAATGATTCTTGTTGCAGATAATGCTGCTGTCATTGTGAATCCCAATGGAGAAATGAAAGGTAACTAATTTATAGATTTTTCTATATCCGATATAGGAATTTCAATAATAACGGGAATTAGAGTTCGGTAGCTTAATATTAATGATTTCAATTGTGTGCTATTTGTTAAATGTAATAACTTATAAACATTAACTAATGATTGTAAGTCAGTTAAGAGGGTTGTAATTTTGTTAAGGAAGTTAGTTAGTTTATTAGTTAGTTACAAGTATTAATATTCAAAATTGTTTGATAAATAGCAAAGTTGGGCACATTGCTTGAGCAGCAAGTAATCACAATAACATTGATTAAATTCAATCCATTCTTAGCAATTCTAATCCATATTAGTTCTATATTATGTTCTAACAATTGGTATGAAGAGCTTGGGTTCTAATTCAAGGGAAACACGAGTGAAAGTGTGAGGTTCTTGCAATTCTTGGGAAACACAAGTGAAATGAGAGTGAAAGAAGAGAAAGGAATCATGAATGGATTAGAAAATTTTCCATCAAATCTGCCAATAATTGATGGAAAGAACCGAGAAAGATGGTGTGCATCAATGAAATCATTGCTAGGAGCTCAAGAAGTGTTTCAGATTGTTCAAGATGGCGATGACCAGTTGTGCTCAAATCCAACAGAAAGGTAGCAAGCCAGCTTCAAGGATTCAAAGAGAAAGGACTGCAAGGCATTGTTCTATATTCAGCAGAGTGTTGACTCAAATAATTTTGAAAAAATCTCAAAGGCATCTACATCAAAGGAGGCATGAGACATCTACATAAAATATTACAAAGGTGGAGAGAAGACCAAGAAAATAAAACTTCAAAGGCTAAGGAGGCAGTATGAATTGCTGCAGATGGAGGAAGATGAGAATTTTGCAGATTACTTCAATCGAGTGCAGGCAATCACTAATTAATGGAGAAGTGATGAATGAGGTGGTGATAATTGAAAAAATTATGAGAATATTAACACAAAGATATGATCACATAGTGGTGGCAATAGAGGAATCAAAATATCTTGATAAAATGAAGCTGGAAGAACTGCAAGGCTCCCTAGAAGCTCATGAGTTGAGAGTAAAAAAGGAAGCACAACAAGCTCAGAGGTATAGTCTTTGCAAGCTCAAGTCTGCATGAAATCCAATCAAAATGAAGTGAAACACAAGAAAGGAAAGGGAAAATCGAAGTGGTACAAGAAGCATGATTCAGATGAAGGGGCTGGAAGTTTAAGAAGTCATAACATAAGTGATAATCACAGCAAGTAATCACAATAACATTGATTAAATTCAATTCATTCTTAGAAATTCTAATCCATATCAGTTCCATATTATGTTCTAACACTATTGTTGAAAGATATCGTGACTTTTTGTATTGTTTTAATAATATGGTGTTTCGATATAATCGTAGGTTCTGCTATCATTGGTCCAATTGGAAAGGAATGTGTTGATTTGTGGCCTAGGATTGCAAGTGCTGCTAATGCTATTGTTTAAGTTGGTTTCCTAGTATTTAAATTTATAATGGATAAGGATTTTGTTTATGCTATTTTATGTTGGTCTTGGTTTTGTGTTAATGAAATATTTTAATGGCATAAAAAAATAGTTTTGATCTTCTTTTTTTTAAAAAAAAACAAAATACTATTCACCGTATAAATACAGTGAACATAAAAAAAATAGTTTTGATTTTTTTATTTTTTATAAAAAGATACTATTCACCGTATAAATATAATGAACAGTGGTTACACTGTTAAAAATTTTGTCAATTTTTTGTATTTAAATATCATTTTTTATTTTAATAATACCTAATAGTTTAAATTTTTCATTGCTAATTTAAAGCGGAAATATTATGTAAAAGCTAAATTTAAGAAATTTTATCTAAACAATTAGGAATTTGAAATTCCTTCCTTGTTCAATAAAATGCCAATCTCATATATAATTATATTGATCCTTGTATTAATTCCTATGTGTTTCAAAAATTTACACATTAAACCATTTTTTTATATTTTACAAATCAGTCCCTTTAACTATTAATGTATTACAACTAAGGGTAGGAATAGGTCAGACCAAGCCAGGCTGTGAAAGGTCTGAGTCTGGCCTACGATTAATTTTTTTTTGGCCTAAGTCTGGCCTATAGTTTATCATAGGTTTTGTTTTTTTTTTTTTTGCCTGGCCTGGTCTTTTTAAAAAGTCTAGCCCTGAAAGCCTATTTAAAAGTCTATTTCACATTAAAACATTTAAATAGTATATTTTATATATTTTTTTAAATAAGCTAAACTTGGCCTTTATATATAACCAAATCTAAAAAAAATTATATATTTTTTTAAATAAGCTAAACTTGACCTTTATATATAACCAAATCTAAAAAAAATTATAACTAGCGAGTATGCAACAACCTTCCGAAAAAATAAAGAAACAAACTAAACTCATAATTAGTAAATTTAAAATAACAAATACTAATATTAATAAATAATAATAAAAAATAATAATGTTAATAAATAATATTAATAATAAATAATAAATAATAAATCTATATTTTCATTATTTTGGTTTCTTGATTTTTGTTATATTTAAAAGTTAATATTAAATTCATCCATTATAATTTATAAATTTATTTTAGAAACATTTATAATATTTTAAATATGTCTATAAGAAAATAATATAATTTTTAGATGATACATATAATTTAATTGAACAACGTATATTAAAATTAATAACAGAATATATTGTGGAAATTAAAAATTGAAAAAAAGTATTATAAATATAAAAAAATAATTATATATTTAGTCATTGATATGTTTGGTCTTATTAACTCACTTTTATTTATAAATAAAATCGGGAGACTTTTCAACGCCCTACTCTTCTACTCTTCTGTTGTTTCAGTTGTCATTCTTTTGGATTGCAGGTGCATCTGAGGGATTTTTTTTTGTTGTCGTTGTTGTCGTCATTTCATCCAGTTTATTGTATTATAGTGTTATATTACACTTCATCTTTTTGTCCAATTTATGGATACATATACAAAAACATTAGGATCTCGATCCCTCCCTCTATATATATATATATATATATATGCACTCGGTTTCAGTTTGCCCCTCTTGATACTGTCCATGCCACCGAAAGACTGAAACGTGTTATTGACTATTGATGGAAGGATATTTTTCCTTCCCTGTTATACAGTAAGCTTGTGTTTGGAAAATTGGCCTTTCTTTACGGTAGTTCTTAAATCTTGTTGGTATATATTTGGTTAAAACGTAGTTTTTGTTTTCCATTTTAATAAATCTGTAATTTTAATTTATCTATTTTTTTCTGTAAATTTTGTCATTTTATTTTTAAAAAAATGTTGACATTTAATATAAAATATACTTAAATCTTTTCTTAATTTTAATGTGAGATAGATAACTTTGGGCATTGTTCATGGTTTTTTTTTTTTTTGTCAATGCTCATGGTTTGTTATTAGTGGAGGGGGAATGATCATTCAACACTCAATCTTTTGATTTTGTTTTGTCGAATTCTAACTTCCGTTAATATAAAATATACTACCAAATTTTAATGTAATTAGTATATTTGAGGGTGGAGAAATAAAATAAAATAAAAGATGAACTTTTTTAATGAATATTGTTAGTGTTTGACCCAAATAACACTTGGGTTATGACTTGGGACGAGGGTTGTGCCCTATGCGGTACAAGATAGTGTTGTAATTTATATTATATGAAATGTTTGTTTGATAGATTACAAACCTATTTCATAAATTCAAAACCTTGAGAGTCCTATATTTTTATGGAAATAAAAGATAATCAACTATAACTTTTCACTCCTATAAAAAAATTTACTTTTTAAAAAATTTATATCAATAAAAGAAAAATAATAATTTAAAAATAAACTAATTTTAAAAATATTCCTTAAAACTTTAATTAATTGTCAAAAAACTTATTGATATATCTAATTCTTACGACGTGTTTTATGTACTTTAAATCACTGACCCAACTATCTTTAACTTTAAAATTGTAATTTTGATTTTTTAAACAAACACCCACCTATTTAAATACAAAGTATACACCTATAAACTCAAATTTTAAATTATAGTAGGCAGGTAATACAATTTCTCTATAATCAAAGATGTAAAGATAAAAAATCTTATATTTTTTCTTTGGCATTTTTGTATTTTTATTATTTTGAATCGAATTTGTTGTTATAAAGAAAATGAATGCTTTAACTGAAAATTAGAGAAATTCGGCCTTTTTGAATTGTGGTACAGCTAGTTGGCGATGCTTTGCATTGAAATGAACAACAGTCGTCGTTACCCATCATTCTCTTTTATGTCATTTTCAAAACAACATCAAGGGAAAGACAAAGGGTCAATCGTATTTAGGCTGTGTTCCTTCAAATTAAGTTGTCTTACGGCATTGTTCATTGTCCTTCTCTCTTTCAATGCAGACAAGCTGATGGACCAGAAGGTACGAGAAGACATACGTGTTCCTCTTTCTTCATAATCCAAACAAAAACCCAGCTAAGCGTACGTGTCATCGATCCAAATTTACAATCTTTGTAACCACATAATTTTTAGGCAGTGGGAACCACTAACTGTCACCGATTGTGATTCACAAGCCATACTTTACGCAAATACCAGTTCTGATGTTTTATGTTTCTGTATGTTTGTGTATTAGTGTATGTACAAGTTCGGTGGCACACCATTGATCAAATTAGCTACATATTTATTAAATATTTTTTTAATAAATAGTATATAGTTGATCATTCTTAACAATGTATACAAAATTGATGATTTAGATGTTCATAGATTTGTAAATTAACAACAACCGGTCATTATTGTTTTACTATGATTCTAAATTGCAATTGCGTTGTGGGTACGCAACAAAATGCAGTTAATTGTAGTAGTTGCAATTGCATTTACAATATTGTTAAACATTCATATTAAAGCCACAATTGCATACTCATAATTTAGAATTATTATCGTCTCTTCAATTTCGCCTAAACTAAAAGCAATGTAACTATTTAACAAAAATTCTGATGAAAAACCTCAACATTTTTTTACAACAACGAATATCAGCTCACAATGCATTAATGTAGAAAAATCAATTAAAAAAAATCAATAAAGAGTGGAGTAGATGCTATCTTCAAAAAGCTCAAAATTGTAGTTGCAATATTTGACATCAACAGAATTGTAGTCAAATGCAGCTGATAGATAAATTGACATCAAAAACCTTGATGTTGCGGCTAGCTTAGCCAGAACGCAGTCGCAGACTTTTTTTTATACCATTTCACTTCCATGCCCACCAACTGTTTGTGTGTCAACGGAAATAGAAAAATGTAGAGAATGAAGTTTATTGAGGTTGGTACGACAAACAGGGCAAGTAACGTGGTTAGAAAGCCAAGCATCAATACAAGGAGGGTGAAAAACATGGTTACATTGAGGGAGAACACGAAGTGAGTCATTGTTGTTGAAATCAGCGAGACAGACGGAACATTGTTGAGGACATTCTTTAAGATTCTTGAAGATAAAAGAGTACAAAAGAATCGGAAATGTTTTGAGAATTTGAGGGGTGATTCCAGTGCCAGGTTTACACTTTGACTCTGACAGAGTGTTGTTTTCTGATGTTGAGATTGTGAAACGGCGTAGGAACATTAACAAGAGGAAAAATAAGAGAAGTGTTGCAATGAGGGATCCAACGATAACACCTATTGAAGACACGTCCCATAGATTTGGTGTTGCTGAACCGATATGTTCCCCTGGTTGTAATGGTGACTGTGCCTCTGCAGTAAATTGGTGGTGAAGGAGGAATATGATGATAATGAGAGTCTTATTGAAGTGTATTATGGAGTCAGCCATTTTCGACAACTCAAATATTATGCTTCTAAAGGAAAGAGTTGAACATTAGTGAATGAATGAATGAGAGAAAAGGAATTTCAATTTCACAACTCACACAAGGTGAACGCGTTTTGCACTTTTGGAAAATGTGGTATATATATCAATATATACAAATATCAATATTTTACTTTATTGGTTAATCAACAATTTCTATGATCAAAAATACTTACAGAGAGATTTTTTTGAGTTTAAATTTTGACTGAAATAATTTTTGATATAATTTTATTTATTTTTTAATTGAATTTTGAATTATTAGAACATTTCTCTTAAAAATTGGAAGACCGTTAAGATAAAAAAAAAATAGTTATTACTCTAATTGATTTATTTGAAAAGAAAAATTAAAATAATCTACACTTCCCAATTTTTTTAATATTAATTATATTTTGTCACCTATAATTTCTAATTATTATTATATAATATACACCGCTCTTTAGTTCAATATCTTTTATTTTATATATATAATAATATTAAATATGTCAATTTTTAATATTTCTTTACTCTCAAATATAAATAAAAGTTTTGTAAAAAAAAAATTGATATATTTATTTTAAAATTTAAATCAAATACATTAATTTTTTTGACTTTACATTTTTTATATTTGAAATTGAAGTAGTAAGTAATATAATATAGTAAAAATACTATTTCTTGCTCTCTCATTTAGTACATATTTAATATGACGATAAATTTGTTACAATCATGTTAATTTACAAAAAAAAATATACAAGCTAAAGTAATCTTTTTTATAACTACAATGTGAAATAGTAATTTTGACAAATTCACCATAATAATACATGATATACATTTATACCATTTTCTAATTTCACTAACACATTTAAATACTCGCTCTGTCTCTAAATAAAAATAAAAATTAATCAAAATAAAATTAATGTATTTAATTCAATATACATCCATTTCTTTTAACATATTTTTGTTATATTTTAAAACAATTTAAACCAAAAACATCAAATTTTTAATGAATTAAATATATTAACTTTCTTTTACATATTATTTTAATATATTTCGAAAAACATTATATTGTGCATAAGTTGAGGGTTGGGCGGAGGGAGTATATTACTGCGTTTATTGTTGTTAACGTGAGTATATACCACGTTTGTAATTTATGGGCATCTTTTTGCAATTGATGTGTAACTAGAAATAAATTATGCGGTTTCATTGACGTAGGTATGACTTTTATGTTTTCAACACCACATGAAAGATGGCGTACACGAAAAGAATTACGGAAATTTGTAGAGAAATCGTACATTTATTTCTTCTTTAATTACATGTCAATTCTATGCTATATAAGTGTATAAAGTTTTCTATTATATTCTACTTAATTTCGTTTTATATATAAAATCTCGTTCGCTCGATCATTGAAGTAAAAAAAGTTGAATGTAACATTAAATTTATTAAAAATTTAAATTATTTTATTAATTTATTTTTGAAAAAATATAAATAATATATAATTTTATTACAATATTTATTTATTATATATTATAGAAAAAGATGTAACATAATTAAAAATAGTTAGTAAATAAATAACTAATAAAGTTGAAAAAATAAACGATGTTTTATAAAAAATAAAAAAAATCTGAAGAGAATTTTATATTTAAAAATATATTTAATATAAATTTGTTTTTACCGTGAGATTAATAAATCTTACCATCGAATCAAATGAGATATGAAATTTATTGATTTAACGGATGAAAATAAACTTATGTATAATATAAAACTATATTACTTGTGCAAATTAAAGTAACTTTTTTTTTATCAAATCAAATTAAACAAAGCCTTATTAACATAGTACAACAATAATTACTTTGGCACTTTTAAGTATAAATAATGTTTTTGAAATAATTTAATTTATATTTTTTATCGATTAATTACAATTATTAAATTATTTAAAAAAAATTATAATTACTTATAAAATACACATAAAAGAGAGATATACACATAATTAATCGGCCTAATAAAAAAATTCTGAATATAGATATGTGGTGGCATAACAGTGGTGTGTGAATCTTCTCAAAAAATTTAACCTTAAATATAATTACCATTATAATTTATTAGATGTATTTATTATTACTTTTTTAATTATTTTAATAACATTAACATATAAAATGATCATATTAATTATCTTACTATTTTTTTTAATAATACTAAAAAAATGTAAGGCTTATAATAAGAGATAGTATTTAGAACCAAAAAAAAACGAAGCATATTTTGTTTACTCTTTTCAGAAAACAATGGGAGCATTTCATCGATTGCAATGTCAAACTGTCAACGATTCCATTATATTATATTATTTGGATGTAATTTATGGAAAAAAATATACATTTTAAAAAATAATGTAATTAGTTCAAAATTCAAAAAAGTATTATATTCGGTCTCAATTATAAGAAATATTTTAGAGATTTTTTTTTCTAATTATAAGAAAAATATTATAACTTTAAAAATGCATTTATTATTTAAATGACTTTTTTTATCATTATTTAATATTTGTCTTTTAACTATTAGTGAGTAAAGATGAGAATAGATTGCTTGTCAATGGTCTATGGTCTATGATCTGACCTATTTATGGTTTCGTGTGGTCTGTTTAATAAAAATGTTAGGTTCATAATTTTTTTTAAAGTCTATTAATTTAAATAGATTAAGCTCAAACTTATAAAAAAGTCTATTTAGTTGGTATATATATATATATATATATATAATTTAATAATATTAGTATTTGTTATAAAAAAAGTCTATTAGGTATGATAGATTGGTCTAGAGGAAGACAATGTCTTTTGTTTATTGTTAGTTTTGTTTTATTTGTAATTTTTCGAATGACTTTTTGGAGTTTGCTAATTATAGATTAACTTTTTTTAATAAAAAAAAAAGTTTGTTGCAGACTTATTAGTTAAAAAAATATAAAATATATTATTTAAATGTTAGTAGATATTAGTTAACAGATATGTTTATAATTTTATTAGTTTTCCTTATATATAAAGGCATAGTTTAGTCTATTTAAAAAAATGTAAAATATATTATTTAAATATTTTAATGTGAATAAGGCTTTTAAGTAGACTTTTAAATTATTTAAATGTTTTAATGTGAAATCTTCAATGGAATATTAGTGGTGCATGAAAAATATTTGAGGTATTAGTGCATGGTAAAAATTTATCTTTATAATATCAAGATACTGGGTTAAAATCTCTTCGAAGACAATCGTAAAAAGACCATTAATAATATTTTAATTAATAAAAAATTCTCTTTCTTAATTTTTTTAAATAAATAAAAAGAATAAGTGTTATAAAATATTATAGTTATATATAAATTTATTTAATTAAGGTTTCTAGTTTAATAAATAAATAAAAAGGTTTCTAGAATCATGATGCATTCAACAATACAGTTTTTATGATTTTCAGAGGTTTTCAAAGATTTTCTCTTATTGCGTAAAACAAAGATAGAATATTGTTTTATTTGAAACTTTTGTTTTCAAAATTATGTAATTTTTACCTATTCTAGATATAAATGATTACAAACTATATAATAATACTTTTTTTTTAAGAAAAAAGTCCAGAATTAATATATTACTCAAATATATTAAAAGTATAAAGTGTGTCAAAAATATACAAAATGTCTTATAAAAGTAACGCCACAAAGGAAAACACAACAAAAATTATACAACACGATCACCACAGCCCCAAACCACAACATGAACAAATAAACAAAAGATAATACCTAAGAACACCACATAGCCATATTAATCAAATCCACCAACAACAATACTCAAACACTCTAGTGGTTTAGATCATTATTGGTGAAGTTCAAAATTTAAATTTACTAATAAATATTTATCATAAGATAATTCACCATTAACTGAGACGCCCCTTAATTAATATATTTTCTTCAGTAAAAGACCAAATATAAATTAAATCGTTGTGACAATTATATTTTAATATTTTTGTACCATATTTTAGTTTTTAATAAATTAAATGGGTCTTCACTTTATAATGTAACGATCGACCAAAATATAACAGCGAGTTTTTTACTTTTATCTTGAACACTTCGCAGCAGATCTCAGTTAAACATCGCCATTCAATTTCAATTTCAATTTCAAGATACATTTCTCTCTCTTGCTTTTTCTTCGCTTCATCTTTAAATTTTCAATTCGTCTATAGTTGTTTGTTTATCGAGAAAATGCCATAAAATTTGTTGAATATGCGCTGCATATTTCTATGCATTCAACTTGATTGTTAAAGGTTTTTTTCGTCTTTTATGTTGATTTTTCTTTTGCTATATCCAAGAAGAATCGTGGTTTTAGATTTAGCGATCTGTGTTATGTATAATGGAAATGACATTGTTTCTTACGCTTGAACGGTTTTAGTTTTTTTTTTATCCATGGCCCATATTAGAAGTTAAAATTCTGATGTTCGATTCGGATATTTTGCATTTCTAATCGTGTAATGCAATTGCTCCCTTAGTCCCTTTTATTTATCTGCACGGAATGGAACATGACGTCAAACACATGTTTTGGAAGAATCTGTAAGAAATCAATGCTTTGGATTTTCATTTTATAATTTTAAGCTGCAACGTATTATTAATTGGTGGAGTGATGCAAATGATTGATGGTTTCGAGAGTTACAATATAGTTAAAATATCAATTATTATAGTGATACTTTTTCATGTCTCTTTAACGTTGAAAAAATATATTATTAATTGATGGTAATGTGGAATTTCATGTTTATATATACAGAACTTCTCCGATACATTAATCAATTCGACATCTACATGTCCGTAAGTCCTGATTAGTGTTAGTATTGTATATTAGTATGTACCAAAAACCAACTCTATCAATGTTAGTTGAAAGTGCTGACTTTTTCTTTTTGGAATACATAGCTTTCTTGTGAAATTCTCTTTCCTGCTTTATTGAATTCTCTGTTCACATATTTGTAATTGCTTTGGCATTCTTTACTTTAATTCTTCATGGATTTTGCTTGACCTTTTCTTTTCTTTTTTTCTTTCTTTCTCTTTTCCTTTCAAAATGTACTTTTTTAAGCTCAATGACTTACATTGTGAACTTTAATGTTTTTCACAATTGACGACGTAGGTTGGGGCTAGCTTTGCATACTTTTGCTGTTCAAAGAGCTCTTCTATCTCCCCAAAATGAAGTAATACTAACAATCTGCTTTTTTATTAGTTTGTTCATTTGGGATGAACTGAGAAGAAATTGTAGAATTATGAACCTTGCGTTCATTTTGATATTGCAGGGGACGTGTGAGATGGGATGAAGCTAATATTGGAAACATTGAGGCAAACAAACCTGTGAGGCAAAAAATTACTGAGCCTAAGACTCCATATCATCCTATGATTGAAGATGACAGTATGTAAACAAGATCATTTTAACTCCATATGTCCTTTAATTTTTCTTTTGGATATCAGAATGAGTATGTTTATATGGATATCATATGAGTACTTTTCATGTGAGTAGCTTAATTTTTTAGGCTCTCCATCTCCTGGAAGAGGAAGGTATGATGAAGGTGTGGATGATAAAAGTGACCCAACAAATGCTGAAGAATCTGCTTTTGATAATGTGGTCTCTTGCAATAGAAAAAAAACTAGGCAGTCTGATGGCTGGACATCATCTGAGGATGAGGCCGAATCAGTAGAACAAATTGATGAAGGTAATTTTATTCATTTAGTGTCTCTATAGATTTGTATCCTTTCAATTCGAACATATGTCAATTTTCTCCTAATCTTCTCAATTTTTTTTTTCCGGTTCGGATAAAAAGTTTAAATTATAAAAATCATGCCTGCAAAATACTTACACAAATTTTAAAACATTTTATATGTTATTAAGATATATCAAAATTTATATCTTATGCACTTTTATTGAATAATGTTAATCTTTTTAAATCTCAATAATCTATCAAATGATTTTAAATTTGTTTAAAATTTTATCTAAATGATCCATATGATTTAAATTTTCATTCGAAACAAAAAAAAATGTAAAATTAAAGAAAGTAGAGAGGATTAAGAGAGATTTAGGGAGATTGAGATGCTCGAAATTCCACCATTATTCTTTTTCTGGGAATTTCATGTCATTCTCCACTCTAGGTTATATAGAATCAGGAGTTTTTATTTTTGTAATAGTAGATTACCAAACTTGATGTTTTTCCTAAGTTAGGAGGAACATTTTTTTATTATGAAACAGATGCAAGTTGTAGTTTTAAAGAGCACCGACGGGCCCACTATGATGAATTCCTTAAAGTCAAAGAGTTGAGACAACAGGCTCTTCTAGAGAACGGAAGTGACGAAGATAATAATACTGAGGAGAAGAAATCGAACTCATCTTCTGCAGCGAGTAAAGGAGATTGACATCGAGGGGTAAAATGGACTTCTCCAATCAAATGTTTCTTATATATTGTTTGATTTTGATGAATAAAACCCACTTCGTGGTTTCATTACTTTTACATTTTTGGGATGTTTCATGGTTAAGATTGGATGTTTCATGGATGATATTAGAAAAATGATAGTTTGGAGTCCTTTACTGCATTTAATTTAATACCATCCCAAGAGAGTGAAGGTAGGAAGAAGCTGAGGAAAAAAGTGTTATAGCTCATAGTTGAAGTTCGTTAGACAACTATTAACTTCAACTATAGATATTAGTAGAACTCTATACTTAGTTATTCATTTTCAGCTAGATCAATTCACAATGCATGAGTTTCATTGTTCCTTTCTACATAATTCTATTCTATTGAACTTTCATGTTTGAGTTACGGACTTGTGAGTTTGAAAAAAATTATCTTGAACTTTGATAGAAAGAGAAGTGACTGACTCGTGGTAAAATGAGATCAACTTGAAAAAAAGAAAGGATCAGGTTCCATATTTTGTTTTCCTCTACTTTTTAAATTTGCAATTTTAATATTCTATTTTATAATCATAACAATGTCCTTTTAATAAAGAAAATTGTGTGAAATCTAATGTAATTTATAACTTTTAATATAATTTTAATTATTATCATTTAATTATTATTATGTACACAACTTTTAAAATATTATTATATTTTATACCAATAATAGATAAGTTCATTGTTTTAATTATGTGTGCCACAAAATTTAGATGACAAAACTATAAAAACAAAAGGGAAAATAATCAATTTTTTGTGGCCCTCGGCCATGGACAGAATGAATAGAAGTCATGGCTTCTAGTTCTATTTCTATTTCTCAAGATATGGCTTCAATGGCCACACAAATCTGCAACCAAATAGCCTCCATATTTTCAAAGCCCACACATCCATACCTACCCCCACTGGACCTCTTAGTCACCGAGCTCTCCATCGTAGCCTCTAAAAAAGCCCGTGTTTTCCTCTACGGAGTGGGCCGCGAGGGCCTTATGCTCAAGGCCTTCTGTATGCGCCTCGCCCATTTGGGCCTCTCGGCCCATCTAGTCTTCGATATGACCACTCCACCTATCACCGCCGGCGATCTCCTCATCGCCTCCGCTGGTCCCGGAGGTTTCTCCACCGTAGATGCTTTATGTTCGGTGGCACGATCTAACGGTGGAAGGGTGCTGCTTCTGACGGCCCAGCCTGAGACGGGGGCTTGTGTGAAGCACGCTAGCGCGGTGGCTTACGTGCCTGCGCAGACCATGGCAAATGATGCGGATGAAGCAGTGGATGTGAAATCTAGACCGTTGCTTCCGATGGGAAGTGTATATGAAGGGGCGCTGTTTGTATTGTTCGAGATGGTTGTGTACAAGTTGGGGGAGGTCTTGGGTGAGCACCCTGAAGCCGTTCGATCTCGCCACACCAATCTCGAATGAAATCGTATCAGCCGTTCGATCTTGCTGTGTATTGTGTACTAATCAGTAAAATGATCTTTTTATGACTTCATAATCATTAATGTGATCACTAGTTACTAATTAGTGTGGTTTATATTTTTTTCAGTAGACACAACGGTCGCCCAAAATGCAAGAACACATCAATGTTTTAAAAATCAGATTATGATTTAATCGACTCAACCACGGCCAAACCATTTAATACATAAATAATAAAATAAAATAAATATATGAAATATATTAAAATATTTAAAACTTCATAACTTATAAAATAAAAATTCACAAAATTTACAACAAATATTCAATATTTATAATAAATATATTAAAATTCGCAGCAAATGTAGGTCTTTGTAATATAAATTCAAATATCAAATCGCATATCGATGAGTCTAATTCAGTGATCCGATCAGTTTAATTCAATTCAGCCTGATTTTTTCAATTTTTCCTCAATTTTTACAGACCAGTGATTTTTTATGTTAACCTAATTGAATATGAGTTCAATTTGCGGTTGAACTGGCTGATCCAATCCAATTTTTAAAACATAGATACACATAAGTGCGAAATCTCGAATACATACTCGAAATATGTTGTTCAACTTAATTATATATATGTGATTGCAGAGGCGATGTGAAATAGTCTACTTTAACAAATTTGAATCCGATAATCAACCACGTACCACCACCAAAATTACATGAACACATTTAGTTAAAGAGGCCTGTTTTAAGTAAGAAATATTAATAAGTGTTTTTTAAGAATCTACGTGAGAAAAAATATCGAAAGTTGTACTATTCAAATTTGAGATTATGAAACCTGAGATTTTCCATTAATAGCATATATGGGTACAAGGCCGAGTACTTTCAAGTACTTCATAGGTGCGGAAATGCCATCAAGTTCAACAAATATATTAGGCACACCTCCACTACATCACAACAAAACCTAAAAGCAAATCCATAATTATTTTGTGCAACAAAACCAATAACCATAATACATTAAAAAAATATTTTAACTTTATATTTTGAAAAATAAATATTTTAAAAATTTATTCAAAAATAGTAGAAGTTATTTCGATTCATTTGTTATAAATTGAAAAAGTAATTTTGATATTTCATCACTCAGATATTAATTGTTAGAGATTCTAAGATAATAAAAATTATTAATTTTGAAATTTTATTAGTCAAAAAATTATTAAAAAAAGATAAAATATTTAAAATAATTGTTTATGAGAAATTATTTAAACTAATTTCTAATTTGATTTTTTTTTAAATTGTCTTTTAAAAAAATTATAAATAATGAATTGCTTTAAAAAAAATATTTTTAAGAAGAGTTTCATTTCTATGCACTAAATTTAAAAATATTTATGATAAAAATTAAATATTTATAATGATTTAACGATTATAATTTATTTACATTGCAAAATATTTTTGACCTAAAGATACGTGTAAACTAAATCCTTTTGAAAAAACCCCTAAGACACATAAGATATCACAATTCTAACTTCTTGAGCTAGTTTTTGGAACCGAGTTAGAGCCAAATCAAGTTCTAACAATGTATATGTTAACTCCGTATTTTTATATTTCTGAATTAATTAATTAAATGGATTAGTAAATAATTGGTTAAAACTAAATTTAGCCCAACATATAGCTCAGTTCAAAAATATCATGACCCATCATGGATTGGAACAAATTAAAACTAACAATTATAAGTGTCTCAAATTAACGTTCCTCAAATTTGTGAGACAATAATTTAATTCAAAACTAGCAATCAATTTTGTCATTTAATAAAATAAGCATAGAACTATAATCAATTTTGTCATTTAGTCCATTTCTTAAGTAAACATCAATTGAAATCAATAAAACATATAATATTGACTTAATAGTCGTGTAGTGCATCAAAATAAGCATAGAACTTTTAATAAAGTGGTGCAAATTCATTAATTAAATCTATATATATATATATATATATATATATATATATATATATAAAATTAAAGTTAATACGTCAATTTAAATTAAATGAACATTATAATAAATTTGAAAATCAAATAACAGTGCACAAGACGCATTAACAACGTCACATTCAGACGACAAAATCACATATAAAATTAAAAAAAAAAAAGCTAATTTGTGTGAAAATAATTTTTTGGATAAAATAAAAAGAATAAATGACTTCAATGAAAAATACAGATAAAAAAATAACTCTAAATCATTTATCTTTTATGGATGAAGAAAGGAGTGTGTAAGGAAGCAAGTAGGTATTTTTTTCATACTTCAGCCCAACAATATTTGTATTTTGATGTTCAAACAGACTATTAGGCCATCCATTATGGGTTCTTCCCCTCATAAGCACCCTTCCAAACAAACACCCCTATTGTAACGTAGAAAAATGGGTGTCTATATGAATCGGTGCTTTTGAAAACAATATCTCTCACCCATATTTTTGGGTCCTACGTGCATAACTTTTGCGATATCTCTCTTCAATCATTATATTATTTAAATATTTTTGTCTCTGTCTCAAAATAAATGACCAAATTGTAAAAAGAAATTATTTTAAAATAATTAATTATTTTAATTTTTAGTGCACTTATTTCAAATTATATTATTTAATATTAATTAATAGTATTTGTATAATTTCTAATGTAATATCTTTTACTATATATTTATGATATTATTAATGCACCGATATCTAATAATGATAATTTTATAAAGATATTATCCTCACTTTTGTTTATATATTTTTCTTAATACGTGTATATTTATGATATTATTAATGTACCGATATCTAATAATGATAATTTTATAAAGATATTATCCTCACTTTTGTTTATATATTTTTTTTAATACGTGTGAAATGATAAAAAAATTACTTAATTATTTTGGAACAGATAAAATATAAAAATAAATATAAAATATCCACAATATTTTTTGCATATTGGCTGCTGCATGTCGTATACATAGTTAAATTGTGAATTTAATTTTTTCATTATCAATGTTAGTTTATAGGTGTTGCTTGTCTCAATGTTTAATTGTTGGGGCTTATTTTAAATATTGCAATAAAATAATAATTATAAAATTTTGAAATTTATAATTTATTTAATTTAAATTAATATTTCAAAAGTTAGATAATTATGATTTAATATATAAAAGTATCGTATATATAAAAAACAATAAAAGTATTGTTGAAATATGATAATTAGTAGGATTTATTTAATAATTTTTTTTTTGAGTGCTTGATTAGAGAGATTGGTCGTTTATCATACACTACATTAAAAAATTAGAAAATGGGTGATGTGTAACTATTGCATCTAGTTAAGCACTCGAAATTCTTGGGTATATTAATTGAAACACAAGTCATCTTCAGAGTTTTGATCACAACTTAACATCATAAATGTTTAGTATATTAGTACAACCATATTTATACTTATTACGGTTTGATCCAAAGAGTTTTAGAGTTCGAACAAATGTGTCATTCCGTTTTGATCAAGGAAGTGTTATTAATGTCTCCTGTTATTCTGAACTCAAGGTTTCCAAAATATTTACAAATACACAATCCATTCCAATAATTGAATGAATTTTCGTGTTATTTTTTAAAAAAAATCATAGAAAAATTTATACTTTTTATTAACCAAATCACATATAGATATAAAAAGGTGAACATACTCTATAATGTATCACATAGTTCAAAAGTGTTTGAATAACCAACTTCGTTAAAGTAAATATTTTCATAAAAGACAAATTACGCGTTTTTCATTCACCAATACACCGGTCAACCTTATCCATTATAAATTGAAAAATATCGTGATATTTATGTATGTTTGACGTTTCGTATATAAACATTAACTAATGTCACCGCTGATCCTCTCACTTTTTTCAATTGGCCTCCTCGTCTTTGCTTTATATCTTCTCTTCCTTTAATTTATGATCATCACACATAAGTTAACATCTCAATCACCACCGATGGGATCTAATGTGCACGTTTCGTCCAAGACCGAAACGGCGTCGGTTTGGACGGATGAAATGCACGTGCAATTCCTCAACACGATGGAAGCCTCATTCATCCGTAAAATGCTACAACAACACTGTGACGGTTGTTCCACCCACCACCATCTCCGCCTCAACCGCCAGCTCCCAGATATCTCCGAATCCACCTTGGATTCCAAACCTAAGAAAATCGCATCCTCAGGTAGCTAGCTACTTCATCGTACGCCCTTCGCCATGGTGTTGCAATCACACGACATCGTTGTGTAACATTGACTTGGTTCAATATTTTCGATGGAATGTACTTGATATTTCTCCATAAAGTTTTTTTATTTTTCATTTTTCCTATGAGTGTAAGTTTTGAATCGCTCTATCATTCATTAACAAATCAAAATTGGATATCAGAGTGCATCATAACATATCATAATTTTGTTAAAATAATTTTATTGATTTATTTTATACTTTACTTATTTTAGAAAATTAATTTTTTTATTATTAGTGGTCATCATTAACAAATATCTCTCACATTATTTTATGTTTTACTTTTTGTTTTAAAGAATTTTTTTAATTTCTTTGTGACAGATTCAATGGTTCCAAGGACCAAAATCGCAAGTAGTAAAAGGACGAGGAGGAGATTGATTGAAGTGCACAACTCATCACTAGAGCAGGTCGGTTTCTGTTGTGTGTAATATTTTGACACTCGTTAGTATTTATCGTTTTCTTTTTAATTAAAAGTCAGAATAATATATCGGCCAAATGAAAAAGAGTCTATGACCCAAAATAAGGTGGAGTGTTTGTATATAATAGTCTTGTTTTGTTTGGTGTTTATAAGTTGAATTAACTATGTACGACACACAATGAGGACATATTTCATATTTTTGAAGCTTGTGAAAGTGAAAAATCGTGGAGAGTCTCGTCTTTAGTGTTTGTATGTTACTATGTTAGTAAAGGATTAATTTTATTTTTTTAAGTAAGAATTAACGATGTCATGTTTAAAAAATGATCAAATTGATAGTAATTAATAACTTATTTTACACCCAAAAAACGAAAAAAGTTTTT
The DNA here is from genome assembly GCA_037974755.1 of Cicer yamashitae. Lineage (NCBI taxonomy): Eukaryota > Viridiplantae > Streptophyta > Magnoliopsida > Fabales > Fabaceae > Cicer > Cicer yamashitae. The sequence continues at coordinate 12,695,647 of JBBPBQ010020324.1, forward strand.
ATAATGTTTTATTTTAATTGAATTTATTCAAAAAAAATTATTATTCAATTTTGAAAAAATTATGATTATATGTGCCTCTAAAAAAAGGGTTTAAGGGTGGACCCTAAGCATTTTTATTAAAAATAAATTTTATACTAACAAAAAAAAAAGAGAAATTAATATACTGATAATATTTTATTTAAATTTATTTAAAAATAATAAAGTCAAACACTTCATTTTTTTACAATTAGACGCCCCTTTGTTATTTTGTAGACAAATGCGATTCCTTTATTAACTTTTCCCTTTCTAATTATTAAACAAATCATTTCATATTTTTTTTAGAGTTTAGTAATTAAATGCCACATATATTCTAAAATTTGAGTTATTTATCATTACTTTCTAAATTAACATATATATACCCTTGATAGGAAGTAAATGATGAATTCCATGTGTTCCCCGCAGGTGGTCCCTCAGCTAGAAAATGGAAAAGATGGTGCTTCAGCTTCTTGTGTTGCATTTGACGTTGATAAGGAACACAGTAGAAGTGATTAATTATTTTAGTACTTCTTCCCAACATGCCAGCAAATTAATTTATAATGGGATTTGTCTTTTCTTTTCTATTAAACACTTTTTTCTGTTAAACACTTATTTTTGAGTCCTTATTTTTGGTGAATTTTTATTTTATTGATTTCACAATATTGTTTATTTATTTAGTTTTGCAGAATTTTTGGTGTTATTCCTTCTTAATAATTATTTTTTTTAACTAAACTTAAAATTTCTAGAATAATATTTTGGTCTACGATATAGAATATTATTTTAGAGTTCATCGAATATTTATAAAGAGATTTATATTTGTCACTCTTTAATAATATTAGCGAGAATTAAATTTGCAATTTTACTAATTTTATACATATTTTTTTAACAACCAAACAATTAAAAATTAATACATTACTAAATCATTGGATATGACCTTTAAATCAAACTATTAAGTTTATTTTTTCTCTGTCACTAAAGAAAAATTCGGTATATCGCAGTGGATAAAATGATTGAAGGTAGTACTGGATAACTAATCTTTATGTGATATCCGTGTGGCTGCATATATGATACGGTGAATTAAAATATTAGGTAATATATCAAGTTCTACATTTTATTTCAGTAGTTTTAATTCTTTTATTTTCATTTATTTGAGAAATTAATTTTTTTATTTTAAAATTTGATAATTTTGATTCATATTTTATATTTTTTAATCAAAATATTATTAATTAACATATTTTAAATGATGTGAAGTACGATCTTATAAAACAAAATCATCTAAATAAATTCATTATTTATATGTTATTAATTAAATTATAAAAATAAATAATTTCAAAAATTAAAATTGATTTTTTTAAAAAAATTATTATAATTTTATGGATATTAATCATTTAATATTATCATATTATATGTCATATATTTTGAATATGTCATATCATTATTTTTATTTATAAAAAAATAAAATAAAAAATTAAAATTATTTAATTTTAAAATTAATTAATTAATTTTAGTTATAAGAAAAAATAAGAGATTAAAATTATAATTAAAACATTTATGTTATAATATGTGAACAAGTTACAGCAGGAACAAAAGGATGAAAATGTATAGGTGGATGGACATATGATATGACTTTCAAATCTTATCTCATAGAGGTGGTTGGTGTGTTAATCGTTTCAAATCCAAAGTGCAGTAATCGACCTCATGAAAATGGATTCCTTGATTTTGATAGTTGATGACTTAATTGACTTTAGTGGATTTTAAAGAAAATTTGATGATTAAAATAAATTAACAAAAATTATTTAAATGAGAGAGAAAATTTAATTAAGATGGATAAAAATCCTAGTTCGTTCACTCGTATAGCCAAATTTGCATCATGGCACCTTGAAGTGATTTTGAAGCCATTTTCTAATTACTACTTTTCATGAATTAATAATTTTTAATTATTGTTTTCTTTGTAACAAAATATAACTAGAGTAAATCAATAAAAATTAATCTATTTTAGAGCAGATGAATCAATTCACATTCTTCTAAATTGATTTATATTGCTTCAAAAAGAAATTGCAAATTTTCAATAAACTTATGAATTGATCCACGAGCATATAATTTGATTTACACGACCTGCATCATCAATTTTTGGTAGTTATATAAATCAATTATTTCATTTATGATGCAATGTATTTTAACCTACCAACTCATGTCTTTTAAACACTTATATGAACCATCGTTTTAGAAGATGCCACTTTCATCTATTCATCATCATCATACATACAAAATCATAGTTAAGATTAAACACTTTTTCTGATAAAGTCTTATATGCATTTCAAGTCTTTGGTTGAGAAACCACAAAGGTGAGATATCTCTTTTTGAAGTGATTGTACTAGACATGAGCAATTAAGAGGTTATTGATTGGTCGCATGTCGAAGGTCGGATTAAAATGTATAAATAGATTTTTTATTTTGTAACTAAAGAAACAACCGAATTATCTGTATTTATCAACCTGTCAAAATATACTATGATTAAGTATGAAAATACTCAATAGTGATTATCACTGATTTTTTACAAAAAATATGTTAATTAAAAATATAGGCACATTCTGAAAAATTCTCATAAATTTTTCAATTGCTTTAATTCGTTATTAATTGTTTTTTTAGTGTTTTATTATTTGTCAAATTTTATTCGGCTATAATTGATATAACTTTTTAATACATTGTATATTAATATTGTTCAAAAATTATATTCGTCTAAAAAAAGTCACGCTTTTCTATTTGAAAGATTGAAATAAACAAAGTACACTCAAATAAGAAGAAAAAAAATCTTAATCAAGAATCTTAACTATTATGAATTTAATTGATCGACCAAATGTGTAAAAATGTAAATTATCTATTAAAGTAATCAAAATTATATTACTTTAGTTATGTCTTTAATTCGAATATAAATTCTTAATTAAATTAAATAATATAAATTAATTTGAGATTGATTAAAAAACTAAATGATAGTTAAATTATGTAACATAAAATTAATATTGATTAAAAATAATAATGAGAATTGTGTTTATAATTAATATGAATTAAAATTTATGATCGAAGATTCCGATTATAAAAAATGGACATTGTATAGTTGAATGGGAAATAAAAATTCTCACCTATAAATATTAGTTATAATGATAT
>JBBPBQ010020324.1:12699333-12716027 GCA_037974755.1 Cicer yamashitae
TATTATGCTAACCGAAAATAACATTATGATTTTTTTCAATTAATTTAAAACAAATGCTTAAATGGCTCAGACTTAAAAAATTAATTTATTATTATTATTATTATTATTTATTATTCTTAATTTATTCGAAATTGATTGTATAGAAAATTACATACTCAGATTTGTTTATCAATATCACACACTAAATCAAATTACTTTTTTCTTTGTATATTAGATTTGTGTATTAAAACATTATTATTATTATTATTATTATTATTATTATTATTATTATTATTGTTATTATTATTATTATTTTAAAATTAAAATTATAGTACTTAATTTTTATTTGTCACGAATATTTAATGTTGTTAAAGTGAACATTATTCTTGATGTAATAAATCTTAAATGTTTATAGAATAGATAGATAGATGTAACCCACATAAAATTTTTGAGATATTTTCTTACCAACTTTTATTAGAACATCTATAACAGCTTCCGGTTAGACGGATAGCCGCCCGACAAATAGATATTCACATGAATTAGCTTAAGTCCAAAAAAAAATTATAGTATATTTATTTTATTATATTTAATATTTTTCAGAAAAATGTTTTTATCTAATGTCTTGGACTATACCACATTTTAAAAAATCTAAAATGAACAAAGGTCAATAAAGTTAAAGTTTTCTTATTGTAATTCTAATTAATTTCAATTTTAATTATTAATATTAGTAGAAATTATTAGAATTGACTATTATGTTTTGTAAGAAAGTTTAAATATGTTTTTGATCCTTGCAATTATAATATTTTTTTGTTTTGATCCTCGTATATTTTTTTTTTTGTTTCATATCCCTACAAATATAGTTTCATTTTAAAATAATCATTTCATCCAATTCCGTTACAAAAACTGTAACACCGTTAAACTTAAATATAAACGACACTTCATCCTCCGTGACCAGCTATCCATTTACCCTTACACCAGCGGTATAAACTATCTTAACCTCTAAAAAACTTCCTCGACAAAACAAGTTTCATTTATTGAGAACTCTCTTTTTGGGCTCGGTGGTTTACACAATACATCGAACACCTTCTATGCGTTTCTAGAACACTCAGTTTTTTCCTATGTGAAACGACGTCGTTTTACAAACCGCAAGAGAAAATAGTTTTTGATGTTGCCAATAGTGATTTATTGAAATAGACCAAATATTTGTTGGATTTGATTGGAAGTGATTGAAAAATACCTAATACTCCATATATGAGAGAACAAAAGAACAAGGTTGTTCTTGAGATAATTTATTTGGTGGAAAATGATGGAGTTATGATGATGACTGAATATTTTATTAGAGTTAAGGAGTATGGGGAGAGGGAGAAGGAGTGTGAAATTGGTGTAACGATGTTATAGTATTTGTAATGAAAGTTGGATGTAATGACTATTTTAAAATAAAATTATATTTGTTAAACAAAACAAAAAAAAACGTTATAATTAGAATGACCAAAAACATATTCAAACCTTTGTGAAATCTATATATTTAAGTCTTATTATCATTATAATTTTCCATAAATAAAAATAAATCATATTTTAGGAATGATAATCATGATTTGTAAAAGAAATATACATTACAATTAATTAGTATTAAAATAGACAAAAAAATAAAATTGGACCAAAACAGACAAATTAATATTAATATCATAATTCCATATTATTACTACCTTGAAAGAAAACTTTAATACACGTGTAATATAGGATAGACATTACAATTGAAGTGAAATTGATTTTAACAAAAATCTAAAGAAATGAAAAATAAATGTCCTAGCAATGAACTTTATTGCATTATGATCTTAACATTTTGAAAAATGATTTCTACCTTGATCAATTATTGGTTGTTGACTTTAATCATATCGATGCACGATCAATTGAGCAACGTAGAAGCATCACAATAAAAATTCACAAAGGTGGTATTGTTGGTGTGCTTCATAAGATACATGCAAAAAAGATATAATTTAAATCATTATGAGTGACAATATAAATGTAGTGGCTTGAACATGTGCATATACGAAAACGGTATAATAAATAAAAAGACTAATTATTTTTTAGACTAACCCAACAATAATGGAAAGAATAAAGTTTTGTATATTTTTAATATTATGTTTGGGAGCCATCAATAAGTCTTTTTTAGCGAAATTTTAAATTTTGAAAGTTACAAATTGATATATAAGAGAATAGTGAGTGTGTATAGAATGAAATTTCAAGTAGTATTTATAATTGTGAATTGAAAAAAATGAATTGTTGAAACTCATTTCAGTAAGTTCAATAAAAAAATAAGATTATTTCCATTGTATTAATTATTTAGTACAAATTTTATTAAGGAAATAAAATTATTTTAGTAACGATCAATTACAAATTAATATTAGTGTATATTGGTTGATTTTCTAATGCTTCTTTTATATAATGTATTGTTGTTATTAATATTTGTGTGACCAAAAATTAATAATTAACGTTTTATTAATTTATTATTATATTTTTTACAAAAACAATTAATTTCATTAATGTGATATTGTCAGGAGTTGCAAGGACCAATTTGGAATATAATGGAATAATGTCTTAAATGTTTATAGTATATATATAGATTAAAAAGCATTAATTTGTATTAATAATTTAAAAAGAAAGGAGGGTATTGAAAACATATTATTAAGCACTCATAAAAAGTTAAATCCTGTATTATTGTTAAGCATTGAGACAAGCTCAAACGTCGAACTTTGTAACGCCATTTGAGGTGTGTTAACCAGACAAGAGCAACGACAATGCTTGAGTTGGTGTTGTTGTACAAGAACCCATTACTCCACGCATCACTCTCCATCATCCTCGCTATTATCTTAGCTTTCTTCAGAATCCCAATCTTATTCCTCTACGGTCTCCAAACCTACATCCACCCCGATTCCCAACCCCAAACCAATGGCCTCAAAGCCGCCATTCGCCGCCCCGGTGTCGACGGTTACCAATCCTTGTCTTCCAAAACAACCACCGAGCTACGAAAGAGAAACAAGTCCAAAGATAAAGTCGATTTCGACGAAAATAATGCGCAGATCTTCAGGTTAAGGCTCGACCAAAGTCATCTTCAATCTCGTCTTTATATTGATCAGTATTGTGTTGCTTTCACTGTTTCCTTTGTTGCCCTTTTCTCTCTTTTGCTTCATATTTTTTTGGATTCTGAAGAGAATAATGGGTTGTTGGCAAATGGGGTTTTTGTTCCGATTCTGTTATCAATTTTGAGTCTTTATTCATGGGGGACGCTGCTTGCTAAGGTTGCGTTTGAGAGATCTGCGTCAAGGAGGTCTGAGAAGCAATTAAGCGTTGTTTTTGGGGTTTTGGGGCTTTTTTTAGGGTTGCTTCTTGTTCCTGAGGTTGCTTCTTTGGTTTTGGATTTTGATTTTGGGGTTTCTGTTGATGGGTTTTGGAGGGTTTTCATATCTGTATTGATGGGTTGTCTTGCTAGTTTTTTGTTCATTCCTGCTACAAGAAGTGCTCGTTCTTTTTGGCTTGGAACTGATCAGATTCGTTGCAATTTGTCAATGATAACTTGTGGTTCTTTTAACCGTATGATCCTGTATGCAAATCAAATCTTGCTTATTTTTGTCGCTTTGATTTGGATTACTCCTTTGGCTGAAATTTTTGTAAACAAAAACTATAATAACAGTAAGGGAGATAGTACAACGACGAGTAGAGTTGGTAATGCTGAGAAATTGGTAGGGAATTTGGGGTTCTTGCCATCTGATTTTGGTAACTTTAGGCGTTGGTGCTTGTTGGCGTCGAGTTTGTTGCAGATTGTGGCTTTAAGACCCAACCTGCAAATGTATCTCAATGAAGCTTTGTTATCTTGGTATCAAAGGCTTCATGGTAGCAAGGTTCCTGACTTGGATTACAGTAGGGCAAAGATGTTTCTGCATAATCACTACTTGTGCCTTGTGGTTTTGCAATTTCTTGGTCCTCCTGTGCTGGTACTTATCTTTCTTGGCTTGTCTCAGATTGATGGTCCTTCCTTTGGGAATTTTCCATTGGTATTGCCTACCTCTGCTTTTGTCAAGGAGGTTGCATTGTTTTTGGCTTGGTGGGTAACCTTTCTGTGGGCGATATTCTCTTCGGTGATCCTTTTGCTACATCGCCATTGTATTTTGTATGTTTCTTGAGCCTTTGTTCTCTAAAGCACGATTTTATCCGGTGTGCCTTTTATTGTAACTTCAAAACACTTTTTTTTTAGAATTTTGAGAAGAGTGAGAAGACTGTTGGATTTATTATAGCATAAGTTTTGCAGGTTAGTCAACTCATTATGATTCTTTAGGTAACTTCAAAACATTCAGATATGACTGACTTGTATGTTGCTGTTGTAGTTATTGGACATGAAAATCATATCATATACAATAAACTACTGATCACATAAAGACCAAAGTTATATGGTATTTTGCATTCCCTCCAAAATTTTATGCAAAATTACACACATCATTTGTAAATTAGAAGTATATTTATTACATTACACTATAGCCAGAAAATATTGCTGGCACATCATGCTATGTAATGGGGGTAAGCCTCGCACCCTTTATACGCCATATTTAAACTTTCCATTAACTAAACCTTGTCATGTTTATTCATCACCCTTTTTTGACCTTTTGTAGTGTTACTCTTTTTGGAGACCATGTTTCATATTTTTCCGGAAACATTTTTGAAGGCATTCTTGTAGTTGTTTCTAGACCAATTCTAGCATTACTATATCTGTGCCTTCGTCTGCTTTCTTTCTTTGCCTACATGACATTGGTGTATGAAAAAAGGAAATGAAATAAAGTACAGACATCAGTGTCTCAAATAATTTTAAACCCCTGTCATGATGACGGTTAAAGTATTTCAAGATCTAAGTTTGACGTATAATATATTGCATGCATGATAGATTAATTGCGATGCATTCAAGTATAATTATGAACACGAGAAGTGTCTGTAACATGATATTTAGTTCTGGAATTGTTTTGAATTAATAAAGAAACAAATAACTATTAAATCTTGGTGTAAATTTACTGGCCCGTCATTTTCTTCTATAAGAATGGCCAGTGTGTAAATGGAGACTTGAAATCTATGCATTTTGAGGTCTTAACTTTGCAATACGCTTTCTGATCATAATTGTTTTCTACACATGAGAAAAAAAGGTAATTTGGAAGGACATTATTATACTTTTTTTCTACCCGAATAAGAGCTTCACTCTACTGCAAACTATTTCAGGAAGGAACCACATAAATTAAGTATGAGCATCAAATTCTTTGCATAGCATGTTTCAAGATCTAAAAGTGATAATAATTATATATTCTGCTAAATTTATGCTTGCATGAGCATTCAAGGCATTGAAGAGGAATTTTCATTTAGAGTAGTGCTTTTTTGGCCAAACTGTTATTATGAAAATGTAGCATTGTTTGTCTTAGCTTCAACTTCTATGGATTGTTTTGAGAATGCATAAGCATTTGGACTTGGTATCATGGTTGTTCCATTCCAGATTCTAGGATAGTGGTGTGCAAGTTTGTAGTGTAAACTCAACCCATATTAGTTTATTTTTTTCATACTGACAGACAAATGCTTTCCCTTTTCCCTTTTTTTATAGCACTTTATTGAATTAAAACAAGCAGAATTTCTTTGTATAGTCCTTTGTGTTTTTAAGTATACAGTCATTCATTTAAATTACATCAACATGACATGTGTTGCAAGACTCTAACACTCAAAATAAACAGGAAAACCTTGAGATAATGCTTTTGAAATTATATTTAAGAACTGTTTAATTGTCTCTACATTTAAGTTTTATGGAGCTCCTTGAAGCCTTCTAGATGTGATTATTTAATGTCTTTACATAAGTGTTGCAATTCCTATGAACATGTGACAGATGTGTTATGTTCCCAATATATCGCTCATAGTAAATGATGATCTCTGAATGTTTTATTAGATAATTTTCAATCAAATTTCCAACACTCATGCTGGAGTTTGATGGAAGCTAAACTATGTTCTATCGTATTCATCATGTCATTAGACTGTATACAATTGTTTATTCCTAATAGGGAAGATGTATGCATTTGTAAAGACTTGTGCAATGTGTTGCAAACAACTAAATATATTTCTATATGTCTGTAAGGTCTAACTCAACTGATAATGGGACTTCACAGTTGCGTGTGAGTTTTAAGTGGTATTTACCTCTCTGTCTACCGACAAAAAATAAAAATATATTTCTATCTATACTTTTTAGGGTTAGAGTGAAGTTGTTTGAAAATAACTATGCTAGATACAAACACATCCTGCATTAATCTTTCTAGACTTATTTTTGTCTCATAAATGCAATTATATATATAGTGTTTTCTTAAAAGTAGATAAACTTCAATAGCTGATAATTCATGTAGTCTGATTATTGTAGTTGGCTTGTGCTTGGAGTGTATGATTATTGTAGTTGGCTTGTGCTTGGAGTGTATTACTAGTATGAGATTATTTTTGGTTGGGATGAGGGATGTGCTGAAATTTTGATAGAGTTGGCTTTAACTTTTGCTATGGCAATGGTTGTAATTGTTTTGGGGATGAAAGAGTGCCAATGGGACTATTGAGAGATAATTTTCATACATTATATTTTGTTCAGTTTGAAAGAGTGCCAATGCACCAATATACAGTAATCAAAATTTTTAAACCTGCAGTTTATTTTCTAATCCTTAATTTAAAGTGGGTTAAAATAATTCGTTTTTAACCTGATAAAAGTTAAGAAATATTTTCTGGGTTCACGTTATTTCTCTCCATCTCCACTCTCAACTTGTAGCGTTGCTCTCCCCCTCCCTCTCCTCTCCACTATCATGATATTGGGTTGATTTTATAATTGTTGAGGTTAGTTTGATTTCCTCTTTTTATATTTGTCATGATGTTTTTGTTTGTTTTTTGATTTATTTTATTCTACAGCTGGATAAACTTATGATTGTTTTCTGAAAAAATAAACTTTCATTAAGAGGATTTTCGATTGTTTTTTGTTGTCATATTTGCCCCTTTTCTCTATCATCCTTGATTTGAGTTTTATGTTATTTACATTTTTTTAGCATTTTCTTTATTTATTTATAAAAAAATGTGTTATTTTGAAAGAAAAAAAATTAAATTGATTATAAGGACAAATTTTTCATTTTATCACAATATAAATCATATCATTTGATTATCTGTTGTATATCAAACAATGAATATGATAAATTAATTCTATCAAGTTTGTTAACATGTGCACATCAAACGTGACAAGAAAACTCATTAGTCTGTCCATATCCTATCATGTCTCTATCATACTCCTTATTCTATCTTGTCTCTATTTTATCATGTCCATCAAACGGACTCTAAATGTATAGAAATTGTCAAATTGATACTTGCACATGACTATAGGATGTATGCAATATGAACCAACTATGAAATTCAGATTCTTACTCATTTTAGGTTGGTATTTATTGATAGTAAAATAGTATCAGATTTAAAAAATAGACAAATAAATGCTGGTCCTTTGGGATAGAAGCCACGAAATTGCCTGAAAACAAAAACCAACCAAGAAACCAGACACAGAACATAAACACAACAAAACAGATATTGCATGCACAAAATGTAACTGGTTTAGTTAACATCTATAGGTAGAGGTAGCAAATTGGACAATCAACCCGAACCGGGCTGTACTCAAGTATGAACCCGACATGCCTCCTAGTACTATTTAACACTTCCCGTCTTAATTTATGGTTAACAAGAACCTTAACTTTTTGTCCAAATAAACGTCTGCAGTGTGTAATTAGATTTTTGTAAGTTTCACACATTTCCTTTAGAACCAAATAGGGTCGTTGTACACGCGTTTGTTTTCCCTAATGTATTTATCATTAAAAGTTTATTTTGACACAAATTTTAAATAGTTAAGCTACTGTTATAAACTAATACTATACGTTTTAGATACTAATATTGAAAAAACTCGTGTGTGGATATATATATTAACTCCTTATCAAGAAAATAACTGTTAACCACAAGGCTCTTAACAAGAGTTTTCGCCCATTTGAAATTTCATATGAAATTTCATATGGTTCGAGGGATTAGTCTCTATATTTGGACGTAGAAAAAACTCAATTTACCAAAAAATAGTCAACCATTTTTATAATAAAAATGAATTAAATTGTAGTTTTAGTTTTTCTATTTTTATCAACTAACGAAATTGATCCCTAATTTAAAATATGACAGTTTTGGTCATTATTCTGATTTTTTAACAAAAAAATTGTAATGTGATATGTTCAAAATAATGTGACATATGATACCATGATTGTGAATAGAGGAATCAATTTTGTGATTTGGTGAAAAATAGAAGGATAAAAAATACCATTAAACCGAAAAAATAAATACTACTCATTCTGTTCCAAAATAATTGGACTATTTGATCATTACACATATTAAAAAAAGAATGTAAATGAAAAAGAGATTCTTTTATTAAATTATTTTTAGTAGGTATTGGTGTATTATCAATGTCATAAGTGCATAATATCAAATATTATATTGAAAATAATGTAAATAATATTAACAGTGGATGAAGAGAGTGTTATTTGTTATTTTTTTAAAAAAAACTTTTAAACCTATGTTTATTTCTACGGTGACATTGTACCTTTTATGTTAATGTACCTTGGGACGTCATATTGGATACGTTAAACACGGTTTTAAATAGACTCTAAGGGCTTATATTGGATTGAGATTTTAAAAGACTATTTTGAAGAAATTTTTTTTGAAAATTTTAAAAGACTTTGTAGGAATGTATAAATTTTAAAAGATTATTTATAATCAATATTTTATAATTGGGATTTTAATAGGTTTATAACATAAGAATTTTCAAAACTTCGAAATATTTTATGGATTTATAATATAGAATGACAAAATATAATATCATTAACAAAATAGTTTTAGTTTTATCTCCTCCTAAGTAGATTATATCACACACTCAAATTAAAGAATCACACACCTACATTTAAATCATATTTTCATATGCTGCAAATGGACAAAACAAATATGGTTTGGCTCACTCCTAAAACTAACTTTGAAGATATCATCAAGAAATCAACTTTATAGACTAGTTAGAACACTTTATTATCCGAGAGGCGCGAGATAGAGTTGAAATTGCTTGTACTCTCCTATAGGGAATTTGGCACGCAAAGGATCAGAGTGTCAACAACAAGATTAAGGTGGAAGCCGACGACACCATCAAAAAATCTCTCCAATCTTTGAATGAGTTCCAACAATTATAAAAAATATGTGAACCTGTAATCAACATAAACAAATTAAACAACCAGTCTCAACAATTAAGGTGGTCTCCTCCCCCTAAGGATTGTCTAAAACTCAACGTAGATGCTCACCTTTCAAGTGATGGTTGTTGGGGCTTATGCAGGGTAATTATGAGAAGGGTATCTTCGTTGCGGTAAAAGCTGAATCGATGACTGGTGATGACAATGTCTTAATGACAGAGACTCGTGCTTTCAAAAACGAACTGCTCTTTGCGATTGAGATGGAGTGAGTATAACATATAAGAATATTGTAGTAAAATCGGATTCAAGCACATTGATAAAAATACTGAAATCGCAATAGTATCCTCGCCTTCAATGGGGACATTTTGCAAGAAAATGCTCCAAAGTGAATGAATGTTTTAACATGTGTGAGATTGAATTTGTGTTGCACAAAAGAAATGAGGTGGTTCATTGTATAGCTAGAATGGCAATGTCAAACCCTATAATAATACTCCTAATTATGTTTGGGTGAAATCCCCATATTGTATTTCAACTTGTGTTTGACATTTCTCAAAATTAATAAATGGTTTGGTTTTATTGTTAAAAAAATAGTGGATCTTAAAATTGATATAATTTAAAAAATTCATGCTCCACTTTTTTTTTTTTTTTACGTATTACATAATCATATAACATGAGTAAAGTAATATAAAGTTAATAGTCATATTAATACTTACAAGCTAACCTAACAACTAATTTACTATCTATAAAATAAAATATTGTTTGTCTAATAAAAAGTGAAAAAAAATTGTTTTGATTTTTTAATATTATCTTTGTAATGATTCTTTAAAATATCATTTGAACATGCCTTTAAAGTAAAACCATAACTACATATTTTATAAAAATGATGAGAGGTGAAGCTCAATTATCTTAGGCTAAATTGCAGTTTTAGTCCCTATATTATTACCAATTCACGGAAATGGTCCCCCTATTTTTAAAGTTGATAGTTTTGGTCCCTCGCTGATAATTTTGAACTAAAAAAATGCGGAATTGACATATTTTTAATGACGTGACATACAATTCTATAATACATTACCATCTAAATGCATAATTACTCATATGTCATTAATTAAATTAAAAATATAAAAAATTTCTGAAGTTAAAAGCTAAATTTTTACTGCGTTTTATTCCAATTTCATAGGTGTTAATCATTTTACATTATTGTATTATATGCCACATTATTTAAAATATCTCACATCTTCATTTTTTAGTTAAAAAATTAGAAAGAGGGACGAAAACTGTCAACTTTTAAAATAGGGAGACCAATTTCGTGAATCAGTAAAAATAGAGGGACTAAAATTGCAATTAAACCATTATCTTACTCATGTAAAGAAAATAAAAGCAGAGGATAAATGAGAGAGACATAGGAAGAAAAAAGAGATGAAATGCATTAATGAACTAAAGAGGAAATGAAAAAGATATACTAGAGAGGAAAATGTGGAAAAGTTGAGAGAGTTTGAGGATTAGGGAATTGTGGGAGGTTAGCGAGATAAGTTGAATCGATCATAGAATCAGAGTCATTCGAGTCTGATTTGGATTGTTCATCATTGAAAAATTGAATTGAGTTGAGTGTTGTTTGAAATTGAAAATATGAGATAAATATGGATAGAGAGGGAGGAGGGAGAGAGAGTAAATGGAAGAAATAAAAAATGAGAATCCATATAAATCTCGTGTTAAGGAAAAAAATTCCTACTAAAAATTTCAGTGTAACAAAATTCCATGAAACTCATTTTTGAAAAGAATCCATTAAAATTTGAAAGATTTTGAATATCATAAGACTTTTTGTAAATTGTAAAAAAAATTGATTTGAATACAACTAAATTTCTACTTATTATTTTAAAAACCCAAACAATCATACTTGAATATCTCTAGATTTTTTTTCTATTACATTAAAATCTTAATTGAATATCTCAAGATTTTTTTCATCACAAAAAAATCTTTTAAAATATTTTTAAATTCTAATTCAATCCACCCTCTAAATCTTTTATATATACTAATTTAATATGTACTGATACAACAAGTACAATTCGAGAACAATTAGTATCTGCTGATATAACAAGTACAATTCGAGAACAATTACATAGGGGTGGACATCGGGCGGATTTGGGCGGTTTCGCGCAAAAAATGTGAAACCGGCCCAATCCGCGGGTGGTAATTATTGGCTCAATTTCGTCAGTTTTTTAATTCGGATTCGTCGAGTTCGGGGTCGTCGGGTGTCGATTTTAGGTGGGTGGGTAAAAACGGGTTGGACTTTATTGGGCCTATTTTTGTTCTTTTTTTTAATAAAAAAATCTGGTCTTCTAAGTTCCGAGGTTTGAACTTCTAAGTTCTAAAATCTAACATGTTTGGGGCTGAACCCGCTTGACGTAACCCTTATGAATCCTTTTTTTCTTCCACGCGGACCCGACTACCCGCCTCAACCCGACCGCGTCACTCAAATTCAACATGGGTCGGACGGGTATGGGCGGGTCGAATTATCTTGTCCATCCCTAAATTATATATTTTTTTATTCACCGTGAAATGCGCAGCTTACCGTGCATTTAGCAACTATTCCAAATTGAAGCTTCAATTTTTTTTTTCCTTGTAACCAAAATAAAATTTGTGCCACTATCAAACCAAACATAAAATAAAAAGTGCAATCCAAATTTTTGCTTGTAAGTTTCATATAGATAACTTCAACAATACATCCTGCTTGTGCGTGCAGCAGAACTCGTTTCAATGCTACATAAGTACTCCATCTAAATTCGTTAATAAATAAAATTATCTACTTTAACCTATTTTTTTTATTAAATACTTTTACCTATTTTTAGGGTGATAGTTAAATGCATTTGATTTTTCTTTATTTCATGTAAAAAACCAAGTGATTAGAAAAAGAAATACATTATGATATTTATTAATATACTCTTAATTATAATAATCACCTTCTCACAACAGTAATGAATTAATTTAACGACATTCCATTAATGAATTAGTTTAAGGACATTATTGTAATAGTAGTATTAAATTAGTTGAAATTTGGTTATATTTAAATCCAAAAATGTAAATAATTTTCTAGACTGTTAACAAAATTTTATAGAATTCTGAGACGTATAAATAAATTTGCAAGGAAATGATCCTTCTAAATTTTGTGGAGTTTTTTATAATAAAAAAATGGCTAAATACCACTTGTGGTCCTTAACTTAATTTCGGTTAACGATTTATTTTTTTATCTTTTTTTTTTTTTTTTTCCGATTTGGTCATTTATGTTTTTAAATAATTTCAAGGTTACTCTTTAAGTGGAGTTTTGTTAAAAAAAAGTTAAAAAATCTCTCATCTAGATTATTGTATATGTTCATCAAATCTTTAGGAACGATTGTCACTGATCTGAAGTGATGTCTATTGAGTATAAATACCCGTAACTTCAGTTTTAACGAATCAATCATACTACCAAACTTAGAACAAACTTTGAATATTTTTCAGAAATATTTCCAAAACATAAAGGATAACTTTTTCTGAACACGAAGGAGGAATTTTTTTAACTTTTTCTTAACAAAATTTCACTTAAAGGGTAACACTGAAATTATTTAAAAACATAAAGGACCAAATCGGGAAAAAAAAAGATAAAGGACTAAATCGTTAACTGAAATTAAGTTAAAGAACTACGGGTGATATTTAGCCTAAAAAAATTGTGCATTTTATAAATAGAAAATAATGAATAATTTTTGGTGTATATCTATTTTACATCTCCATAAAATATTTAATATATAAATATGATTTTATTTGTTATTTAAAATTTTAAAAATTATTTATTAGTAAATTAATAATACTAATGGTAAATGTCAAATGTGTATATTCATATATGAATGCACACCTCACTATTCTATTCTAACACAATAAAAGAATTTCAATGGTATATTTAAAAATTAATATGTTTTGGTATTATGAAATTAAATAACCAAAAATTGATTAATATATTAATCTATGAATAATACTAATTATTTTAAATTTACTACCACTAAATTTTTAAATTTTATTATTTGAGTTTATTTTAAAATGAGTTTTTTATATGACTTTAATTAAAATTTTATTTTTATTTCAATAAAAATATTTTTTTTAATTACTAAATCAAAATTAAATAGATCAAAATATCAAAATTTGTAATTTAATAAATTTTAATAAATAATATAATGATCACATGAATAAATTAATAAAAATTATCAATACCTTATTTTTTTGATAATAAAGTAGAATTTCTACTATAACCGTACTGTTATTTTGTCGGGAATGTTCCATATCGGCTAGATATTATTCCAAATTTATGTGTATTAATTCAGTTACACGCTTTTATTTTCGATATAAAAGCAATAAGAAGTGTAGAAGTTTGTTCCTTATCAAATGTCACCACTTAACAGTATCCGCAGATAGGAGGAAGTTTCGCGAGACAAAAGACGTAATACTATTACTTTCTTCTTCTTTTCCATTCCATTAATATATCTTCTTTTTTTCCCTTTGTGCTTCCTCCCGAACCTTCTAGAACTATCACACCATAATACAATTTGTGGTTGGTGGATTCTTCTCCATGGCTCCCTCGTCGGAACATAACGCCGATTCCTCCACAGCCGACTCTCAGAGATCCTCTCCAACGCCGTTTCTCATCAAGACCTACGAGCTCGTCGACGACCGTACCATCGACGACGTCATTTCCTGGAACGATACCGGAACATCCTTCATCGTCTGGAACCCTACCGTTTTTGCTAAGGATTTGCTTCCAAAGTATTTCAAGCACAACAATTTCTCGAGCTTCGTTCGCCAACTCAACACTTATGTAATCCATTTCTTCATCATCGTAGTTATTTTCTTTTTTTTTTTCTTTCTATTTTTGATTTGTGTTAATTAGTTTTGGTTTTTTTTAGGGATTTAAAAAAGTTGTACCTGATCGGTGGGAATTTTATAACGACTGTTTCAAAAGAGGCGAGAAACGGCTTCTCTGTGATATTCAGCGACGGAAAATTGTTTCAGCATCTCCGTTGCCGTTGACTGCGATTCCGACGATGAAGAAGATCGTGTCCCCGTCGAGCTCAGGGGAGGAGCAGGTGATTTCATCGAATTCATCGCCGTCGATTGCGCCGGCGGATCTTTTGGACGAGAACGAGAGGCTGAGAAAGGAGAACATGCAATTGAAGAAGGAACTAGATACAATGAAATCGCTCTGCAACAAAATATTAAATCTTATGTCGAGTTATGGAAAATTCCAATCGGAAGAAAGAAAAGAGTGCTGTTCCACGGCGACGAAGACGCTTAATTTATTGCCGGCGAAGCGGTGTAACGGTGAAGATGCAGCGGCGGAAGATAGAAATCCGAAGCTGTTTGGGGTGGCGATTGGTACGAAGCGAGCGAGAGGAGAAGGACGGTGTTTTGATGATGATACAGTGTTGAGCCTTCATCAACCGGTTCATGCGGACGTGAAATCAAAACCGTGCGATTCACGAAACGGTGAAAAGAGTAAAACGCTGTGGCTAAATAAATGCTATAGATCTAATCAAAGCGTCTGTAATTGACACTTAACGTTGTATGATTAGGGAACACGTTAGGCTAAGTTAGGGGCTGCGTAGACTATCTCAGTCGTTAAGAACGGAGACGCACGTTTCGGGGGTTTCATGTGCGTCGTTAACTGTATGGGACAGTTTTCGGAGAAACTTCTCACAAGAAAACGATACTTTTTCATCGTTTTTCATTTCTCTTATTTTTTATTTGTTTTTTGTTTTTTGTTTTATTTACCTACACGAATGTATTGGGTATGATTCATTTTCCCTTGATGTGTGGTGTTTTTTTTTTTTTTTCCTTTCTACTGACCCTTTGACGTTAGTGTTTAAAACATGACTTGTGTTTTGTTCGTTTGCCAGCTAAAGAAAAAATTAACGAAGAGTTGCTTTTGGCCATATTTGATGTAAGGCAGTTAGTTCAATTTCAATAATCTCTAGGTTATCGATAATCCGATGTTAAGTACGGTCAATATACAATCAAAGTTTATGAAACCATTTAAAAATGAGTATCTAAATTTGGGTGTTAAAATTCGTTTGGATCGAACATAAAGGTTGTGTAAAGAATAAATAACTCACAATGGATTGATGGAATAACGACAATGGTTAGGGGCGTAACCGGCATTGAGTACTGGGAAGGGTAATAAGAGACAACTAGAAAATCTGTCTTACATTCAAGACATTACATTAGTAACCAAATGAGCAATACAAAGTTGGAATACAATAAAAGTTTCAAGACTAGCGAAAAAAAAAACGGGTTGCTTTTTGCAAGATGATGGAACAATTTACTTCGTAACATGGTTAAAATTGTGAGTTAATTTGTGAAATCATACGATTTTAGGAATCAATTTTAAGTTAATTTGAAGGTAAACTCAAATTTTGGTAAACTCGAAAATAAAATCTACTTTACTCAATTGAACTCAAAGTGCAATTAGTAAACTTGAGT
This sequence comes from Cicer yamashitae, assembly GCA_037974755.1. Lineage (NCBI taxonomy): Eukaryota > Viridiplantae > Streptophyta > Magnoliopsida > Fabales > Fabaceae > Cicer > Cicer yamashitae. The sequence continues at coordinate 12,715,107 of JBBPBQ010020324.1, forward strand.
AAACTGACAAATTTTTTTGTTATTTTTTAATGAACTTGATAAGCTCAGGTAAATTTAGATATCCTCGAATAAACACAGGTAAACTCATATGTAATTTTTTGTGTCCATGTTACCTTTTTTTTCATAAAGTTGAGTTGAAATTTTGAATTATTTATACATTTTTGTTTTATATAAATAATGTAAATATTATTTTAATATGAGATAAGCTCGTATATGTCGAGTTTACATAGTCAAGATGAATTTATCCTAGTTTCCTAGTAAAAAAGTTATTTAGTGTAGTTAATTCATAGTTTCTATTACGTAATTTATTAAGAAAAATGTTTCATATACATCCATACACTAATACAAAATCTAAAGAGAGAAAGAAACACAGTAATGTAATATATTGTTGATGTGATTCAAAAAATGTAAATTAAGTGTAAAAAATTAAATGTCTACACCAACAAATATTATGGTTAATCTCATATTTTATTAAAATCTGTTGAGTCGTAGTTGGGCCTTGTAATTTTTTTTATTAAACTGGGCAAGGATTAGTTGGGCCTGGTATAGAACTATAGGTTCAAAATATTTTCAATGATTAATGGGTGATATAAAATTTTATTAGCTATTAGTACAATATTATAAAAAGTTTAATTGTCATATACTAAACTGTTAATATAAAAAAATTTATTATATTAGTACATTATAATTTTAGAAATAATTATGATAAAAATCAATTATTTCTAATATTTTAACAATTGTGATAAATTGTAAGAGTAAAAATTCTTTACACTGATAATAGATATAAATCAAATCAATATTATAACTTATTTTTTAAAGGTATTTGAGTTTTTAAACTTACGCTCTAGATATAATCTATTTATTTTATATAGTTGTTTTCTCTCAAAATTTTATTGATATTTTTCTAAAACAATCTGACTT
>JBBPBQ010020324.1:12716286-12749178 GCA_037974755.1 Cicer yamashitae
ACCATAAATTTATTTTTTGAATAAATTAATATAATTCTCATTAGTTGATGCATTTAAATCTTAAAACAACAAGTAATAGTATGTAATTTTAATGTGTAGCTATAGTAAATTAATATGATAATGATGAAAGTTTTATTATATTATTTGATTTTACTCATGACGTCATCAAATTTAAAAGATTTTGACTAGTTTTCAAAAGGAAAATATTTTATGTACATTCAAACACCTCCAAAAACAACTTGAGAGAGATAGAAATAGAGATGATGATGTGATAAAAATAGAGAGAAAAAATATAAAATGAAGTATTGAATGAGTGTATGAAAATTAAGTGACTATAAAAGTTGTGTTAGAAAACTCTATAGTAGTTTTTTTTATTTTTTATTTTAATTTTAAAATTCATAGTAATAGTTGTCTAAACATGTTTTCATCCAACCTTATAAAAATATAATGTTTGATCCAATATTTTCTTGAATAGGAGTCGAAAGACTATTCATACAAATCACCTAACAAAGTTTTCACTCAAACTTGAGTTAAACAACTCTTTTTTTAAAATAAATAAATTAAATAAGTTCAACAAGTGTTATATTCATCTTAACAGTAAGTCCCCAAATCATGGATTCTCAATTGACTTCAACAAGAAAACAAGAAAAGTTAACAGTATATCACAAGTTAGTTTTCTTAAATTGTCAAAAAATTAGTTGAATCAATTAAAGGTGTGCATGAACAAATAAAGTAAGTAAAAGTTAAACAAAGAAGTGTTAAAATTATGTTAAATGTGTCGTGAACCATTAGTGACACATTTTTTTTTTAATAATACATATCAATTCTCAAAAATTAAAGCTACATTATCTCTTAATTAACACCCTCATAGGTTTTCATATGTTTGAAACTCACAATATGAAGCATAACACACCCTACCCACCCCATCCTGGGTCAATACGTCTAGCCTATAGGGTATGGCAAACTATAAGGAAGAAGATTTATATATGTATTTTAGATAAGGGTCTTGTTAATAGGTATTTTTGAGATACTTATTAAGAAATCAAAAGTAAAAAATATGCATTGAAAAAATAAAAATTTAAACATATAAATTCCATTACAAATTTAATATTATATTTCTATATTTAAATCACTAATATATGTCGCCACTTATTAACATTTGTTTTTAGGTAATCGGGTCTTTTTGTTAAATGCAGGACATTTTTGTTTTATTCAAACAAAAAGTTAATGTTTTTTCTTTTGTAAGTGGACCTAAAACTCTTATTTAAGTTTCAACTCAGTCCTGTCCTAGTCTAGCTTGAGCCACTTTGGCAATGATCATTTTAAAAACATATATTATTTTTGTGGTCTGGTCTTTTTGCTTTATTCATCCACGTTTGACCAAAAATTTAATTGAAATAGTTTACTAGATATACTTTGGTATCTTTATTAAACTTAAATTTACAAAAGAAAGGATATTGTTTAGACTAAGCCATCAAGAAAATCGTATTTGGAATAGTGAAAATAGATCATGTAAAGAGATCATTTGATTACATTTCTTCATCAAATGGACAGAACTTCATCACATTGATAATTTAAATATTCTATTTTCTATGTAGTTATTATTACCATGCTCACATCATTATATTTCCCTACCTTCTTCATTAAGATGAGTAAACAACATACGTTACTGATTATGCATGAGCTCAATACACATCTACATGAATTATTTTGCAAACAAGAACTTCTGATAAGCATAGTCTAAATTAGATTATTCAACTCAAGGCTTTTGTTAGAAAAAAGTTTGCAGTTAAATAACTATAAATACTACATCAACTACAATGACTTAAAAGTTAAAACTAATTAATTACTGATCTCCTTTCATTCCCTTCAAGAATTTGTGAACTTGAAACATAGTAGGCCTGTTTGCAGGATTATCAGAGAGGCACACACAAGCAATCTGCAGCATTTGAAGCATCGTCTGCTTCGAATCAGCGTCGAGAACCGTTGGATCAAGAACATCAGCAGCCTGCCCCTTCTTGATCTTCTGACCAACCCATCCAACCAAGTTACCGCCTTCAATCTCTTTGAAATCAGGTCCTGTTGGCTCTTTTCCTGTCACCAATTCAAGTAAAATGACGCCAAAACTATAGACATCGCCTCTCGTTGTTGACCTTCCACTCTGTCCATACTCAGGTGGAATGTAACCAAATGTTCCAGCAATATCGGTTGTGACATGAGTCTCACATGCACTGATAAGTCTTGCAAGTCCAAAGTCAGCAACTTTTGGCTCAAAATCTTCATTTAGTAAAATGTTGCTAGCTTTGACATCCCTATGAATGATGTGAGGTATGAAACCATGATGCAGGAAAGCTAATCCTTTAGCAGCACCTGTCGCGATTTTGTAACGTTTGTTCCAATTGAGGATTTCGAGTCCACCTGTCCTATTTCTCAACCAAAGGTCTAAGCTTCCATTTACCATGTATTCATAGACAAGGAGTTTCTCTTCACCCATTGAGCAATAACCAAGTAATGCAACTAGATTTTGATGTTTTACCTTTCCCAATGTTTCCATTTCAGCCATGAACTCGCGATGACCCTGCGTTTTAGCTTCGCTGAGCTTCTTCACAGCAACTGTTCTTCCATTTGGTAGAGTAGCCTTATACACGGTTCCGAAACCTCCATCTCCAATTATGTTTGTCTTGCTGAAATTGTCAGTAGCTTCGAGGATATCGACCAAAGTTAATTTCAGAAGAGGCTGCTCAAACATCGCTACATTGATACTCAAAGGTTCCTTTGATCTGCTACTGCTCAAGAAATAGAGATTCTGATCCACATAACTGTTGAGTTTGCGATCCTTGAGTTCCTCGGGATCATTCTGCTTCCTGCTAATCCATCTATGCAGAACAAAAGCAATGATCAAGGTTATAAATATGACTGTGATGGCAATTCCACCAAGTCTCCATGCATTAAACAATGCATATCTACCAATGCTTTTAACTTGACAATTTGTACCCAACATTTGGCCACAAAGGTTTTTGTTTCCCAAAAATCTAACTCTAGATAGGTTTTGGCAAATGCCACTTATGGGAATAGGCCCTTCCAATCTGTTTTGAGAGAAATCTAGGTAATTCAAATTAACTAGGCTGCATAACTTTTCTGGAATCTTTCCAGATAATTGATTACCTGAAACATCAAAATACTCAAGTTGCATTAGATTCCCAAGGTCCAAAGGAATTTCTCCGGTCAACAAGTTTTGATGCAGATCCAAAATTGTCAAGTAGGAAAGATTTCTTAAAGACCAAGGCAAGTTTCCGTCAAAGCAATTGCAACTTAAATTCATTGTCTCAATCCTCCATGTCATGGAGTTTAAGAAAAGCTCTCCGACATGGCCCGAAAGCCTGTTGTTCTGCACATAAAGACCGACAAGGCTTTGAACACCTGAAAGAATCGAAGGAAGCTCGTCATTGAGCTCATTAAAGCTCAAATCCAAGTGAGTCAATTCCTTCATATTCCCAAAACTAACAGGAATTGGGCCAGACAACATGTTTCCTGTCAAATTCAGCTTCACCAAACCACTCAATTTTCCAAAACTTTCAGGAATGGTACCGGAGAGTTGATTCTGTCCCAAGTATAAACCTTGGAGTGTGACAGCATCTCCAAGCTCAGGTGGAATAGAACCAGACAACAAGTTTCCCGACAAATCCAAAGTTGTTAAATTTGTCAAGCGCGAGAGGGATCTAGGAATGCTCCCGGAAAGCATGTTGTTGCTAAGCAATAGGTCCACAACTACTACACAGCTCCCAAGTTCATCAGGTATGGTGCCAGACAATCTATTATGAGATAGATCAAACACACCAAGGTGTTGAACAAAGCTCAAATCGGGGACAGTAAGTTGTCGAAAATACAAAGATTCCTTAGCAGGAATAGACCCAGAGAGATTATTGTGAGAAAGAACAAGGCACTGTAATTGGCTTAGTTCCACCAATTTGTAAGGAATAGAGCCATTGAGTTGATTGTTTCCAAGGTCTAATGTAGTGAGCGAAATGCAGTCACCAAGCTCAATTGGAATGTTCCCTTCAAGCATATTTCCATTCAAATTAAAAACCGAAAGACTTGCAAGACTTCCAATTTTCTTAGGAATAGTACCCGTGAGACGATTATTGCTAAGAACAAGTCTTTGTAGAATAACTGCATTCCCAATCTCCATAGGAAGAGAACCTTCCAAATTGTTATTGGCAGCAGAGAATTCCATCAGTGTTGATAAATTCCACAAACTAGAAGGTATCTTTCCACTAAAATTGTTGGAATCCAAGTCCAACACCATCAAAGGAAGCTCAGAAAGGTACTGTGGTATAGAACCAACAATCTGATTGTTCATCAATACCAACTGTGTAAGGTTCTTACAATTCGCAAATGCTTTCTCAATTGTACCACTAAGGAAATTATCATCAAGATCGATCTCCAAAAGTGAAGCAGCATTACAAAGCTCCTCAGGTATGGTACCTGTCAACAAGTTACTACTCAAACTGAGATGCTCCATCACAGTGCAATTCCCAAGCTCAGGTGGAATCACACCCGAAAAACGGTTCGCCGAAAGCAAAAGAGAATCAACATTAGTCCATTTTCCAAGCCAAGAAGGCAAAGGACCATGAAGAAGATTCTTCTCAGCTGAGAAAGTTTTTATAGGAAGCTGAGAAAGCTCTTGAGGTAGTGACCCAGAAAGTGAATTGAAAGAAATCATCACAGAAGTTAAATTTGAACAATTTCCAAGCTCAGCTGGTACTGACCCATTAAGCTCAGAAAAAACAAGGTTCAAAATTTTCAAATTCTTCAACTTCCCAATAAACTTTGGGATTGAACACCTCAAAGGGTTATAAGAAAGGTCAAGTTTGGTCAACGAATCAAGCTTTTCCATTTCTTCAGGCAATGGACCTTCAATCAAACAAGAAGGTGAATACAAAACTTCAAGCTTCGAAAGCTCTCCAATTTCCTTAGGCAATGTACCAGACAATCTGTTTATCCCAACGTAAAGTGCAGTGAGATTCTTCCAGTTTCCGATTTCCGCCGGAATTTCGCCGGAAAACGAGTTGTTCGAAATATCAATAGAAATCAAAGAGAGTGTTCCGGTGAAAAGAGTTAACGGAAGAGAACCTGATAAAAAATTGTTGCTAAGGTCAAGAAACTGAAGTGTAGTCAAGTTTCCGATACTCTCCGGTATTTCTCCGGCGAGTGCATTACCGGATAGGTCGAGTGTACGTAGCTTCGTTAAAAGCCCCAACGCCGGTGGGATATTTCCGGCGAACGAGTTTGAACCGAGTCTTAGAATTTGCAGCTGAAACAACTGACCAAGTTCGCCGGGGATTTCACCGGAAAATTGGTTATCCTCAAGGTTGAGAACAACGAGAGATGAGAGAGATGAAAGAGAGAAAGAGAGTTTTCCTTGAAGGTAACAAGAAGGAAGAGAGAGCGAGGTGACTCGGCCGAGTTGACATTTTACACCAACCCAGTTGCAATGTGGAGTAGCAGGGTGCCATGAAGAGAGAAAGTGAGAGTTTTGAAGAGACCATTTGAAAGAAAGGAGAGAAAGCTTTTCTGGGTTATGTTGATTATTTGATTCAATGGCGTAAGATAGGTGGAAAATGAGAAGGTAAGAGAGTAGTAGAATGCTGAAAGGAAAAGCCATGGAAGAGAAAGAATGAATGAGAGTGTGTTTTAAAGCAATGTGGTGAGAAGAGTTGAGCATGCAAATAATGCCATTGAAGAGAGTTGATGAAGAAAGGTGGTGTAGTGGTGTAGTAGAAGAAGCAGCGCGAATGCCATTGTAGAGAGAGAGAGAGAGAGAGGGCACAGTGCAGTAGTGGTAAAAGAAGAAGGACGTGTCAGAGAGAAGCACGCATCGCACGTGATTTCAATATTCATAACGGCAAATATTCATACACGCGTTACCCCAATCCCCTACACATTTTTTATTTTTATTTTTTCTTTCTAAAATCAGATACTTATAATCTCATTAAAAACTTTTCCATGCTCAAATCAAATTAAAATTAAAATTAAATCTTATTTGGCTTTGATTCAAAAGCTACTCGTCTATTTTTAAGTTATAATTCATTCCAAAAAATAATGAATATCATAACTCAAGGAGAAGGTTAGGTTTTTACAGGTGATATAATTAAATGAGAGATATTTAAAATGTAAGAAGAAAACTTTTTTTTTTATTTGTCATCTTGCATTTAACCTAGTTTTTTTAGTAAAAAAAACACTCGTGATATTTTATCTTATTTGTTTACATTTTTTTTTGTTGAAAATTATTGTTGACTCTTTATTTAATAAAAAAACTTACAATAGCAAGCTGAATAAAAAAATTTCTTCAAATATATATCACCTTTTTTTTCAATAAGTTAACTTTAATAATAAAAATACAAAAGATACTTCCATCCATCTACAAAGTTATCAAACCAAATCTAGTATCATAGTGATGAACGCATCTTCAAATATATATCATAAAGTAAGTGTTTATTTATATTTTGAGAACTAATTCATTGCACAGATAAATTAATTCATCTTCTTTGAATTGATAAACATTTGATGACAAACTGCAATGGTAATGATTAATTGAATGGTTAACAATTAAAGTTGATATAAAATACTGCATCAGTCTATAACCAACGTCACTTAAATAAAAAAAATTATCTTATAATAAATATGATTTACAAATTTTTTAATACAACTTTAATTATTAAGTATTGTATTTGTATTCATAAAAAAAAATAAGTGCATACGTTTAACTTTTATAATTTATTAATTTTTGAAAGTGAGCAAATTTACTGGTTAAGCTCCTTCAGAAAACACGGGTTTGGTCCAGCTCTTTTTCACTGATTTGTGGAAGCTTGTCTCTCCTCACTATGGTTTCATTTTATTTTTTATGGATAAATTCTCACTTTGGCTTCATGATTTAAGAGTAATTTAGAATAGTAGTAGCACTAGCTAGAATATAGGCTTATGGGATTAGCACATTGCACGGCTATGGTTACATTCCTTATAGAAACTAGTCCACAGATTAATTAAGATTATAACTTTTCTTTAAATTAAGGTCCGTTAGCTTTCTTTAATCGTCTTTTTCTTTGGCATCAAATGCAGAAAAGTGTGGTACCTCTCTTTTTGTTTGTTTTCCACCTCTGCATGGCATGACAGTCAATTTTAATTCCTTTAATTTTTTTCCTTACTTTTCTATAACTTCCTTTAAAATGTTTTTCATTAACTAGTTAACTTATGTGATATATGTTTTCTTAATATTTGTGATATAAGTCTTTTGTTTCTTATAATTAACTAGATGCATAGTGAGGATTATATTATTTATACTATATAAAATTGAGTGATTTAGCTAGAATACTATCTTTCTAGAATACCATTTCTTGGTTATATCTAATTTTAATTAGCACCACTGCATAATTTAAATGATAAGGTCAACAAATAAACAACTTTACATGTTAAAATCATGCTAACTATCTTTGGGAAAAGTGTGAACGTTATTTTGGCATTTCAAAAATGCTAAAGTGTACGAATATATTTCGTTTAATTCTCACCAATAATTGGTATATTGATGAGCGTACTTTTCACTCTCTTTTCTAGCTTGCATCGTAATGCTTATAAATTCACAATACCAATATATATATATATATATATATATATATATAGTCATCCATATTTGCATGGCATTATATTTTTTATTTAAATTTAAATAAATTTTGGTTCTTACATATATTTTTCATTTAGATTGAATTTTCATAAATATTTAAATTTAAATAGTCTTTCCAACAAGTATGGTTTTTTTTGGTCTTAATCCTATAATTTTCAGGAAAATAAGTTCAAATAATTCGGAGTTCAATCGATAAATAAATAAAATGAAACTAATAATTTGTCTTTAACTAGGGTTTAATCACTTATTTAGTGTTTTTTAAAACAAGAGTTTGCAACAAGTGTTGACTTCACTTTTCTTATGTTTAATCACTTTTCTTATGTGAAGGAACTTCATATATATATATATATATAGTATTATTGTCTTAAAACCTGTGTACTCAATTCACTAAAAAATTTAAATAATAAGAAATACAACATTAATAAATTCATATACAACTGTTAAATACTGAGTTTGAATTGCGAGACAAAACATTAAATCTAACAATATCAATATTTATCACTTAAGTTATGACTTAAAGATAGTCTTCATTCAATTTTCTAGGCACCAAAAATATATTCAACCCGCCTCAAAACAAAGATTAACAATTCTACATATTTTTATTTTTATTTTATATTTTAGAAAAAAAGTATTTATTTTATTTTAATTAAAAAAAAAACACAAAAACATTGCACTTATGGATAAGCTTATAGGTAAGCATTATTGAGCGCTCGTGCAATTCGTCGAATTGACCTGTTGCACCATATAGCAATGTTCATATTTCAAGAAACTAAGACTCTTTGCCACTTTGTGTACTACTATTTGTTTGATGTTTTTGTCCAAATTTTTGAGCAAACGATCATGTGGGTACTCTGCAACCTTTAACATATAGAAGGTTGGTGAAGTTTTTTTACGATGATGCTGAGTTTGAATCGATATTAGTGAAATGTTTATTTATTAGAAAAAATAATCTTTGGTTGATGAAAACTTCTCACAACTGCTTGAATTTTTATTTTTTATAATGTTCATGATTTTATTTCTTCAGCCTCCTACAAACCGTAGAGTGTTTTTCTGAAAGGGCGGATCTTAGTTTTTAATTTGTTTCTGTTTTTTTCCTTTGTTTGGGGCTGCCCCTTTATTTCCAAAAAAAGAAAAAAAATAATATGAACGTTAATATTAATATTTTACCCAAACATTGATTTAATATTACTATATGAATATTATATGATTAAATAATTAACAATGTTAAATTATTTATAGATAATTATTTCTTGTGAAATTAATTTTTTATTGCTTTTCAGTGCTATATTATGTAGAAAGTGCTATATGGTTAGAATTATTTAAAAAAGTGAAATTTGTTAAGATAATCAATCACTTTTCTAATTATTAAATAGATAACTAATGCTTATTATTTTTACTTGTACAATAACCAATAAGGAGTCTTGAATATTGATATCCACATTCTATCATGCATGAAGTAGCATTTGCCATTAAAAAATCATCTACATTTAAAGAAATTAAGTCTTAATTCTTTTTGTGATTAGAAATTATGTTTTAATTCGTTTTAACTATTAGTAATGACATTGTATTTATAAGATTTTGAGAAGGCTTATCTAAGATGGCATGGGGAGACATTTTCAGATAAAAAAATACTCTAAAACAAGTTTTATCACATTTCCCACTATCTTTTTTTCTTTTGGAAAAAATGTCATATTTCTTTAAGAAAAATATTTAGTAATCATTGAATAATAAAAAAGATAAAAAAAATAATGTGATAGGTTCATAATGTAATAGAAAAAGAAATAAATAAAATAAAATATTAAATAAGGGTAGAAAACAATTAATGACGCATATGTGTATCATCATTATTTCTTTAAACATTTAGATTAAAAGAAATATATTTATAATTATATTTACTCATTACTAGGACAATTGATTACTACATAATTTATATCATAGGTATTAGGTGATGAGATATGTGAAGGAGTAAAGGTACGTGGGGAGTGCTTGATATGATAATTAGTGAGCTGATATATCTGCCCTGGAGAGTGATTAAGGTTGGGATTTGGGTTATTTTTTTAGGTTTTGGTACCGTATGAACGTTGGGGCTAGGGGCTGTTTTCGTCATTATTGAACCGATTGGTTTTCTAGTGAAGAGGGAAACTGGAGCATCAAATTTCAAATAGTACGAGTATGTTTTTTGTCTCAAGGTTGAGGTGTCTCTTCCCCGGAAGCATGCCAGAGTTTTGGAATATTTTTTAACCCCGCCAACATCAACTGTTACCTTTTCATTCTTCCATTTTTTTCTTTTATTCTACCCTCAATTGCATTGATTCCAAATTTCGGTCCTTCACGATCACTTCTTCAATTGTGTTCAAGACCACTAGAGAGCATAGAGCTGTGTTATTTGTACACAATTTAATATTAAAATTCTATAATAATTTTGATGGTTGATAACGGTTTAAATATATACTATCAAAAATTTTTAATTAATTTTTTTTTATATATATAGATCAAACTCATTAATTATCCACCAAATACAAATACAATAAGTTATGAGTTTCAAGTGTTTAAATATATATAATACTCATTATTTCTAATTTAATTCAAATATACAATTAAAAATAAGAGTTAATGACATTTAAAGTTGTGGTTTGTTGAATTAAATGAACACTCTCCGTCCTAAATACTTGAGTATTATTTGAGAAAAATGTATAATTGAAAGAAAAAATATATATTATTTTTACAAATTATACTTTTAGGTATCGATAACAATGTTCACTATTAATTAACTATCAATTATTTTAGGATGTTTTTTTGTTGTAAATTATTCAATTATTATTGGATAGATGGAGTAACTAATATTAAATATAATATTAGTAATACTAGTTATACCAAATAGTGTGATTATATTGTATCTAATATTATTAAAAATTAATTACTCCATTTAAAAATTTGTACCAATTGAACCCATTATTTTTGTTGGCCATTCTCATGATGAGATTTGATTTGGAATAATCGGTAATGAGTACCGTGACAATTTACGTCCTCTTGAGTACGTACTCATAATTTGTCGCGTTGAAGAAGAAAGATATTCGAAAGACAAAATACCAAAATATCTACACTTTACTCATTGTTTGTTGAACCGTACCACATGAAGAATATCATGTGCAGCTCCATGTGGTCCCTTTTTTCACAAAAAAGTTAACTTCTGTATCTGCAGCATAAAGCAACGCTGCCTCAACCCTTTTCTACGACTCACCCTTTACTTGTGAGCCAACAGAACACACAATTGCAACCACTTATTACCTTCATGCCACACAAGGTAAAGTAGTGTCATTTATACATTTCTTTATTTTTGGCATTAAAAGTATTGTTAATTATTTAGTGTTTAAAAGATATACTCTGTGAAGGTAAATTAATAGTATAAATTAACTTTCAATATAAATTTATTATTTTAACACACTACCACTATTTTGTAACTACATTTTAAAATTAACTAGCATGGAGGTTTAAAACCTCATGAGAGTTTTGATTGGGAAAATAGAAGCAAGCACCCTTGGCAAATAGGTGGTTTGAGGTGTATAATTTTCTACACCTTTTGGAGTTTGCTGACACGTGTTCAAATACATTGTTGTATTAGTTTTAAATTAATTGATCGATGGCATGACATAAATAAGAAATTATTAAAAAAAATTTCTAACTTTTTGATTGGGAAAATAGAAGCACCTTTAGCAAAGCTGGTTTGAGGTGTATAATTTTCTACACCTTTTGGAGTTTGATGATACGTGTTGAAATACATTGTTGTATTAGTTGTAAATTAATTGATCGATGTATTTGAGATTATTATAATTGAATGTATTTGTAGAATTAATTTATATAGACAATATTTGTTAAAATCTAGTAATTATTAAAATTTGAGTATTATTTTATCCAATTGAATTAATGTGTATTTGATTTTTCAATATTTAATTTTGAATGAATCGATTAATAAAATTAGTTTTAGTAAAAAGTAAATTAAATCTTAAGTAATTTATATGAAAATAAAGTAATTTATATCAAAATAATAGTTAGAATGTTATTGTTGATCGAGAGATATTTAGTTTTAGAAAATTCTATTCAAAAGATTGACATTTTATTGTTTATTTTGGATGATATTTTTATGGCAAGAGATAAACTATGGGTCTTTTTCTCTAATAGACGATTTTATCATGTTCATCAACATTTTCCTATATAAGATTGGGCCAAATTCATTTGGTCTAGTGACATCTTTCAAAATCTTTAGACATTTGTTTTGAAGTTTCACCAATGAAAATAATTGCATAGACATCTTTAGATTATTTCATAATTGTATGGTCACCGATGAAAATAGACATTTTTTTTTAAGTTTCGTCTTGTTGCTTTTATTTGGTGAAATTTTATTTCTTCTTTTATTGTTTAGAATTTTTTCCGTCAACAATTTGATTTTATTTTTCTCGTTTTACAAAATGTTATGTCATGTTTATCTCAGGTCTGGTTTATACCCTCCAATTTTAATTTAGACTTTTCTTGTTGTTTTACAAGGGTTCATGTACTGCCTTGTTTTGTTTTTTTATTATTATATTTTCGGATAGGGGTAACCGGGTTGTGTTTAGCATATCAACTTCGACATAATTTGTGATTCTTTTTAGTAAAATGGTCAATTATGGATTTGGAAAATCTGACATAAAGGGTCGAAAACTCTAGGTATAAAAGAGTTACTTGACATGTTTTCTTCATATTTTTTTACGATAATTCAAATTATTCAATATCTCTAAATGACACTCAGTTATCTCGCTTACACTATGACTATTTTGAAAAAAAAGCTTACTAGAAATTAACCAAAAAATGTATGACAACTTTTTACTTAAAAAATAAACTGAAAGTAACACACACACAAAAACTCGATGATAGACGGTCTAATCAAAAGTTGATAACCTAATCTAACTCATTCGTCGAATCTGCTTTACCTCCAACTCCTCTCAAACCGATGATATAATCGGACAAAATTAGATCAAGATATGCCACCAATCAATTTTGATTGGATTAATAAATTTGGTCCCAGATTCACTCATAACTATGACCGATGTTTAGGTCTATTTTTGAGATATTACAAATAATTGTTTTATTTATTTAAATACCAATATAGTTGAAATGTCAACTCGTTTTCATTTGACTTAAAAGAAATTAAACTTGAAAACATCATAACATTTCAAAATCAATTTCTACCTCTAAAACCAATTTTAAATTTTAACTTCTTTAAAAAATGGAACAAACACGCTTAAAAATTAAATCCATTGCTAGTGTTCCCAATCTTAAAAATATTATACCATATTGTAGAGCGTTTGGATCGAGCAGACAAATATGGTCCAAGGTAATAAAAAAAAAAACAGTAACATAAAACTGAGTTAGAGGTGGTCCTGATTGTGGCAACTCATCCAACGAAGGACGAGAGACAGAAACATGACCAATAAAGTATCACTGTCAATCTAAAATATTCAGAACCCAAATAGTAGTTTCTTGTATTGATACTCATCAAGCTTAGTTACAACAATATTCCTGTGTACCAATGCAAATTCGTACCAACCTGGACTCCATCATCCATCACCATCTCAATTTACTTTTTTTTCTTCTTTAAAATAAAAATTCACCTTTTATTTCCCTGTCTTTCATGTCAATTTTGCTTTCAATATAGTGGACAGGTTTTCCATGTGTAAACAAGGTTAATGTAATAGCATAGATGGTGTTCTTCGTATGCTAATGCTTGCATGTAACTATCTTCGCATTAATTCAATTTTGGGGGGAAGCTGCCAATTTCCTTACATGAGATCAATGACTACACTTAATTGGGTTTTGTTTGAATCTTCTATAATTTCTATAAAATGAGTAGTATGTTTTTATTGTGCCAATGTTTTTTTATTGTCATATATATTTTGTTTTACCCTCACGATAAAAAGAACAAAGTGACGTCAGATTCTCATCAAATGTAGATGATCTGGATCAGTTTAGCTATGATTATATTTTAGTTCTTAATAATGGATTTATATCATCTTTTTCTCTCTTTGTCTCTCACATGTTTGGTTTGGAGAAGATAGAAGCTCAATTTATTTTTTATTCATTTTTGTTTTTATGCATAAAATTTATCAAAATACTTGTTGTGTCTATCTCTTTTAAAACATGAGAGGAAAAAGGGATAAGAAAAAAGAAGAGGACCGAAGTCTTCTTAATAATTGCACTTATTAATACTTCTTTCGATTCACAATGAATGTTATTTTATTAAAAAAATTGTGATGTTATTTTCAATTTTTAATGTAACTTTAATTATTTTTTTATATACTATATTTCAATAATTACTTTTGTACAACTAACAATAGAACATTGTATTTTACATTAATAATAGTGGAAAAAACTCACAAATAGTTAAAATAAATAATTTAATAAAATGAAATATCTATTTATTTTAATTATTATATTTTCTTAATACGTGTGCAACAACTTTAGATGATATTCATTGTGAGAATAAAGAACTACGACCCATTTAAATGTGTTGTTATTTTTTTTGTTGCCATTTTCAATTTATAATGTTAAAATGAAGGATTTTTTTTTTCAAATAACCTACATCAAGAAAAAAAATACCAATACTCAATTTTGAAATTTAAATACTATAAAGGCGACTTTCGATTGATTTTAATGTTTTTAATTTTTATAAATATAAGATTGTTTTTTAATATTTATAAATTAAATTTTAGGTGAAAGAATAATGTTATAGTCTAAGGTAGGAAATACCTTAAGTTTATTGAACAATTATAAATAGATTTCTATTTATATCCCTTCAATAACAACAGTGAATATCGAACTTGTAATCAGTTATATTATTTATATATTTTCAAAAAAGTCACCATTTAAAAATGTGACTTTATACTACCATCTATATATTTTAAAAAAACACACAACAGAGGAAGTCGCCTTAATTTAAAAACTAATAGAAAATTAAATTTTCTTGTTCTTCCTCTTAATTGTCCAACTCTACTATAATTATAGGTTTTGTTGTATTTTTATAGCTACCCCTCCATAATTAGGGTTTGCAGGTATATGACATGTAAAATATTTACACAAACTCATATATATGTTAAAATGTAATTTAGAATCCACAATATTCCTCTTCTTTATTTTCAATTTAATGTATGTGAAAGTTTTATCTTTATTTAGAAGAAAATAACTTTGTCCCTTCCTTTTTAACTTTTGCTTTTATAGAAGAACTTTATTTATGATTGTCATTTTCAAACTTCAATACAATATTAATTGTTTTGTAAATGATAGTTATGAGCTATGTAGTGCATGTAGAGAAATATTTGAAACGATATAATAAACTATTAAAAGTATTATAGAAAAAATAATAATAATTCCATTAAAAGTAATAATATTTTTTTTGGCTTGTATAAGAAATTTTAAAGAGAAAAATAAAAAACAAATAGAGATGTAAAAGTTACTCCACACATTCAAATTAAATTTGTTTTAGTAAAATAAATTATTTAAAATAAGTACCTCCATTTTAAAATAATGGATTTATTTGTAAAAATAATTGTCGTAAACACATTAATATTTAATAAAGACAACTTAGTAAAAATATTATTATTTCTCTTTCATTTATATATTTTAGATATGATAAATCAAAACTATTTATTCCATTAAAGTTGTCAGCAGGTAAAGTCACCCTTCCAACCTTACCCACTATTGTGAATATTAAATAATATTTTATTCGTTTCTGAATAAATATTTTTTTAAAATTTAGAATAAATACCACTCGTTGTCCCTTAACTTAATTTCGGTTAACGATTTGGTCCTTTATCTTTTTTTTTCCCCAATTTATTCCTTTATGTTTTTAAATAATTTCAGCGTTATCCTTTAAGTGGGATTCCGTTAAGAAAAAGTTAAAAAATCCATCATTGCATATGTTCATCAAACCTCTATGAACGATTGCCACTGATTTGAAGTGATTTCTATGGAGTATTTAGCCTATTTTTTTAATTTGTATAAAAAATTCAACTTGGTTGATTATTTTGTCGGAGGCAATACTATTTTCTATTCATTTATTACAATAGTTACTATTCTGATAAGAATAATTTTATAAAATTATTTAATATTTTTAAATTTGAGGAAAACAACTTTTAATGATAACTATTGTGAGAAGGACAAGGTAACAAGGTTTTGTTTTAACGATAGTTATTATGAGAAGGATAAAGTAACAAGGTTTTATTGGTACGTTTGATTTTACTTTTGTCACGAGAATTAATTGTAAGTTAAATATATGCATGTGAGCTTTTGTCTTTACAAATGAATTTTAAACTGAATTTATTATTAACTCATTTATACATAAAATAAATAAATTTAAACATAAATCAGAGTATTCAATTCATTTGTAATTAAAATCAAAATTATAAAATTAATTTATTTAAAATAAAAAAATTTATCAACGTAAATTCAAACAAACATTTTGAGTTTTTATGAGCATTTTCTGTAATACCATAGTTAATATATTTATATTATATACAAATATGGTTAAATTATTTTTTATATATTGATATATTTAATATTGACTTTTTGTATTTATGAGAATTTAATAGTATTAATTAGGATTGTTTTTTTAAAACAATAAATATATCTAGTAATTTTAAAAACGACTTATATTAGAACAAATTTTTTAGTAAATATTTATAACTAAAAACGGAAGGAATACTAGAGTATTTTATTCAAAATGAAATATAAGTAAAAATAATAGTTAAAAAATAGTATATCTAATTAAAAATTAAAGTTAAATACATTAATTTTTTTAATTAATTAATGTTTTATATTTCATTATAAAGCAGTAGTATTCTTGATTAGTAGTGGTACTTTAATTATCATTAGAGCACGACCAAAAGAGAATTCGAATTAGTGGGTAATTTTCTAGGGAAAAGAAATGAGCAGAGTTATATCACTGCCATGGCAAAAAAGAAAGAAATGCTTGCAGTGGAAATTGATGCAGGGGCCAATCAGGTCCTCATAAACATAAACTCCAACCAATCACACTAACTCTGCATTCACTGTGTAAGTGAGTGAATTGTATTTGCATTCGTCACCAATGTGTAACTAAAGAAACAAATAACCAAAATAAAATTAATTAATTAATGCTTTCTCAACAATTTGGTGAGGATCTTATGGGGATTGAAGATGAGTCATGGCATAGTATTCATTGAAGCGTGTACGCTTAAATTGGGTCTTAAAGCTATAAATTTTATTTTCCTCAGTTGGATCACTGAGGATTATTGAACACTAAGAAAAACTGTTCCAAATATGGAATTTTGAGAAAGATTGTGATATGACCTTGCGTGACCAAAAGCCAAGTGTATCCAAAATCAAGTTTATGATTTTGACTGCTCCTCTCTCTATCTGCTTTATTGCAAGATAGAGATTCTTAATTATTTTTTTTTCACAGTTGATTGATGACTTTTTCATGTACCCAAAAATATGAATTTCTCACCTCGATCCAAGTCGCCGAAAATTGATTTTAATTAAATTCATTTTGTAAAATTAATTTCTTAATTGAAAATAAGATCAATGTAATGTATAATAAATTTAAATTTAAATTTAAAAATCATATTTTAGGATAAAAGCTATGAACTCCTATTTCAAGTTATTCACAATAAATTGTTTTGAGAACTCCCAAATATTACTAAAATAAATTTTAGGCAAAATAGTATTTGTGTTCCATTAACTTAATTTCAGTTAACGTTTTAGTTCTTTATTTTTTTTTTTCTGATTTGATCATTTATTCTTTATTTGCTGTTGTTAGAGATGAAAATATGAGTTTATTTCAAGATTTAAGTTATGAATTTGATGAAATTTGCATTATATTAAGGATGATAATTAATTTTATGGATTTTGTTTGAAATTTTTTATAAATTTTTGCAACAAAAAAAATGATAACATTATTGACATTTTAAAATATAAAAGATCAAATTCCTACTTAAAATTCAAATAAAAGATCAAATCGAGAAAAGAAAATAAAAGACTAAAACGTTAACTGAAATTAAATTAAGAAACCATGGATGTAATTTAACCTAAATTTTAAATATTCAAAATCACTTTTATCTCTTTCAAAAGTGATTCCCTAATAAATTGGCAACACTATTACAGTATTATCACTTTTTTCTTATTTGTCTTGAAGTGCAACTACAAGGAGGGTATCTATAATAATAATAATGTATGAGATATATGGTTAGATATATGCAATCATACAAAGCACTTAAGAGTGATACCAATAAAATTGGTTGGAGCAGTGTACTTAAAAAGGTTGGATTGAAGTACTATATGTAAATAAAATCATGCACTGGCACGAGTTGTGCAGCCATGAATTGGGCCCATTTTTTATAATTGGAATCTTTTTCGTTTGTTTCTGGTATTCTACTAAAAACCATTTTCTTTTATCCGAAATCAATTTTACCTATTTTCTGGAATCCGAAACCAATTGACAGTGTCATTTTCTGACACATTATAGCTACATTTTTAGATATGATAAATCAAAACTATTTATTACATTAAAGTTGTCAGTAGGTAAACTCACCCTTTCAACCTTACCCACTATTGTGGATATTAAATAATTTTTTATTATTATCAATATAAAATATAATAATACTTTAAAAGTTATATATAAAATATTATTTAAGATTATTATATAAAAAAATAATTAAAGAAATAATTTCTTTTACTAAAGTGATATTCATTGTGACTTTTAAATAAGTAATATTTAAGTAATTTTGTTGAGTATTTTAAGCAATTTGAGTTGGAAAGTGTGCCACATCAAAATTAGGATTAAACAATTCATTATTTTTTTATTTCAGAGCTAGCATTTAACTAATTTTTAAATCAATATGATCTATACAAGTGAAAACAGTTTAGGTATGTTAACCATTTGATTAAGGATTTGATTATTGGATGGCAAAACAAAAGAGAGATAAGAGAAAATTATGATTAAGAGTTTTTTACTCGAGATAAATAGATAAAAAGGTAAAATATAATTGTATGATAGTGTAAAGAGATTTTACTTTAGATCATGTATCTCTATACATAAATATAGAATAGATCGCCTAATCTCCACTTTTTATTTATTATTTATCAATTATTTTTTATTTTTTTATCTTAAAAAATATGATAAATTTCATTATAATTAACTCACTGCGATGTCTCAGTTCGAACCCAAACAAGACATCCGATTTGATTTAATAATATCAGTTTTTGTCAATTGAGTTATAATTTAAAAACTATTTATCAATTATTTTAGTTAAAATGCAGTAAACAAATATACCTATAGATACTTAATAATCACACTCTCATTTGAATATTAGAGGATGCGTTTTAATAATTGTGTGAACTTTTTGTGTTATTTATTATTTTGTTTGGTCGGAGTTAAAGATAGTGAAAAGAAAGTTTGAGGAAAAAAAATCTCAAATTTCTAGATCCTTGCGTAGCTTGGTTTGCATTAAAGAGAAAGGAAATAAATTTTTTAGTGGGATCGACGTTGAAAATGATTTCACCCAAAGTTAGAGAAAAAGTTGAATGGAGATAGTTTATGAAAAAGGATAAGAAAAGTTCAATAGATATATCTATAACCTTAAATTTAAAAGACTTTAACAAAAATTAAATTAACCTTAAAATATTAAAGATGTATTTTGACTTAAATACCGCTGCATTTATTTTTATAAATAAATATTTATGTCATTTTTATATATCTCTATATTTTCTCTCACTTTCTTTTCATTATCACTCTTATCAGACCATTTAAAATCATCTTACTTTTCGTTCAGTTTCTATTAACCATCATGCTTTCAACATTTTGTCATTTTACTATTTTGTTCCATTTTCTTTTCTCATCCAAAACAAAAAATTCAAAAACTCTTTTATATTAAGGACACGATGTAGCATCTCCTGCAATTTACCCACTTTTCATAAATACAACTAAAAACATAGGACACCGTGCCCGTATCAAAATTTTTAATTGATTGAAATTCAAAATTTTTATTGTCAATTATTTCAAAAAAATAAAATAATGTCAACAAATCATTTCTCTATCCAAATTTTAATGCCGTAGCCCGTCGCACTATCGTTATGCTGCCGTTGATATATGCTGCACCCACCTACCTCCGTAATTATTTTTAGAGAAAAAATTTAGTGAATTTTCTTAAATGCTTTTTATATAATTCTTAATATAAAACACATAAGTTGTGTTTATAACAAATTGTACAAAAAATTATGAATTTACTAAAATTCTGGTTAGTTAAATTAATAATCATCCCAAGAAAAATATACCTTTCTGTTTTGGCTATCTTCCCCATAACTACTGAACTAGTTCTAATAATCACCAACCTATAATGCAATCATCATTGATTCATTTTATCATATTTTTTAATAAATCATTTTTTTCCTGCTTTATCAAAAAGCTGTTTTTCTTTTAACCAGTAAATGATAAAAATAAAACTTTACGTATTACAATTTTATATATAATAAAAATAATAATATAAAATAACTTTTTCACACGTATTTCTATAATAAACAATTTGCTAAAAATATTTTAAGTATCGGGTTCAACAGACAAATGTCTATATTGTTAGATTAGATGTCTTATTTATAGTTTGAACTCGAGATTTATAATTGTGTCTTATTTAGGATTTGAATCTGAGAATTTATAATTATGTAAATTAATTATAGTGATATTTACCATCTCTTTTAAAAAGAGATCAAAATTTCATCTTATTTATGAATTTTATTTTTGAAATGCAAACTGATATATTTTGTTTTAACAGTATTATAAGAAGATATAAAACCTCCTTTATTTTTATCTTAGCCTCATTTCTTCTTTATCCATTAGAGATAGATAGTTTAAAGTCATTTTTAGTTTGAAATTTTCTCTCTGACTTGTTTTTCTCTTTAAATAAATGGTTTTCGTATATAATTTATTTTTTCTCGTTTTGTTTTGTGATTTTGTCATTCCAAGTATGATGTTGTTGTGTTTGTCGTCTAAGTACGGCGCTTTTGTTTTCCGTCTTGTTGCGATGCTTTTGTTCTCCATCTCGTTGCGATTTTTTCATTTGTTTTAAGTTTGTACTTTATGTGTTTGTTGAAATGTTTGAGAAATACTCATTTAGTCAGTAGATATTTTGAGTAAAGGACTTATGAAGACTATTACTATATTTAACATTCTATCAACTTCACACATGTTTTGCTAACACATAGTTGTATTGATCATGTCAAACACCACCGATAGTTATATGAGTAAACATCAACAAATATTTTTTTCGGAGATAGATGCAACTAAATATTGAATGTCGTATTATTCTAGATCGTCGACCATCTGTAGAATAAATTAATTTGGTTAATAGAATAAAATTTTTAATTAGATTATTTTTTATTGATTTATGAAATATTTATATGTATCGTTAGCAAAATTTTTACATTTTTGTTGATCATAAAATATGGATGGGAAATGCCCCATCTCACTATTAGTTTAATTGTATTATTCTCATTTTAACATTCAAAAAAATTTATTTTTGTCAACAAAATAAATAAAATAATAATAATAAAACTGAATGGGTGAATTTTTCAAAGGCCTCCTAAATCTTTTAAAGTCATCCCCAGTTATTTTTTATTGTTTTCCCACATAAAAGGATTTTAACTTTATTATAAAGAAAAGTAAACCACCATCGTTGTAGCTTTCACAATTACCTACACTGAGACCCATTAAGCTTCGGTATGGCCGCAACAAGTAACTCGTGTGAAAACTAATCTATTGAGATAATTGGTATTTATTTTAAAAAATTAATATCTGTCAACATAATTTTTTTATAGAATCGTGCTAATAAGTATATAAGGACAGAACACTTGTTAATGAATAAAAAATAAATAAAAGCTAAATTTTACCTGAAAAAAATCAATTTTAAATTTTTTAAAATGTATCTATGTGTATGTAGTTGGGACAGTATTCCCACTAACTTTGTTTTTGTCTCCAATAAAAATTAAGTATTGTTCCCATTAAAAATTATTAAATAATTTATTTGTAAAGATTGTTAAGAAAATTCATATTGTTAAAAATGAAAAAAAATCATATTATAATTTTAAAATTTAAAGACAAATACAATTAATTGATGTTGAGATATCTTTAAATTTTTTATTATAAAATAGTAGTATAATTTTTGAGATCTTCAATTTTTCGCTTAGTATTATATTTATTTCATTATTTTATCGCTTATGATTTGATATATTTTTATATAAATATTTATAATATATAACATTTTTTGTCAATATTATAGTATATAATATTATCGCCATCAATGAAATTTTCTTGATCAATTAGTGATGCTATTTTTATAATTAAACTTTTACTTTTAATCTTTTTAATAAGTCTGAAGCACATTTGTTAACATTTCACTTTTTATATGTATCATCAAATACTCAATCAAGTAACTAAAGATTTTGTAAAAAAAAATAAATAATTAAATATGTAAATATATATCACCGATTACTCTTGAATGAATTATAAATAAAAATAATAATTAAAAAATTAATACGTATTTAAATTGATGAATATAAATAATAATATTTTTCAAAATTTATACCATGTGTTCAATTTAATCAATTAAAAAGTGGATAATACGTATTTAAATTGATGAATGTAAATGTGCATTTAAAAGTTTTTTAAATTATTTAAGATAAGAGAAAAATTCACTGTATCATTTTCGTACTGAAATGTGCATTATGGATTCCTAGGCTTCTGAAGTGTGTTACAAGTTACAACGAGATCTAATTATGAGGTGGGAGGAAAACAATTCTCTACCATTTTCTTTTGATCCATACCGGGTGATATTTTATCCTTTAAATATTTTATTTTTCTCTTAAAATTTGTGATTCTTCCAAAAAAAAAGTTAGAGTTATGATTAGTAATTTTTTCTGATTAATTAATGATTTTTCCCGTTTCAAAAGATAATGATATCGACACACAAAAATTGTGTATTATTAAATTATAAAAATAACATTGACATAAAATTATATATAAGAATAAAAATATGATAAGTTATACGAAATTGTAAAAAAAGAGTGTGTCTCAATATCTGTGTTTCAATATTTTGAATATTTTAATTAATAATATTTTTTAATTTATCCACATAGATATTAATATAGTATCTACTAAAGAAGATTAAATTAAGAATTTTAATATATTTATTATTCTATTTTGACAACAATAATTAATAAATTGTTTTCATAATTAAAATTATAATAAAAAATACAATTTCAAAATAAATCAAAAAAATAAAATTTAAAAATTTGTTTGTGTTAAATATAAAATATAGTCAAATTTATTAATAGATATATCATTCAATTATTAATAATTTAATTTAATAATATCAAAATATACTAATTTTTAAATGTATGTGATTTAAAATATATTTTAGAAAAGAAAATAAAGAATAAAAATATAAAATGATGGATAGATTTACAATGTAGAATTTTTATTATATTCGTTTTTTACTGTCAAAATCAAAGTGTCACGTTAGTATAATAGTATTACCAACATTTTTCTCCAAATGAATAGCCATTTTGACTTTGATACCACTAGAGCCACCCTAACTAGAAGCTATGCTGCAACAAGCACCATTGTTGATAATTTAATGCCACCGCACCTCGCATTATTTTGTTATGAATCTATGATATGATATACCTATACTTTTTCATTATGCTACCTCTATCATATGTGCACCACCAACCAATATCATTATTTTGGTCTCATATATTTATTGCCTTTTTTTTTTTAATAATATTATTAACCTGCAATGCAACACTCATTTCATCATTATTAACCAATAAAATAACTTTATTTTTTACTTATTACAACTCATATGAAAGCTTTATTTGAAAAAGTATAATTTTTTTAATTTATTATTATTATGTGTTTTTAAATAAATATACATTTTATTATAATTAACTTACTCAATTATGAATTTCTGAATTCAAACTTAAGATTTTCAACCTAATAATATATTGATTTTTATCAATTAAATTATTAATTAATCAAACATACTTTAAATTGTTATGTAACAATTTAAAATTGACTAGTTATGTAACAATTTTATCATGAAGGAATATAAAATTGACTAGTTAAAGTGGAAAGGTTAAAAGGTGAAGTAACAAGAAGATTGTTGATTTTGATGTTCATTTTTGATAATATATTAATCGTATTAATTACTAATTACCGGAATGAGTTGTTGAGAAAAAACAATTTTATCATGTGAAATTTTCATTTTTATTTCACTTACATATTGATGTTTATAGACATTTAAAAAAATAATATTGATTATTTTGTTTATTGTCCGAAATATTCTTTAATTAAAAATTAATTAGTAACAATTATATAAATACGTATTTGAATAAAAAAACACTAAACACGAAAATATATATTTGTTCACTATTTTTTGGAAACACCTATGTTTGACAACTTAATTTATTTTATATTTTGTTAATTATGTTAGTTAATACACATTTTAAGTTTTTAATTTGAGTTTGACACTTTCAAAAAAATACTGAGTTTGATAATAATAATAATAAAAAAAATTAAACTGTAACTCTGATTATGAGAATATTTTCAGTGTAAAGATTTTAAAAATTCATCATCAAGTTTTAATATTGTCTTTGTTTTGTCATGCGACGTTTACATCAAAACAATCCTCAATATTGGCCAAATTAATGGCATATGCAATTATACGAAACAAAAATGATGAACATTCTTATTACCCAAGAGTTTTTTTTTTTCATAAGCTTGCACTCAAGAGTTTTGTTGAATAAATCTTTCGTAAAAAGTAGCAATAATAAGAGAACAATACTGCATAATAAACCTTTAGTTGTCGGTATATAGTGGACACTAGATGGTGAGAAGAAACAAAATATAAGAAAACAGAAAAGCAAAAACTTTAACCAAAGAGTGAAAAAATCCATTTAAACTGAAGGAACAAAAAACTCTTTTTTTGGGTCAATAAGCTAGTAAAATGTGTTATGGGGAGGGAGGTCTCATAATGGCTTGGACCAGACATTAAACATTTGCAAATTTCATTTGTGGCACACGACTAGTGAGAAATCGAGAATATTCAAATCCAATTATTAACATAACTTCCATGTGCAGAGGATAAGGCAGATTAAGTGACAATAATCCATCATTAGTATGGTGAACTTAACCTATATCACTACACTGCTCCAATTTGCCTAAGCAATTTCTAAAAAGAAACAAGAATTCAATTCCTGAAAAGCTTTTTATTTCACAAGTAGTAAAATTTATTGAAAAAAATGTAAGTTTTACATTGATAAAAAATACTCACGTATTTCATAAGCCGATTTTATGATGATGAGTTAGATCCAATTTAAACCTTAAAAAAGTTGATTGTATTTTTTGTGTATTATATTAATTTTTCTTTATATATATATATATATATATATATATATATATATATATATGAAGTTTTTATCAAATTGACTCTGTTTTATAGAATGTCCAAGATTGAACGTCAAAATAAGTTTAACTAGAGTACATTGGATGAATTTTAATTTACCCAACAGGCCAGCCATTTGGGTGTGCAACAAAATCAACAACATTTTGTCAAAATAAAAAAATTCAACATATGGCCCAAAGTTGTTCTATTTTCTAATCTTTTTATTAGGCTCCAAAAATACTTGCAACAGACTTCTAACATGATTTGAGTTTTTTAAGAGTATTAAGAGACAAATTTTTAAAAATAGGACACGAATTCTTAATATTTTTTTATTAACCATGAGATCAATTGAAGATAGTTTTTCAAAGATATTAGATATTTTATACATAAAACTTGATATTTTTTGTCTTTGGACCCCAAAAATGATGTGGATTTGAGTTTCTTCCACATGAGATGAAGATCCAACCAAGTGGTTTCTTGAAACAAAGTTGCAAATCAAAAAGGGCAAAAAGAACAAAAGATGAATTAGATTGAGAAAATAGAGAAGGCGCTACAATCAATGATGATTGATAAGCCAATGAGAAATCGCCACAATGGAATGAAATTCATTAATAAGATTTATTTAGGGTTCTTATTCAGGAACCAAATAGGAGACTTTATCACTGTCACCATTCTCATTATAGAGAAATTCTATTTCATTTCAAACTTATCAAGTGAAAGTCCTTACTAGAGTATTTATAGAAAAAATATTAATATACCTTAAAGGCCTAAAAACATAAATATAGACCTATTAAATGGGCTTACACCATTTAACTAAAATAAAACATAAACTATGACAATTCAACTTAAACATAAATAAAATTAAAAATTATCTTAAAATATTGACTTGAAATTTTTCTTGTTTTCCTTATAATTAAATCCTCTTCCAGAAATCTATAGTTCGACAATGAAGTAAGTAAAGTTGTCAAGAATTGTTTGAGCCAAAGGTTGAACTTATTCTTTAAGATTCAGTGATGACAGAAAATATATTATGGTGAGTGATGACATCAGATCCAGTGAAGAATTCGAACAGTTTCTTTATGTATCTTATGTACCTTTTTGTACAAAAAAGGTTGTCTAAAATTTTGTATAAGTATTTTCAATGCCAAGTTATATTTTGAGTGGGTATGTTATGATTGTTAGGTTACCGACCTTACCAATTTTCAAGATAGTGAGCAACTAGGTAAAGTAAAGCCTAAAAGCACGAATTTATACGATACAATAGCACTATCACAAAAGTGTCCTTCGAAGAAATAAATCTGGTAGCAATAAAAGCTTGGCCTATAATGTTAAACAATGTAACAAACTTGCATGATACATTCTTAAACTAGTATTTCAGAGACAAAATGTAAATGTTGATTACATAAACCTTATAGTCAAAAAAAGAAGGTATTTATAATTTCATCAGCAAGTCATTCCAGTCCCTAGATTTGGGCTTTGTAAATCTATAATATTAGTGGCAAGCATAATATCCAGATGCTCCTAATCTGATACATAAGCTAAATTTTCTAGTCTTAAAAAACACCTTTCTTTGATAAAACGAAATCCAAAACAATAAATCACAATCACAATCTCCTGAAA
Organism: Cicer yamashitae; assembly: GCA_037974755.1. Classification (NCBI taxonomy): domain Eukaryota; kingdom Viridiplantae; phylum Streptophyta; class Magnoliopsida; order Fabales; family Fabaceae; genus Cicer; species Cicer yamashitae. Next base: position 12,743,089 of record JBBPBQ010020324.1, read on the forward strand.
CTGAAACTAATTTTACACAAGCTCACTTACATATCATAACTCATAAGAGAGCATGCAGAATGTGGTTTGGGTAGCTGAATACCAGAGAACTGTATCTGCATAGCAGCTTTTTGTCTTTCTGATATATCCACCGAGTTCCATCATTTGAGGCCGGTTAGCAAGACAAGCCGTGGACAGCTCTGTCGATTGGAAATGTACCTAATATCCACACGCACAAAATGGTTTCAAGCATTTATTTCTGAATTGCATTGGTGCTCCCTGCTGCAACTTCTTCTACCCCAAAACATGTTCGAGCAAGTTGTTTTATCTAGACCTTCAATTTTATCCTGATCGATCGTCGATGCTTGTGAGTGATGAGGCGACCCGTCTCGTGTTTCTACGCCTCGGGGTTCAAATGATGGACATGAACCTTCATTGCAGGTGCATAGAGGTATTGCCATAGATGGAAATGGACTACATGTGACGGGGCATAGTAACTCTGAAGGAACAGCATCAACGCAGTTTCTTGGGATCTCCGGAGTGTGAGAAAGAGACGGCTGATCTACGTCACGTGGATGTAGCATGCATGGGGTGCAGAGGCCAAGAGACACATGTAGTTTACTTTCTTTTGCTTGGGAACCTGGCAACTTGACGAATGAGACAATTCCATGTCGACAGAGGGGGCAGGCAATAGAGCCGGGCAGGCCATGCGTTTCGGAAGAAACATTGTTTGTTGAGCAAAGATAGAGTGCACATCTCACACAAAGTTCATGTCCACATCCTGCATGTAAAATCTAATGGGATCACTTCTTTTAGGTTATGAATCCATTTTTTTAACGCCTGTGGTTCGTTAATTATTCGCATGCAGAAGAAGGCAAGCAAACAAACAGATATTCAAAAGCTTGAGAAAAATTCAGTACCTTCTGCTGCCACTGAACATGGTCTCTCCAGGCATACAGCACAAAAGTCAATCTCATCAGAGGATGTTGTAGATGATTGCAATCCATATTCTCTGCAGTTAATTCAAATCAATCTTAGTCCCATATTAAACTTATGTATGTTCTTCACTTTTTCTCAACAATTGACTACAAAATATCCTTAGGATAGGCTTGACAGAAATTTTGATTTAGTAGTAGCAGATTTTGTAAATAGAAGGGAGCTGTGTAGGTTTCCATGAAAGAGGAGAGGTCTGTGTATTAAATGCAGGATAGGACAGAGTATTCACCCTAAATATATTGTGTAATGTCATTTCAAATTTCAACTTTTCATTTCAATGCACAATTTCACAACCGACAAAAAAAAAAAGAATAACAATGGCAACACAGTTCCAATTCAATCCTCAATTTCTCACAGCTACACAGATCCACCACAACTTACCATTCAGCATTAACTGAATCAACTATTGCTTTACTTTTCTCAGCTTATTTAACTCAAAGTCCTCTATCATTTAACATTATTTAGCAGTTTTTTCAGGAATTTATGAAATCTAAATCCTTTCACTACATAACAAATACACAAGTCTTCACTTGTTTAACATTTAAAAGGATAAATCTAGAATCTAAAGCATTTCCGCCAAGACTTGATCATTGATATTAGCCGACTAACAATCAAAGAACTAAAATAGATGCCGGTTCATCGGGTAAAAGACTCATGGAAATTCAGAAGACATAGTGTTCCATTTGTTATGCACAAAATGCACCAAAGTCTAATCATATGTTTGGAAACTCTTGTTTCCATGGTGAAAATCCATGTCAAACCAAAAGCTATCTCCATTAGTGTTCCTCTACATGTTTGTTATTTAATTATCTAAATAGATTTTTCACACCGAAAAAAGTGGGTAGACTTGCAGAAATAGACATAGGGCGTGTTTGGGTTAGTTTATTGGAGTTTATCTACTGTTGTAAGCACTGGTGACTTGTGAGACTGTTTGGGGGAGTTTATGGAAACAACTTATGACATGTTCATAAGCTACTTTCAGTTTATTTTCAAAAGCTTTCTAGGATATCTTATGAAAACAACTTATAGCTTATATGAAAAAAGATAATTTATACATAAACACTTAAATAATAAACTCGTATACTAAAAGCTTTTATTATAATAAAATTGTTTATCCAAACAGGGTCATATTGGATTGCAAAATACCTGGCTATGTTGAGAACACTCATGAGAGGCAAGGACAAGTAATTTGAATGAGGAAATGCAGGTGTTATGGCATCAGAACTTGGTGCAAGCAACGGTTCAAGCCAATGACGCCCCCACATTCTAGCAATATCAAGAGGAAGCCACCTAAGCGAGGAAGACAAAAATCACATTAGTGTTGATTATGTAATAAAGCAAGTGAAAGTTTAAACTCAAATACATTTTGTAAATAATTACCCGTTGCAATTCAAAGCCATCCGACTTGCACCTCTTGCAAGGAGGATCTGAAAAAGGAAAACATTATGCATCAAATCTGAAGCAATTCAAGGGAAAGAGACAGAAGATATATCATGCATCAAATATGAAGCAATTCTTACCTGACAGCATTTTAAATTTCCCCCACAAGCAGCATAATGTAAAGGAGTGCTTCCAGCCCCTACATCAAATTAAGTTAGTTAAGTTGAAGGGGACAAACAACCTGAGGTATTTATCATATAAAACAAAAGACATACCTATTAAATCCATTGATGTTCCATAATGAAATGTCACAGCAGACAAATTTGCATTAAGATCAAGTAGCAATTGCACACAATCAAAGTATCCATTTAATGAAGCCATATGAAGGGCAGTGATACCACAATCAGCTGTCTTATTTACAAACTTGGACAGGGCACTGCACTGGAATAAAGTAAATAAATTGCTAGAATAAACATAAACAAATAAAAAGTCTAGTAAAGTCTCAGCTCAACCACTTACGCCTTGGGAACCTTATAATACAAGAAATTCACTGCAATGATATTTTGTTGAGAAATACATAATGAAAAGGAAAGGGGTACCTTAGTTCATGTTTGCCTTTCACATTTGATCCACCACCCATGTCAGCATCTGAGCGAGCACGTATAGCTTCATAAGGAGCACTTGGAACAAAGTCAGCCACAACAAGTCTAATACATCTTACATTCCCATTCATGGCTGCAAAGTGAAGACCTGTCCTCCCACTGAGATAATCTGCTCTCAAAACCTGTTATTGAATATACAATAGTTTAGTGATTTTTAAAAGCAACTTTTATTCATGAAAAAGAGAGAAAAGAAAAAGCACAAAAATTAACAGCACTCACATTGCATCTGAAGAGTAGAAGTGTCTGTACAACTTCCCAGTGGCCATATCTACAAGCTTGCATCAAGGCCGTCTTCAAAATTCAAATTAAGGATTAAAGTAAACCATGTTTTTGAATCAGTAACGCAAACACGTGTATCAAAAGTAAAAAGGGGTGGATATATATATCCAAAAAATCTCATACAGCTTCATGTTATGATGGTGACATCAATTGAATTGATACCAGATCCATTAATCTGATTGCTTATCATAAGGCAGTAATTTGCCTCACGGAATAAATCATACCAAAAATGGAAAATGTATAGTCCAATTTAAAAAAAAAAATTAAAATTGACCACTAAATATAACCATCTCATCCATTAAAATAATTACATCATGAAATTCTTGTTTCAAATCAAAAGAGGGACATAGAGAGTAATAATACCTGACCAGAATAATTTCTTGAATTAACATCAGCTCCATTCTCAAGCAACAATGCCACAATCTAAGTCAGACCCATCATAGAAAAACAAATAAATAAACAAACTTCGAAAAGAAAAAAAAAGGTGAAATTAGATTAAAGATGCGAATTGTGAAAACCTCGTTATGACCCTTTGCAGCTGCAAAATGAAGAGGGGAATTGAGACCACCAAAAGTGGAGTATTTAGCAAGACAAGGGTTACAGCTCAAAAGCATCTTTGCCTCCACAAGGTCGCCGTCTCTCGCCGCCGATACAAGCCTCTCGCCGGAGGCGGAACATCCAAAAGAATTACCCATTTTCTAAGACAGAAAGAAAGGTGAAAGGTCAACGTCGCGTAACTAATGAAACAAACAAAATATATGTTCACACCACGCAATGTTATGAAGGTGGTGGTGACGTGTATGGTGGTGGGTACAACTTATAACTAACCTATTTGATTGTGAGTGTTTTGTGTTGTTATGCTTCTTCGGTTTGTCTCAACCAAGGGAAAAATGAAATTAACTTAATTAAAGCGTTACTATATACTAGTTATTATGGTTTGCTTCACACTATACTTTACCTTCTCTTCTTTTGTTCTTTTCTTTCTTCTGACAATTACTTTGAACTATTTGGTTCTTTTCTCGTCTCACCAATTTCACTTTAATATTCTTTTTTAAATAAAAGTTAGTGAGTTAGGTGTGAGAGTGCATTAGATAGGAATATTGGAAGGAGTAGAGCTCTCAATTTTGGGAGGTCTCACAGAATCAGACACAAAAGTTTTAGAAAACGGATTTTGATCTTGTTTTAATGAAACATAAAAGGTTATCATCTCATTGTTAAAATATATTAGGATTTACGATTTTAAAAAATATAAATGTTACATAACATATTTTAATAGAGATCGTCAACACAACCTTTTGTATTTGGTTCAAATTCAAACATAAGAGAATTTTGTCTTAAACCAAAGAAAGGTGCAAAGGAGCATAATTGGTATAAGTTATTCGAATTAAGTATAGCACCATATACTATTAATAAAAATAACGAGAAAAATACAAAAAGAAGTAACGGAACATTAACCAAAATCAAGCACATCAATAAAAATTTAAAATTAGAAAGATAAATCTTATTTTTAAAACAATTAGATAAAATGATCTAACTTCATATAAAACAAAACTATTTTTGGCCTATGTATTGCAAATATGTTTATCTATCCGGAATTAATTATAGACAAAAATTGATGAATTATGCATATTAAAAAAAATTATTCAATAAAAAAATAAATTTATTGTCTAAATTATCCTATATCACCTTTTCAAATAAAAATTGTCTAAATTATTCTTAATAACTAATAAATTGAGTCATTGAAAATATAAAAATTTATATTTAATAGGGGTGGGTAGAGATTCTATTTTATCATAAAATAGGAGATAAATTATGAATTTTTACTTATATTTATTTTAAAAATATGAACTAATTTTGTTTATAGGAGTATTTCATTTCAAAGGGAGTATGCAATTTTTTTTTTAAAATAAAATATTGTCTTGGCTATACCATAAAAAATTGTTTGGTAAAATGCATTTTTTTTTATCAATGGTAAAATCATATGTGATTGGACATAGATCAGTGTACTTTACCTTTCCAATCCAATGTATATAGTTTTTCATTTACACCACGAAAATTCCTTTTGATTTTTTTTGTTTTTGTTTTTTGTGTTATTCATCATAGTGATAAGTTGATGCTTTATTATTTTTTTGTTACAAAGTTGATGATTTATTATAAATGCATTAATAAAACTTTATCAGTTTTAAATCATTTGATTTTAATGTTATTTGATGGGTTATTGTTATTTTATTTTTGACTGATTATTTGATGGGTTATTGTAACCGCTTAAGCACATTTATCACTTACACACTCAATTGAATTAAATTGCTTTTGTTATTTTGAGATCCACTAATCCTATTTGGTTTTTAATCATTTGTCTCTTCACTCTTGTATTGGTGTTGCTTATTTTATTTGGATACCATACCTAACACATACCGATATATTGATATATAGAGTAATTACAATTATTAGCCTATGTTAGGGTTTTTTTATAATAAAAATTACTCTTTTAAAATAATCACTTAAAAAAATGAATTTTATATTTTATAACTCACGATTATTTTTTATAAATTTTTTCTAAAAAAAAAGTTATTTTGTGTTGATTTACTATAATGAAAAATCACTTTTTTTAAAAACATAAGAATTTATTTTAACAAAATTCTATTCAAAACAACTTTTTTATATTATTTTCATATTTTAATTATTTTCAAAAGTTGCAATAAACAAATAAAAACTCTTAAATGTGAGTTTTTTAAAACAGTAATTATGTAAAATAAAAATAAGTTATAACAAGCAAACTCTTAATCCAATTATT
>JBBPBQ010020324.1:12749611-12776654 GCA_037974755.1 Cicer yamashitae
AACAAATAAGTCTTATATATATATTTTTTTTTCTATGTTTATATTTTTTAAATAATATAATTTTTTGTATTGATGTTATACTATTTCTAAATGATACTTTCTAAATTAATAAAAAAAAAATAATCGATTATATATAATTTACTGGTGCATTGCACGAGTTCAAATTATAGTGGTTATTAAAATTGAGTGCCATTTATAATTTTATTAATTTCTTATTTGTCTACAAATTAAACTGATTTTTTTTAAATAGACAAATATTATATATTAATTATTTTTTTCTTCACTAAAGTCTGAATTATAATATTTTCACCCTTAACTCCTTTAACACTTAACTCAACTATACATTTCATTAAAATGTTTTAATCAATTTTACTTTTGAAAGGTCAATGTTAAGGGATATTTTTTTAACGTTTCAGTGATTTTTTTTTAAAAGAGATAGTAAATTCAATTATAAAGATCGTAAAATTGAATTCAGAATAAAACGTTTAGCTTAACAATATCCAACATTTATTAATTAAGATAAGGTTTAAGAGTTTCCTGTGATACTTTTTATACATGCACTGATGTTGATCGACTTGAGTAAAAGAATTTGAAATGAGATAAAAAAAAATGGATGATGTTGTAAAGAGAATACTGCCTTCAAGTTATCGGCATTATTTTAAGTTGGTCATATCATTGAAGGCTCTATGGAGTTGAAATCTCTATTTTGCCTAAATTTCATAGTAGAATTTATTAAGAAACAAATTAACGTGGTTGCTCAGCTAGAGTAGCAACATGCACGACTCATACACATGTTTTTGAGTCTATTCCAAGTTGTATCCAACAAACTATTTTGCATGAAATAATATGGATTTGTTGGTCTCAAAAAAAGTCATCAGCATATTTATAAAATATTAAATTGATAGTTTTTTTAATTTTGTGCTATCATTATTTATTATATTTTTTTACAAAAAAAAAGACATTCAATCATACAAATAGGTAGAAATTACATTGATAAAAAACAATATCATTTAAAGTCACTAAAATCGAAAGAATGAATTTATGAACAAACTCACAACATTCAGGTTAATAGCATAATATGACAAAATGTTACAAAAGCGACAAAACCTACATATATAACAAAATTGAAATGTCTAGAATTCACATGCATATGAAGTTATAACGTTGAAAACGCTAAAATCATTGGCTAAATTTGCACTAACACTAGATCAAAGCTTGATCTAGCAATCGAAATCAAAACAACTGCAACAAAATGGGAAAACAAACAACACCACAACAAGATAAGAAAACAAACAAATGTCACACTGACACGATAAACTTACAAACGAAACACGAAAGAAAACTAGATGTGTAAAATACATTTATTTAGATTAAAATAGAGACCAAAACAATTTAGAGAGGTGAATTTATTCCCAAAAAATGACTATAAATCACCTCCATTTCAATCGACAATGAAAAACAACAAAAGTGGGCAGTTAGGTTTTTGAAATAAAAAGACGTAATATACTTTGTTTGTTATATATATAAATTTTATTGAAAAGTTGTCACATAGACCCATGTGCTGACCTAAATAGCTTAATATGAGTATTTCTCAATTATTGAAGATAAAATGCTATTAGTGACTATTGTAGAAGTGTTTTGTAACATTGTAAGAGATGCCACAGATGATGGTATTGAATTGAGTGGATATCTAGTATTAGAAAGATATAATGATAACTATTGAATGTAATCCAAATAAAAATAAATCTACAATTGGATTTATTTATATATTCGTTGTGTCACTTATAAATATAAGTAGACATGTGTATTTTATTATGGAAGTCGAGTTTATATATATATATATAAATATATATTTGATCATGTAAGAGAAATTGACCAAAAGACGTAGTTAATATTCTTTAATGGAATAAATTTGTGCCTATCTTATTTGTGAGACATGTATTACCAAATTGTGATTTAAAAATTAAATTTGACCGATTATCTCATAAAGGTATATGCTAGTGAGTAAATATTGAGGAGAATGAGAATTGAATTGACTTAAAATTAATAGGTATGACAACTCAACATTTGTAATTGGAGACCTCATGAATAAAGCTCATAAGGATAAAAATAAGTCACTTGTTTGTTAGCACTATTATTTTAATATCTTCCTATAATGTGAGAAGTGCTAAACTGCATTATTGTGAGGATAAATAATCCGTTTGTTTACAATTTTAAAAAAGTGATTTTGACTTTATATTTTAAAAAATTATTTTTATGAAAACTTACTTAAAAATAGTAGAAGTTGTTTTGGACTCATTTGTTACCAATTTAAAAAAGTAATTTTAACATTCAATAACTTAGATATTTATTATTAGACATTTTAACACGATAGAAATCACTTTTTTTTTCTTTTCTAAAAGGTATCTTTCAATAATGATTTTTATGAAGAGGTTCTCAAAATAGTTTTTTATTTAAATTATTTTTTAAAATTTCATTATCCAAAAAAGTTATATCAAATAAATGAAATACTTTAAATGATAATTTAAAATAAACTATTTAAACCAATTTTTCATTTGAATATTTATTTTTAAAATTCCTTTTTAAAAATGTTATAAGAATAAAAATCAAATACTATAAAAATCATTTTTAAGAAAATCTTAAACAAACGGATCCAAATTTTATAGCGTTAAGTGATTTTCATACTCATTGCGATGATTGCCTATTTAAATACTCCATTTGTCTCAAAAATAAATAAAATTTGATGAAAGAAAATTGATGCATATGGTTCAAAATTTAGATCAAATACATTCACTTTTTTTAATCAAAGTTTGCTTATATATTGGGATGGAGTAGTATTTTTATGTTTTTTTAAAATGATAAATTTCGGGATGTTTTGAGTCGAATATGGACTAGGAGTATAATTGAAAAATTGGGGGAAATTTTTTCCTTCAATCTGCTCAATATGGGCCATTAACAGAACTCGAGGCCCAACTTAACAAAATAAATGTTTATGGGCCATACTAGAACATGTTAGTAACAAATTATATCTAAAAATTCTTAATACTACACCAACAATGATTATTAGTTTATTACCATAAAAAAATATAAACTGAAGATAACTTTTATGGTGAAGAAAAATACACATTATTTTTTAAAATTGGAATACATAAAAATATAAATCATAACGATATAAATTACAACAATGTAACGTTAAAGCAACCGTTTAATAACGTTTTAACCGATATAAATTTTATGAAATTCATCGTTGAATTAAAATTTTATATTATACAGATCATTCATGTAAAATTTTGCATAAATCTAAAATCATATGATTGAGACTCATAAAAATTAACGACATTTAATAAATACATGAGACATTAATTGTGATGTATCTCAATAACTTATTAAATAATTTTAAATTTATATAAAATTTTACATGAATAATATATATGATATAAACTTTCAATTCAACGGTGACTTTTTTAAAATTTGTATCAATTAAAACGTTATTAAACTATGTTATATATATATATATATATATATCAAAAGAGTGAAATAAATTTTTAGTCCTGGTAGAGTATCAAATTATGTAAGACCAAAAAATATATCAAATGATGTCTTTGATTGCTTTAAAATATTATATATTTTAATTTTATCTTTATAAATTTATTATTTAAATAATTTTAATCTCTACAAAAATATCATCGAATATTTTAAAATAATATTTATTACAAATAAAAAAATTCCAAAAAAATAAACTCAACTTTATAAAATATATTTCGCTTCAAGAAGAAACAAAACTATTTACAAGATAATTTTATAAATATTAAAAATATAATTATTTTTATTTTGATAAGTATTAAAAACTTATTTAATTCTTATCAAAATCTTGCAATGAATTCATATCACAAACAAAACCACAAGCAATGGTGGGTGGATTTTAGATGACAACTAATGAATGCATTTAAGGATCGATCATAAATCATATATAATATCTCAGCGTTCAACAAATAAAGCAAAACTTCCAACATATATATGAATGCATAACGTGCAACTTATTGTGGATAATATATGGTCCATGTAATTAAGCCAGTTGCACAACTTTTCAACAACTCACTTTGAAGTTTGAAAGATGATTTGCTGGCTGCCGATGGAGACTCTTATAGTTTTTTTATTTAATACAATGGAGAGAATGAAGTTTTAACCTATAATAACTTCATGCATACTATCCAAATCTGTAAAGTTTCCCGGTTGAGTAATCGTCTAATCCTAATGGTATAAACAGTATAGTTGCTGCCACTTCAAAAGGTCAGCAACTCGCAACAAGGTGTCTGATAGTAAGGAAATCATTAGTTAATCATATTAACAGAACACGGAAAAAAAATAGTAAACAATGATTTTAGTACTTGAATGTGTGACTTGTTGTCACATTAATTTTTGAATCTGTTAAATTTATAGAAAAATACTTAAATATGTTTTTTTTTTTTAGTTATTTTAATTCTTGAATTTGGTTTTAGTTAGTCAATTTAATTCGTATTTTTTATTGTTCAATTTAATCTATAAAATTGTTGATAAAAAAGATATTGGAAATGAATTTATAATTTTAATATATTTAGAAACTTCTGTATCAATGTCTCACATATTCAAGAAGTAAAATAACACTTTAATGAAAGAAAAAAAAACGAATCTATTAGAACTATATTTTCAAACAAGGTCTCGCTGATATGAAAAAAGAAACATTTTTTAAATTTTAATTTACCCATTCATCTTAATTTGTCTGGATAATGAAATAAATTATAATTAAAACTATCACTAATGAGGTGTTTGGTACATATTATTCTTTTCTTTTTAATTTGATTGTAGGTTTACAGTTGTTTACACAAACCAATTAAACTATTAAATTTATCTATTTTTTATATACAAATTCATATTTTTCTTATATTTTTATTTACTTTGGTACAGAATTTTTTTTAATATTACTCATAACTATTAATTATTTTAACGTATTGTATTTTTTGTTTTAACTCTTTGTTCTTAGAGGAATTGAGTAACCTTAATAATTCAGAGTTTAGTCGGGAGACAAGTAAAATTTGGTCAATAATTTTTTCTTAACTGATACTCATTAACCACTTGAACCAATTACTAGAAAAATTATTTTAAAATTTGGAAATGACAAGTAAAAAATAATAATTTTTTTTGAAAAAAATCACAATTGAAAAAGAACAAAAGGAGTATACAGGAATTAAAATTGTACGGGGAAAAAAAGGCTAACTATTAGGATGTATTTGAGAAAAATATAAGCCTAGATTCCGGGTTCACTACAAACTTGTTCATTAGAAAACAACTATGTGTTTGTTTGGTAAGTGGCAGGACAAATAAAACAAATTGTATGGGATCTTTTTTTTCAATGATCTAGGATCGGTCTAAGAGTGAATGAGAGTATTTGTAGAGGTGGAGTTTTGTTGACAAATGTACATACCTTACCATATGGTATATGCTCTTATAAAGGATAGTGTGAGGATCAATCCTTCTAACATGACTTACCCTAATTCCCTTTAGAGGACAAGTTATGTAGGTTGTGTATTGGACACGTGACTAGGCTTTTGTGGTGGAGATAAGTTGTTTCGTTCTATAGATAGATGCACTAGTACTTGATCTACGGGCTTACAAAGGAGACACATGCATCATGTTGAATGGTACAATCCTCCTCCCATGCATCATGTATGTACTTAGGAGATCTCTATGATAAGGACATCTTTTGAAGAAGGCCTTGGATCTACACAAGATCCATTAAGAAAAGTTTTTGTTAATAATGGAAAGTTAATTATTATTGGGTTCGATTAAATTTTTTATTATAAATTAAACCATAATATATAATCAAGGTTGTTGGAACCTACTAACTCCACAAAGTATATGCATAAGTTTCGGCCTTTTAGATTAGTTATGAGACTAATCCTTAATGGAGTGTTTATGTTGGAGTTTAAATTTTTTCGCCAATCCCAAAAATGTTCTATGAAGATTGCTACGGTTTCCCCACAAACTTAGCGTTGATTAATGTAGTCACAATTGTTAGTCGGACTTGTTATTACAATATGATCCCAAGGAACATGATTGAATAATTACTTTATATGTAATTCGTAAATATCCCATTATATCTATAAATGTAAATGGAATATATTTGTGTATTAGCCTAAGAATAAGAAAGTAAAAAATTCCTTTTAAATGAAAAAATTTGGTCCCACTTTTCTCTACACGAGATTACTTACTCTTTTGAGCGATTAGAACAATACTAAGAATTACTTACTAGAATCCAAAACAAACTTGAAGCATACTTTTTTAACAATACTACATATTGTTAGTGTGTAACATTTAGTGAAGTTACACTATTTTGTTGTGTAGTGGTAAACTTTGACAACGCCAACTAATTTCAGTATGGCAAGTAAAACGAAAAAAGAGAAGAAAATTTAGAGCCAAAACAATGAAATATTTAAAACCAAAACATGAAAAAATGCATTAAAAAAGTCACAACAGTTATGCAACAGAACATAACAGACACATTTGTTTGGATATGTATGTAAGAATATAACTCGCAGGTCAACGAGTCAATACCCGAACCACCATCAGCAACAGCAACACCAACACCTACACCAAAACAAGTTCCTTTTTTGCGGTTCGTTCTTGACTCCAAACCTTCCTTACGCGACCCTTTCTCTCTATATCATAAAATCCTATACAACCAAATTTATAACCCTTTTCTCAATTCAAAAAATTAATTAAAAAAACAAAACAAAAAAACAAGTTCACAATATAACGCATTTTTGTTATGCAACTCTAAGTGCAGCTTTGATCTTCTGAATGGTGCATGATATGAGATTATTCACAGTATCAACGGATTCCATTGTGAGTTTTGCAGTTGGAAGACTATTCACCAGAATTTGGAATCCAACTGTGAGCAAACTTCCGCCACCATCTCTGCCGATACTAACGCCTTTTTGTAAAGTTCCGTTTGAGGCACCATAGTCAGAGGAATTGCCATCAGGAAGAATGGCAAAGCCTGAAGGCAAGAGTGCAACGTATGCAGAATCTCCACCGCTCATCACTACATTTAAGGATTGTGCATCTACTGGCGCGTATACCACCACAGAACACGATGTGTCCATCCATGTCTCTTGCAGAATCAACATGCTGCTGTCGTTCGCATTAACAGCCTGCAAACACAAACACAAAAATGATTCTTTATTTGGGTTTTATTCATATGAAATCATCAGGCGAACAATACTCAATCGCACAAAACCGACCTACAAAATCAACATGGAAATAACATTCTAACCCAAACTCAATCCTACAAAACTAACTTATAAGGAGGATTCAATCCCACAAAATCAATTAATAAAACCAACATGCAAACAATAGTATAGCACAAATTCGATCCTACAAAACTGACTTATAAGTAGGATTGTCTAGGTATTAAAAGTTCTATTTATGCCAATGAGAAATTTGACTTATTAAAACTTACATTGGCACGAAGGAGAGAAACGCAATTTCCCTGTCCTTGTCCTTTGGCAATGTGAACCATCTCTTGCATTGGTCCACCATTAGACAAAATGTCCCACTCGCTTCTAAGCCGTTCATCACGCAGAAAGTCAAACAGTCTTTGTCGTGAAACTGGCATCCAGACAGATGTTGCGGCACTGAGCACGATACCGGGAGGCTCGCCAGGATCATCAACATTTTTTCTAGTCATAACTCTCATGTCATCACTCAAAGTTCCCATTTGAAGGGTGTCCCACTTTCTAGCAGACGAAGCACAAACCCCTGAACAGAAGTTGCTGGTCATGCGTTGTGCCAGCTTCAACATACTTCTTCTACCAGCTTGGCTCAAGGCTGCAAAATCAAAATAAAAAATTTACACCATTTTATTTTGTAGTAGTAACAAGTGATTAGAAGGGGTAACAATTTAAATTCATGCATGTGGATGTGGTTTACCTGTGTGATCATCAGTTGAGATGGAAGAAGACATGAGGATAGCCAAGCATTCACACTGCCTTTGGAGGGTGGCAATCCAACGATGAGCACCGAATCCGAAACCAGAAATAACCAATGGACGATAGAGTTGGTGAACAACACTCTCGTCATACTCCCAATGCTCAATCCATGTGACCTACAACAATGCAACTTACCTTGTGTCACAAGCCAAAATGCTCAATGCAATGGTACAATTTTTTTTATCTTAGATAAACAAATGACCCGTTCACTTCTGGTGTTTTCTGTTTTCATTGATACACTAGAGAAAACATTGTGGAAGTTTTAAAAATAGATTGAATATTTCTAAAAATGTTCTCTCGTGTTGGCTTTCATCTTTTTTCTATCGCATCTAAAAAAAATACATAACCAAATATCATTCCAGCCACCCAGTACAAAATAAAAAATACATAACCAAATGTTGTTAGAAAGTAAACGAGACAGATAAACGAGGTTTTTGTGATCTCTAGTTTTGGTAACCAAACAGTGACAAAAGGTGATTAATTATTAAATGACGTTTGACAGTCCACATTAAACTACATAGAAAATGTTGACATAAAACCCTAGGCTAATCATAAACTATAAAGTAGTCACATGTTACAAGTTTGTAGAGGAATGAGATTGAAGCAGATGCCAAAAAGATAGAGGTGAATCCCAACACACTTGGCAGATTATGGAATTTTTATAATAATTAAAATCTTTCTGATTATATTAAAAGGCACAGATTAACACAACACATGTCTCCATTATAATTATAATATAGCTTTGCAACAGAGGACTGGATCCAGGTCATATTAGTCTCGTACACAGTAAAAAAACATATTTTATACAAAAGGAGGCAGGAATAGAAGCATCAATTGTATTGTTTATTATACAACAAAGATTGAAGAGTCCAAGATTTATAAGTTTCATGCACTTTTAAATACTAAAACATATAAGCCTTAATTCACTAATCTCTAGGAATAGTAGAGTGGACAAATTAAGTAGCAGACACTATGCAACCCTTACTATAACATAACTAGAGAAGCATCTTCTCAAGTAAACAAGTACAAGACTAATAAAAAAGACCAATTTCTCAGGCAAAGTTCAACCTTATTGTATTTGGAAAAATAGAATTAAGAAAAAAAATAACTTGATTTAGCACTTACCTTGGAGTAACCATTAGGCATATCCTGCACAATACAGCCAGAAGGAAGCCTCCTACAGCTTATAAATGGTTGTCCATTAGCAGCATCATGACCGATTTCGACAGAAACATCAACCACAGCCCATACACCTTCTGCATGTTGCTTACAGAATCGAAGAAATCTCACTTGACGAACCGGGACTAGTGGTGAAAGCAATTGAACCTCAGCATGCATCTGAAACACATAGTCTGAATCAGCTATGCAAACCAAGGCATAATGAAGCAAACATAGAGCAAAGAAACATACCAAATGTATAGCACCATTTCTGGTTCCACCTATGCCACCGGATAAAACATCAAGGTTGACAGCTCTAGCAATCATAGACTGAAACATATCCGCATATCGATTCTGTTCAAGAAAAATAATCAATTAAAAAACAAACCTGCATAATTAAAAAACAAAAACTAAAAAGAAGGTTAAGAAGTTGAGTATTTCGTAAACATACCGCATCCATCAAAGTTTCCATAAGTGCTAAACTGTTGATTATTACTATTCCAGATTCTCTTGTAGCTTCAGCAACAAAACCATTGGGTTTTGAACCAATACAAGAAGAAAACAACCTTGCATACTCTTCATGATTCAATATATCCCTCTCTCCATCCAAACTCTTAATCCAAATAGGACTATCTGTCTGAGCCATCTTTAATAATTCCTCCATAGCAGCCAATGCAAGATCTATAAGCACTGATCTCTCGAGCTGAATTTCGTTACTATTTCCCATCAATCCCATTGGTGATCTCATACCGGGCATTGCACCGTCTCCGAGATCAAGTCCCATTGGCAATGAAGCGCCGAGAGAGCTTGAACCACCCATACCATTCCTTCCAATACCAAGTTCAAGACCAGAATTTGAGGTTTGTAGAGCCATGGGACTAGCCAATGATGATATTGGCTTGCCAAGGAACTTGTTAGTTAAGGCACATATACGGTTCAATTCATCCTTTAGACGAGCATTTTCGATCCTAATCTGGTGCTCCTCAAACAAAATTTGGCCAGGAATTGCTGGTCCACCACAGTTGTTACATACTGGATTTGACATTGCTTCTTTCATCATAGTATTCTCCCCTCTCAGCTTCTCATTTTCCTGCCTAAGCATTATGTTCTCATGCCTTTCCAGCTGAGTCTGATTCAAGGAAAAAAAACAATATAGTTAATCCGTACAATATCTCTATCTCTATTAATACAAGTGCAAGAGTTATTGTTTTAACAAAACATTAAATCGCAGTCGTGATATTAGGAAGAATCGCGAAGAAATGCAGCTGAAGCAGTCCTGTTGCGGAGACATACAAATACCTTAATGCCGCAACTCAAATTGTGATCGCGACCACGGACTTTTCTTAATACAAAAACTAGTGTTTAATATTCACCTTCATTTGGGTTCGACGATTCTGAAACCAGAACTTGACTTGCTTATTTTCCAAACCAAGTCTCTTACTAAGATCCAACCTTTGCTTTTCATCAGGATGAGGACACTCCTTGAAGAAACTAAAAACCAAAATAGCTCAATCACAGAGAACCACATTAGTTTAAAAATAGAAAGCAAAAAACTAAATAGAGAAAATTGATAAAAGCATACGATTCAAGTTCTTGAATTTGATTAGGAGTGTGTCTATGGTATCTCTTCTTCCTCTTAGGCTGTTCATCACCAGCATCTTGATCATCACCAGATATACCTTCAAAGTTATCGCTTCCAGACCGGCTTTCATACTCATCTTCTCTCATTCTCCCAATCATATTATTAGTATCTAAACTATCACCAGTGAGACCTATCTCACTCTGACCCTCCATTTTCCTTTGCTGTAGAAAAAAGTCTCATCAGCAACAGCAAGAAGAAGAAAAATCCATGAATAAAATCAACATGCACAAATCAAATCCAATGCCAATAAATAATAATAAAGACTAATAAACCATTAAATAAGATGTTCAAACATGAATAAGAGCATAGAACATAAGCATACAGTTGAGAAAAAGGAAGAAGAATTTTGCATTGAACTGAAAATGGGAGGAGAAATATTATCGGTCACAACACTTGCAACCCTACAAAAACTGTTCACACTCTCAAAACCCATAAAAAAGGTTTGGACTTTTTTTTCTCTATTATCACCAAAAAACTTCTCTGATAAGAATACTATCTATGATTCTATTCCTTCCATTCTGACTTTTATATTCTCAAGATTAGTTTTTTATTACCAGAAATCGTCATCACTGTCACTTTTGCCACGGAACTTTTCAGTTTTTGATTCCACACACTCTTTGACTTTTTGACCCTTTAAACCAGATTAAGCTAAAAAATGACAAAGACTGAATTTTTAGAATAAAAAAGTAAACAATGAGAAAAAAGCTATTTCCTTGTCAACACCCCACAAGCACAAACACAAACACAGAAAAGACTTTTCAACCCCTTTCTTTCTCTCTCTTTAGAAGAAAAGCTTATTCCAGAAACAGATGAAAAAGGCAACAAGACAAGAAAGTGTGTTCCTTTTTGATCCAAAGGTTCACACCTGTTTCTCATGTCTGCAACCTCAACAGAAAGAAAAACCACAAAACAGTGACACATAAGAGAGAAAAAGAGTCCCTAGTTTTCTATATTTCACACTTGACCCATTTCTTGTCAGTATTGAGAATTTTGACAGAGACCCGGAAAGGAGAAAATCCAAACAAGTCTAAGCCAAAAACACATTTTGCAGATGGAATAATATAAAAGAAAGATTAAGGATATTTTTGTAAGAAAAAGATATCAAAATAAGGAGAAAAAAAAACCTTATCTCACATGTATCTCATAGTCATATTCACACACCATCCAAATGCATCACACCAAATCTAAGCAAAAACAACCTCTCTCTCTATATCTCTCTCACAACACTGATATAAAGTGAGAAACAGAGAAATGAAAAAGTTAGATGGCATACAAACCAACCAAGGTACGGAGAAAACGAGACTTTAAATTTGACAGTGAGAAACGTAAAAGGACCCAAAAACAAATAAGGACTAATGGGTTCCACACAGCCAAGAAAAAGTTATGATTTTTTCAAAATAAATTAAATATAAATACTTATATCAAATTCATGGTTGATGAATTTGACGGTAGCTGCATTAATTGAATTTAAAATGGTAAAAATCATTTATTTTAATTTCAAAAAATCATAAATTTTAATGAGCCACTACATTAATTTTTTTTCTTTGAAAATTAATGTGTTTACTTTTGTTCAGATTCGTCCACTCTTTCTCTCTCTTATTTCTCCTTTCGGATCTGTGGAAGAGAAAAGGACAGATAAAATATTATACTAATGTGATAAGAATAAAAATAATATATGTATAACTTGATTTGAATAATAATAATTTGAGTCAAAAAAAAATCAATAACAATTACTAAAACAATAGTGGAGCTGACTTACAGTGACTATGAGGTAATATAAAAGTCAATGGGTTTCCTCTGTATATCTTGATACTATTTATTGATAACAAACCCTTTTTTGTTTAAACTTTAAAGTCCAACACAATCTCCTTCCTTAATGCAGGAACCAGCTCTTGTCATTTGTCAATGCCAGCTTCTTCAAACACTTCTTTTTTCTCTATGTGGTCTCTACCCTTTCTTTATATATTATTTTTCATTTCTCTCTCTTAGTTGTGAGAAAGAAAAAGAGTAAATGCCAATATGAAATTGTAGTAATTTATATCAATCAAATATTAATTTTAAAATAATTTTTTAAATTACAAAATATTATACAAACTCATTCTCTATTAGTATCATTTTAAATGTCTCATTTGTTATTTATATATGTCTCTAATTATTTGTTATTTTACAGTATTAATACAATTTTAATTACTTTTTCTGTTAATATACTTTTATTTATTGTATCTCATTTTATCAAATTTTTTTGACTAATTGCAACTGATAAAGATATTTAAGTAAATAAAACTCATTTTATCATTTAAATCTATAAAATTAATTATTTTTTAAAAACTCCATACAACTCAAAGCAAATAATTAAAATAAGACCGAAAGAATAATGACTATAATGACTATAATAACTTTAAATGAGTGATGTTTCTATAAAAAAAATGTTAGCAATAACGGATACAAACTAGAAATTTAGTGAAAAATCTCATTGAATTTATGTACATTTGGTCACATATTCATATAGCGACATTTTTTATAAATAACTTACAATTATAAAATATTTTAAAATATTGATAGTTAATACTCTTTTCAACTATCACGGTTGTGATAGAGTGAAATTCGCATAAATTTTACTATTTTACTTGAAGTCAATTTCTAAAATAGTGGAACTTACTTAAATTTTCTTAATTGAAAGTAATGATATTAAAAAAAAATCTGTTGAAGTGAGTATTAACATTTTGCAATACAATTTTAGAACATGTGCATTATGGGGTTCTTTTACCCATTTCATTTCATGAACACTAAAGACAATACTTAATGAGAACTATAATTTATACAAACACTTTTTCTCTCTCTTTTTTTTTTTTATGTGCAAATTCCATAAACAATTTTTATAAATGAATATATAAGTACTTATTAATAAGTGTTTTAGGGTATTTGGACATTTGTTAAGTAGTAAAAAAAACAAAAAAACAAAGTTATTTTAAAATGATAAACGCACAACTTGTAATATATTTTAATTGTAAAGTTTTTATTTTCATATGCTTAGCAAGTGTTTCAATGGTACTTATTAGTATCTTCTTAATATGAACTATTTTGAAATGAAAATAAACAACAAGGGTAACTAAATAATTAATGCATATGATCTTAATTTGTAATTAGATATATTAATTTTTCAACTACTATTTTTATTTATATTTTATCATAGACTAAGTATTATATAGGAGTTGTTAATTTACACGCCCTTAAAAAATAGAAGGTATATATTAACGACCTATATAATTTTATGTGGACACAAAATTCCATTCACACTTTTAAAAATGCTACTTTAGTGAATAGGTATATATTAATATCCAAATAGAAAATGTGTATTAGGCTAATATACACCTAATTTTAAAGTGTGTAAATTAACAAACCTTTCTTGGATTGCGCACCCCTAAAAAAATAAAAGGAATATAACAGTAACCTACGCACTTTTTATTTTAACACAAAATCCTATAATCTCTTTTAAAAATACTACATTAATTAATTGGTATTAACGTCAATAAAAAAAATGTGTAGGTTGTTTGTATACATCTTTTAAATTATAGGTCTATGCAAATTAACAAATTTTTGGAGGAGTTACTAATTTACACACCTACAAAATATAAGGTGTATATTAACCGATCTACACATTTTTTAGAAATGGTGCAATTGAGAGATTTTGAATGTATATTGTGTAAATTTTTTAAAATCTAACTCACCTAAATTTTTCCATACAAAAAAAATATAAATAGTTGCATTCTCAAACGTGCCCTCCAAGAAAACTTTATGATATATATTTTTTTTGGGAAAATATAAAAAAGACATCATTAAATATAATATGTCGCAGTTTAATCATTTCACATATATTAAGAAAAAAATGATAATTGAATTAAAAGAGAATAATTATTTTACCAAATTACTTATATCAACAATTGGTTTATTTTTATCATCATAAAGGTAAAGTAAAAAATAATAATTTGGAAGCGATGCACACAACTTTAATTATAGTATATAATTAGAATAAAATATTTAAAGTTGCATTGAAAATCAAAAATAATTATTATTTTGTGCAATTTTTTTTGTACAAATGCAGTAATTATCTTTTTAGTAGGAAGAAATATGATTTTTTATAAACTACAATTTAAAAATAATAATCTCATATTAAAAATGCATTAGTTTATAGACAATTTATTTTTCCATAAAGTGAAAGTATCAATAAAAAAACTTAAGTGAACTCAAAAAAAATGTTAGAGAAGATGTGAGAGAGTGTGGGTTCAGTAATTGACTAGAGATAGAGAGTTTGTGATATCCGCCCTCCGAACGCGTGCTGCACACACATACAGTTGCTATTTATCTACACTGTTTATTTTTCTTTTTAATAATTAAAATTTTTCTTTTAATAATTAAAACACGTTTATGTTTTTTCTTACAATTGCATTCATTCATCAAATGATTTAGACCACGATATCAGTAATTAATATTTATATGCAGTAGGATTTCTAAAATTATATCCACTAATATACTTGTGATTTGTTTGATACGCATAATATAATAGAGATATGTTTGTGATTTGTTTGATACTTATAATATAATAGAGATATGATATGATATAAATCTGAATACTAATTTATTAAATTATATAAAAAATATTAATTTATATAAAAATACTAATAGAATAGAATATATTTATTTCAAATTTTTAATTAATTTTTATATTTTTATAATTTTGAATATCAATTTACTAAATTATATAAAAATACAAAACTATCCTTATGATAAAATCATAAATTTTTTCAAATTAATTATTAATATTTCATTTTTAAGTTTAATATGAAATTCTATTAATTATTTTATATTTATATTTGATTATATCTACATTTTAATATTTTATATTATATTTTATAAATTGTTTTTATGTTTATATTTTATTATGTCAATTTTATATTTTAAATTATATTTTTATAAGGACAATTGAGTAAAGTTCTTATCTTAACCTGTTGGTTTCTAACTCCGCTCATAGTCATGATAGAAATTTCAACTAGAGAGACAAAATAGAATATTATGTTGGTTTATCAAACACTTATTTCAAGACAATTAAATAAGTATGATACAAATACATAGGTGGTCAATTAACTTGTGCAACTAAAACATTAGTATATGGTCCCAATTAGGGAGGCCTAAAAAATTTTCTATAATGGTATGGTGTTTTAATGTACTGATTTTAAGAACTCAACTTGTCTCGACTAATTGAGAAATAAAAGGTAAACGAAAAAAAAACAAAACAAAGTTTTTGAAATTATTATTTCAATAATGAAATCTTTTTTCAAATGTTACCTAAATTTTGGATTATATAATCGGTGTATTTTATGAGTATAATTGTTTTTATGGGTAAAATTGTGATTATTGTGTTATCATTGTTAAAATGTATATTTGGGTTTAATACGGGAAGGTGACATGTTATATATTAAGTGAATTAACCTAACCGAATGATGTGCATGATGTAGATTGGTACATGTAGTGTGCATCATGTAGATTAGTATGTGTATAGAGACTAAATTTTATTTTATTAATTTTTTTAATTATTAAAATTATATTTTTTAATTAAAGATCCAATTTTTATGATCAGAATAGGGCCTCCAAAATCATTAAGACGACTCTGCAAATATAAATTGGTTATTTAAAAAAAAAAAAGAATACAAATACACATGTTTATATACATTATAAATACAGTTGTGCAACACACACACACACTAAAAATATAACGTTACAATGCGCTACATGATCGCTATCTTTATTTTCTACTATCGCTAAAGTGTATAAGATAAGATGTATACTTGTGTTTTGTTTGTTTCTCTTTACCGTCGTCTCTTTTATAACTCCTCGTCCACTCATGTGTGACTTTTCCCTTTCATTACTTTTCAGTTTTAATGATATTGTTGCCTTAGGTTTTTTAATCTATTTTTCACTAGTGCAATTAAACCTTGTTAGATCGGTTCCTATGTACTTGTTAGATCGGTTTCTTGTCCGATCTAACATCAAGCGTTGTAATAAATAGTTAATTATAAAATCGGCTAAAATGATATATGTAACAAGTCAAAATTCAAAATTGATTTATTACATTAGTTAAATTTGAATCAATATAACAAGTCAAATTCAAAAATGATTTATTAGATCGGTTAAATTTGAACCAATATAACAAGTCACATTCAAAATTGATTTATTACATCGATTAAATTTGAACCAATATAACAAGTCAAATTCAAAATTGATTTATTACATCGGTTAAATTTGAACCAATATAACAAGTCATATTTAAAATTGATTTATTATATCGATGAGCTAACCGATTTAAATAATTAACTTTTTAATTTTTTTTTCTTCATAACTTTCATCCCTCACATATGCATCATCAGAACTTCGCATATTACCCTATTAACTAGAATTTCTCATTCAACCATAAATACAAAACTTCATACAAATCTGTATATTTAAAAATCAATGACAATTAGTCATAATTTTTTTTACAAAATTAGAGTTATCAAATTCAGAGCTACATTATCTTCACTACTTGTTAAAAAAAAACATTATCTTCTATTAACAGTCTAAAGATACTAAAATGATACAAGTGCTTCAAACATTTTCTATTAGTTCAAGAATCAAGTTAGCACAACGTTGTCTGACATTCATCATAAAAATCATGTGACCATAAAAATCATAAGTAGTTAATTAATACTAACTTTGAAAAAATGTATCACATACCCGCATCCATGAATCAACAAGATCACTAGATACAATGTTCAACATATGTATCATAATGTAGTATCCACACTCATAACCTTTAGGTTGTCTTTGACACTTAAATTGAATATCATATGTAAAATATAGTGAGTAAATATTATATAGATAGAGACATATAAATTATAATTGAAATTCTATATATATAATCTAAACAACTTACAGTGCGAATGCTCCGTGCGGACTTATTCTTTCTTAATATTTGCAACTTATTCATTAAGATTATATTATAAAACATATCAAAAAGTTCATGTACGTATACGGAAAATATATTAAATACTTACAAATCGACGATGTGCATGATATTTTTATTTGGTTTCCATCCCAACGAACATAGGAAGACTATAGTATTCTTCATAGGACAAATAACTAGCAATCACCAATGACGACTACATTGTGCAAAAAGTTAAAAGTGTTAAGTACATTCATGTTATAAACTTATAATGGATAAATTATAATGAAATTTTACTTACTTGTTGAGATAAGATAATAGATAACACTCTTTTTGATCCTGCTGCAACTTATTTTATATGTATTTTTGAGCGCCAATAGAATCATATTCACTCTGAATGAAACATGGATCAATGAATTCATACATGCCACTCTTGCACAAGTCAATACAAAGGCGATGCATATATATTTAAGATATTGAAATAAATAAATTAAAATAACTATTTGTTATAAATGAAATTAATTTTTTGACTAATTTTACAAATTAAATGTACTTACGTCAACCATATTTGTATAATAGTGATGCACAACTCTCGATTACCCATACACAACTCCACTATATCGCTTTGTCCAAGAACAAACACTTCACTTGTCTCATGTTCCAATTTTAGCTCTATAAACAATGATATATTCATCGACTTTAACAACAATTATTGAATACAATCTAGTTAAGATTCAGATTTTTTGAGTGAAACGTCGACTTTCATAAATATGTCAGCCTCCTAAATAATTAAAGATAAATTATTAGTCATTTAAAATATTTCAAATGTAAATAGAAAAAGATATATGTAATGAATACCGTATCACAAACAAGCCGCAAAAGTCTTTTTGGCCATTGAATAAAAGTATTTGAAGCATGACCAACTGTTGTTACCTCATTAGTGGGCATAAGTACTTGAGCATTTGCATCTAAAACCTTGGTGACCACCACCCTAACGATATCATTATCTAACAACTGATTGTGTAAGGTGGGCCCTAACTTGTACGCATCAACATATGCTACTACAGAATCATTATTATCAACATACAATTTACACTATTATGGGATATCATCGTCCTCATCCTTTGGTATAGGTAGTTCAACAGAACAACTTCCCTTCATGAACAAATTTGGGTTTTGTTGTGATAGCTCCTGCAACACTTTATTTTTAATCACATTAGTAAGCTCCTCTATTTGGTGGCTACTGAAAGCTGGTGGGGTGGAGGCATATTGAGAACGTGATTCAAAGTATTGTCGAATCCCCACGCCTCGACCAACAGCACGAACACGACCAGGGTGCTCAGGTTTCCCAATGGCCTCCATCAAGATATCTGTACGTCCATGTGGAACAAAGTTTCCTTGAGACGTTTGTTCAACCAATTAATCCTACAAGATATAATTTATAGATACAATCACTATCAAATGAAAGAACATTTACTGACAATTATTTCTAATTAACAGGGACAAACGTAAATCAGAAATGGCTCGAATAATTAGGTTGAAATCACAACTAACACAATTATGATCCCACTCAATGAAGCATACCAAGTGATAAGTAAAATTGCCACAAGCATAATAAACCGGAAAATAACACCTGCTGTCAGCAAGCTTCAATGATAATAAAATGAAAACAAAGAAAACTCGTCGTTGGTGCTGAAGTAGAAAAATGTTGCACCGGACCAACTCGTCGTTGGCAAGTTAAAGTTCATCTGATTCCCGCTGAAAGCTGAAGTTCGTTTGATTCACGTTTTCACTGAAGGATGAAGGATGAAAACGTTGAAGGGGTAAGACTGGGTTCGTGACTGTTTGGTTCGTGACCAGATGAATGATGAAGACTGAGTTCGTGACCAGATGAAGGATGAATGATGAATAATGGATACAATTGTAATAAACTAATTAACTATGGGTTTGCATTCACACCGAAGGACGAAGGATGAAGGATGAAAAATGGGTTTGCATTCGCGCGTGATTTCTAATATTTTTTTGTTAACTTAGGGATTTTTTTTTTGTAAACTACTTGTTAGAACGGTCTAATATAACACATCTAACAAAATTTGTAATAATAACAAATTTGCCATTGCTTTTTTCTTCTTCTTGTGTATCTTTTTTTTTAATGTATATGTTAGAGCAGTTCAATTAGAACAGATCTAATAAAATTTACTATAATAACAAATTACCGTTTTTTTTTAATATGTATGTTAGATCAGTTCAATTAGAACAAATCTAATAAAGTTTTCTTGTGTAGTTTTTTTTTAATGTGTATGTTAGGACAATTCAATTAGAACATATCTAATAAAGTTTACTATAATAACAAATTTGTCACCGTTTTTTTTGTGTGCTTTTTATTTTAATATGTATGTTAGAACAGTTCAATTAGAATGGATCTAACAAAGTTTACCATACTTATTATATTAAATGTATAACAACTGATTTAATATCGACGATGTAACAAGGTTATAATGCACTACTGTTTACACCGATTTAGGTAAATGGGTAGATTCTTCACTCTTCTCCTATTTTCACGGTATTGGCACTATTCCATTTATCATGGAAAACAGTTATTCTTGGGTCTGAAACTTTTTATTTATATAAGTTTTAGGTTTAGTTTTACCTTTTAGTTATTTATTTTGATATTTTTACTCCAGCGAGAAACTAATTAAAAGGGAGAAATTAAGTATATATCAACAATGAGAAAAAGACGAAATTCCAAATATTAAAAGGGAAAAACAAATCATATATAAAGAAGAAGAAATTATAAATTGCGAGTTTTGATCTCTAATCCATTGCCACTATAAATTAATGTGTGAGAACCCGATTATCAATTCCACCATTTAATGTTAATGTCTTTTGATGCTAAAAAGAAGAGGGATGATTTATATTTGGTAAAAAGAGGTGGGTTATTAATTCAAGTATTCACAAAAAAGGAAAGGAGTAAATGTAGCGATATTATAACACCTAACATGAAGTAGTTATTATTAATAGTAAAAATAATAATAACTATATATATATATATATATATATATATATATATATATATATATATATATATAAGTATTACTAATGTATAACATAGTAAAAAAATGTATGTGTGTGAGAAATTAAAGATACTAATTATTTTCAAAATTTTATTTAGTCTTTTATTCAAATAAATTTAGTTTTATTTTGAATAATTTAACTTGTTTGGTTTATTAATTATTTATAATATTTTTTTTTGTTAAAAAAATATTATGTATTGCACATAAAAATAATAATAAAGTGATTGAGCTCTGTTAATGAGTTTCACATGAAAAATGAACAGTGAATTTAAATTTAAATTTAAATTTTAATTGAAACAATTCTTAGTTAGATTTTATTTACTTTTCGATTAACACAATAATAAATTATTAAGTGTCATTTTTAAAGAAACTAAATAATTAAAATAAAAATAAAATACTTTTTATTTATCTATTATTTTAATTGAAATGCAGAAAATGAGTACATATGTGAGTACTTAAACACCAAAAAAGTATGTGTATAAATATGAATGTTATTAATATATGTATGGATTCGAATATATTTATTTTTGGAGCGGATCACATAAGATAGAATAATATGTGATCTCTCGGTAGTTAAATATTTTTCCTGTATTATTCTTTATCTTTAAATAGTCAAATATTATAAATTACTCTCTCATATGTAAATATTATTCCTGCATTTCTATTTTCAATCTGTAAATACTGAGATATGTACTGTATATTTATCTATACGGTATCCCATACCTATTGTCATCTCTTCTGGTATGGGTTTGATTTGAGAATGGGCGGCGCCGTAGCGTCAGTAGCGTGACCGTAGGATTTAACGGATTGGATTTTGTATGTCGCACACGGATCCAACCTTTTTTATCCATTATCGGATTTGCTCCTTTTTCCTTTTCTAAGATTTCATTGTAATTTTGTAAAAAGAGAGTGGGGTGTTTGGTGTTATGAAAGAATAAAAAAAGAAAAGAACGTGCAAACAAAAATGAATAATGGTGAAAACAAACAAAAACAATGACATAGATGGCTCATTTAGTGGCTGAAGTGATGGATTAGATTGTTGAAAAAAATGTATATATACAAAAGAAAATTATATTATTATTTAATTATAATAGTTAAATTATTAGAAATATTCTATATTTATTATAGTTATTTGCCATTGAACTTTTGTAATAAAATAAAATAAAACGAGAATATATATCATTGATATTCTGATTCATGTTGCTTTCACTTTTTTCCTTTGACAAAATCATTTTGCATTATTTAGTAAAAGAAAATCACATTACATTGCATATTTTCAATACAATGCATATGATTGCATCAATTATAAAGCTCATCAACAACATTTGTTGATTTTTTAGAAAAAGTTTGTGGCATAAGATTTTTTTTTTTTACATTTATTAAAAAAAAATTATAATTTTTAATTATTTTTTAATAGCTTTCATTATTTCTATAAATTTTAAAACAAAATAGGATATTTACCTAGTTAAGAAAAACAAATGTACTATAACTATAAGCATACATTGGTTTCAAGTTTCATTCATAGTATGTTTATTATGCAAGAAATATCGAAGTGAGTAAGAGAATAGAGGTAGAGTTTTCTCTTGTTTGGTACAACAGTGCAATAGTTTAGCCAGATCAAATAGTTATAGGGTCTATGTGACACCCTAAGCCCAAATTTAAATAGAAAGTAAAATGCATTAGTTTTGAAAGATACGGGCAGCGGTTCTAAAACAGAGTATGCAAATTTCCTTTTAAACTATAGGGTTTGGGACGTCACACTCACACTTACACAAAATGCTTCCATTAAAATTCTCACTTACAAATCCCTTAATATCGAATATAGCTAAGGTTTTCTTAAATAAATATTTTTGACATAAAAACATGTTCTAAACTTAGAGACAATGAATTTCTACTTCTGAATAAAAGATAAAAAAAATAACACGATTGATTGATTGAATTTACAAAAACCTAAATTAGTTTATAACTCAACAAAACACGACAATTTACTCCTACCCAGTATCACCTATCAGAGCATGGATCACCAACCGATAACCTGAAATAGCTGCGCTCTCGCAAGCGCCAAACGCAAGCAACGAGGGGTGAGTTTCGAAATTATGTAACAATATAAAATACACGAGAAGAACACGCAATTAGTCAAAACAACACAAATAAAGAGAACATTCAAGAACATAATATTAAAGGTTAATCTAACTCAATCACAATAAAGCAGTTACAAGGATAAAATGCTATGCATGTCCTATACTCTATACTTCATCATTTGGTACCATTCTACTCTGAAGTACTTGGTTAGGAGGCCTGATACTATGCCACTACAAGAGTGGACGGACAATTCATGAATGGCCAAGTCCTCATAGATCCCCTCAACTCAACCCGAGACACATATACGCGACAGTCGGGGTACTCTTGTGTTGCACGGTAGTTCCCGGCCTTAGTGAATAACCCATTAATCCACTTAGGAATTCCCCACTAGATGTACCCCCAAGGTCTATCAGTCTTACCTTACAGTTCGACCGTAGCCCTCCACGATCAGGCTCATTCAGTTGTACTTCCCCGAATCGCTAGGTTTGTCAGACCCTTCCTATATGATGACAAAATAATCCTAACTCCAAATCTCTACAACACATATCTCATGCTTGCTCGATCATCACCACTCAATAAATTTCAATTTGACTTCATAATATTCATCATTATATGTATATCAGTCAATCACAATTCAGTCCCAATATTTGGTTTACACTACTCACAATACACAATCCAATCTTATCAATCGCAATAAAAAAATCAACAGGTAGTACATTCAAATAATTTCATGATTTCAATCAAATAGCAAGAACACTCCAATATATATTATTCATACAGTAACAATCAGCATCACATTTCATAAAATCATTCAACGTGCAATCTTGCAATAAATAAATTCACAACAATTCTATAGGTTTCTAAATTATATTTTAGTCCTCACTATTACCATTCATATATTATTAATTAATTATTATTGTTCAATAGGGCTCGACTGTACGTAGTGAGCCCCAGATGAATATCTGGGAATTTCGGTATTCCCGTTCATCTCACGTTATTTTATATTCATAAAATCGAACCTTATCTCACCCCTTACCTTAGCTGAAGATTTTTCCAAACAACGATGATCTGTTTATTTAATGTGTCGCATCTTCGTCAGCCACCGTCTCTAATATCCCGCGAAAGAAAATAAATCAACGCAACAACGAAATACAAGTTAATTACTTTCTCCAATAGATACATAAATTTGTGATTAAAAATAAATAAATAAATTATTTGTTATTTGTAATATAACTCAAAAATATACTTAATATCGTCAAAACATACATATTAGTATAATCCGATTTTATTTCACATATCGGTTAACGAAGTCACAGTTTTTGTTTTTAAGAACCCTTCAAACAACCAATAAAAACCATTTAAATTTCCAGCCCTTCTAGTGTGTTTCAAATATATATAATAATAAAAATAAAAACATATGTAAAAACAATGCATTAGGCCAATACCATCACAAAGAAGTCGACAGCAAATTGAGAGTAATATATTAATTTCAGCCTAATGTAGCAAGTCTGCTACTTTAAAAAAAATGCAGAGAACAATACTTGATAAAAACATACTTATAATTATAATAACATAAAATAATGTATAATTTTAATTAAAATAAGGCAGAATCGCATATCATATATATATAATGAAATTGATAGTATTTATTTAAATTGATGCGTACGACAAATCACTTTTAAAATAAAATGAATTCTTTAGATGCAGATTAATTTCAGAATATATGTCTAGTAATATAATTCAATCATATCCGGGACTATTATTACTAAAAAATTGGAATGAAGAACACATGTCTAGTTTACGATGATCATACGCAAGGTATTACTAAAAATTGAAATAGAGAAATACATACTAATATTACTATGAGGCAGATGAAATATAGAAAGAAAAAAAAAGGAATACATACCCAAGCCTTGTTGACGTGTAAGGAGGAATTAGTATTAAAATATAGAACGAAAAAGGATTCAGCGTTGTGATCGGAATGCCCAGGCTAATGGCGGCAGCACCTTAGCCTATATTCTACCACTTATATATATATATATATGCCCATGCTAATGGCGTTGTGAACGGGATGCTCAGGCTAATGGGCAAGTCCACTTAGCCCATATGTCATTCTTCTTATTATTATTATACTATTATTATTATTATTATTATTATATTAATACATAATTAATATAGTTATTTTATATTTATATTTATATAAAAATAAATTTAAATAATAAAGGTCTAGATAACAATACTACTAAAATAAGAGGCTTAAGGTAATAGCAATCCAAAACTGGTATATAATATTTTATATATATATTTTTTAATAAAATAAATAAGTCTAATTACAATTATCAATGATTTTAATTTAAATAACTACAAAGACAAACAAAGAAAGACAGTCACGTAAAAAAAAAATATAATAATAATCACACCACAATAAACATATGTATAAGAAAATATCACTAATTTATAATCATAATAAATTATGGTATAAAAATAAATTAGGGTGTTTCAATTCTACCCTCCTTAAAAGAATTTCGTCCCCGAAATTTAAGCTACTAAAGAATGTGATTTTACTTCACACTTAATCTTCTAAAAGAATTACATGACTCAAATTCTAGTTTGACACTAGTAAGGTTGCTTAATTTACAATTCTTATGGCCTTACTACGGATCAAGTATTATAACTACAAAATTCTAAAACATCCTTCTACCATTAGAATTTAAGCTCCTCTAATCATTAATT
This sequence comes from Cicer yamashitae, assembly GCA_037974755.1. NCBI lineage: Eukaryota > Viridiplantae > Streptophyta > Magnoliopsida > Fabales > Fabaceae > Cicer > Cicer yamashitae. The sequence goes on from JBBPBQ010020324.1 coordinate 12,775,304, forward strand.
GCTTACAACATTAAGATTCTAACATTCTGGCCCTATTATTTTTTAATTTTTTTTTTTTGAAATTTAAGTCATATTTACGTTAGATGATACAATCTATCTAATTTCTCTCCGTGGATACAAGTATTGTTCTCAATTATTCAACTATCATCTTCGTCAACATTCATCCAATTTCTAATCTATCTTTACCATGTTCAATCGGTATGCGGTACAACCATCGAATCTATGTTTGATTTATACAAATTCCCGATTCTCACAATCTCTAGTTACTTTACCTGGGATTGGATTCCATAGAACCATGTTTCTAAAATATCTCAACAAAACTATGGTGGTATTATTTCTAGCAAGTCTTAACTTATTGATTCTCCTTTATAAAGAACTACATCTAAAGAGTATAGAAGAAAAAAAAATCGTATAACATATATCGTACAAAAATTAATAATCAACAAATATAATCATATTAAAGCAAGGAAACATTTTTACATAACATATTAGAGTTAAATTGGTATTTCACGTTGCATCCAATAAAATATAAAAAATCATAGCGAATATTGGAATAGGAAAATAATCACACCAATACTAATAAGTTGTATAATAACATAATATATTCAAACACAATCACAAAACACACCGATTATCTAAATTTCTACAAATATAGTTCATTCTTAGTAAGACTTTCAAAATAGTTCTAGGCTGCTACCGGAAACAAACAAGACTATGACAAAATATACTAATGTAAAAGATTTATCTAATTTAATTAAGTCGCTTAAAATGATATATGACACAAACATGTTTTTAGCCGATCAAAATAAAATCAACAAGTGCAAATGACAATAATAATAACAAGTTATTGTCGTCTCTTTTATCGACGATGAGTCATCGGGGTAGCTAATCCCTCCTACTCATGGAGTCAATTACTTAAGATAACCATAACTGTAATCATTCAAACTCAAACACAGCTAATTAAAAGGGTTTTTTTTTTAACATGTTTCAAGAGTGCGAAGACGGCGCCACAACTCCTACTTCTTATTTCAAGTTAAAAATTCACTTAATTACACATTAGTAATAATTTATTTATAATTTACAACAAAGGAAATGTCACTTACATTAATATAAATCAACAATCAAAATAAAAAGTATAGAAATATCTCACTTTTAAACACTTCCAAGTACTCTAACCACTATACACAAATTTCAAACATTGAATACATCTGAAAGACAAACACTTTCATATTCACATAATCATATACACATCCAAATAACTAAACCAACTATTTGGCATGACGACATTTATTCTAAACTCATAACATATTCTTATAGGAGCCCAACCATTACAAATTTATGTTTTTTTTTT
>JBBPBQ010020324.1:12776852-12790193 GCA_037974755.1 Cicer yamashitae
TTTTTTTTTTTTTGAGTTTATACTCGTCACTTAAAAGTTAAAACAAGCTAAAACAGACATTTTTCAAGTAATAGATAAAATGAATAATTATTTACTTGATGATACAAAACGATAACAAACCCAATTGAATCACCTTGTGCATAAGCCACTTTCAAGGTTACACAACACTATAAGAATTGATTTCTTGACTTAAATTATTACAAAAAGTGTCACTAATCATTTAGCAACATAAAAAAAAAACAATAAAAATTCAGAATTTTTCCTTAAATTACCTTTCAGTAAATCACATGCCTAAATAAGAAAGAATAAAATTATTCACTTTTCTAAATATAAAATGAAATGAATTCTTTAGATGCAGATTAATTTCAGAATATATGTCTAGTAATATAATTCAATCATATCCGGGACTATTATTACTAAAAAATTGGAATGAAGAACACATGTCTAGTTTACGATGATCATACGCAAGGTATTACTAAAAATTGAAATAGAAGAATACATACTAATATTACTATGAGGCAGATGAAATATAAAAAGAAAAAAAAAGGAATACATACCCAAGCCTTGTTGACGTGTAAGGAGGAATTAGTATTGAAATATAGAACGAAAAAGGATTAAGCGTTGTGATCGGAATGCTCAGGCTAATGGCGACAGCACCTTAGCCTATATTCTACCACTTATATATATATATATATATATATATATATATATATATGCCCAGGCTAATGGCGTTGTGAACGGGATGCTCAGGCTAATGGGCAAGTCCACTTAGCCCATATGTCATTCTTATTATTATTATTATACTATTATTATTATTATTATATTAATACATAATTAATATAGTTATTTTATATTTATATTTATATAAAAATAAATTTAAATAATAAAGGTCTAGATAACAATACTACTAAAATAAGAGGCTTAAGATAATAGCAATCCAAAACTGGTATATAATATTTTATATATATATATTTTTTAATAAAATAAATAGGTCTAATTACAATTATCAATGATTTTAATTTAAATAACTACAAAGACAAACAAAGAAAGATAGTCACGTAAAAAAAAAAATATAATAATAATCACACCACAATAAACATATGTATAAGAAAATATCACTAATTTATAATCATAATAAATTATGGTATAAAAATAAATTAGGGTGTTACAGTCTACATGATTTTTTCTTCTTAATTAGCAAAACTGGGAAAAAATGGGAGAGAAAACGTATAATAATCAGATTTCCATTTTTTACAATTCCTTGCTTTATTTCATCTATGAGTAGTGTGGGTCAACTTAGGGTTTTTTTTTTCAATAACTCAATTTTGAATTTTTTTTACTAAACTATTATATGTTTTTTTTTAATTATAAGTTGTCTTGACAAATGGTGACTTTCATAAAGAAGCTCGAGTTTGCAAATGCGACTTCCTTAAAGAAATTTTTCAAAAAAAAATTTCTTTCAATTTTTATTTCAAATTAACAATATATATATATATATATATATATATATATATATATATATATATATAATTCATTCATAAAAAAACAACACAAATTTTAAATTACGTAGATTGACTAGAGTTGTATGTAACATTCCGTCAACACATGTGTACTGCATCCGACACATTACACAAAATTTCATGAGAGAGTTTAAGGATAAGGAACTTCAAAAAAAAACTTGTTTGTATGAGTAATGATCTAGTTCTTCTTAGTATATTTTTCACTTATCATTTTATAATACTTTAATAATTTTTACATAATTTAATAATTTTTACATAATTTATAACAGGATATGCATTAAGTGAGCCATTATTTAAATATTACCGCAATGAAATCAGGATGACAAATCCAGAGGCTTTAAGATGGATCGATAATATCCCCCAGAACAATGGACTATGGCGTATTCTCAAGGTCGACGATGGGGACACATGACAACAAACATCGCTGAGTCAATCAACGCAATGCTCAAGGGTACACGCAATCTCCCAATCACTGCTTTGGTCCAATCAACATACTATAGATTGCGAGTTTTATATGCAGAAAAGGGACAACAACATCATAAGCTTTTGGTCCAGTATACACAGACGATTGCATGGACAAGATTAAATATGAAGTTGGTAAGTCTAATACTCACCAAGTCATGCAATTCAACCGAAATTGTTATTCTTTCATGGTGCATGAAACAGTAAACCCAAGAGAGGTGCGACCAATTGGTCATTTTGAAGTCAACCTTCAAAGAAAATGGTGTGATTGTAGAAAATTTCAGGCTATACACGTACCTTGTTCACGTGTCATAGCTGCATGGTTTTACGCTCGTCAAAACTATTTAGTGCATCAGTCTGACGTGTACAAGGTTGTTAATGTATTCAACATCTACAAAGAAGAGTTTCCACCTATACCCAATGAAGAATATTGGCCCACACATGAAGGTGAAACATTGTATCATAATCCTGAAATGCGGAGAATTAAAAAAGGTCGTACAAAAAGTACCCGTATTAGAACTGAAATGGACATTAGAGAAAAAGTGTCAAGAAAATGCGGACTATGTGGGTTAACTGGTCATACTCGAAACCGTTGTCCAAATGTTACAGACAACTCTAGTCAATCTACGTAATTTAAAATTTGGGTTGTTGTTTTTTTATGAATGAATTATATTATATATATATATATATATATATATATAATTTTATTTTTTGTTAATTTGAAACAAAAATTGGAAAATTGAAAAAACTTTTGTTTGAAAATTTCCCTTAAGGAAGTCGTCTTTGCAAACCCGAGCTTCCTTAAGGAAGTAGCCATTTACAAAGACGACTTATAGCTAACCAAATAAATGAAGTATTTTAGTATATAGTTATGAAAAGGGAGTAATTTGGTACTTTTTTTTCAAAATCTGGGTAGAGAAAACAAAAACCCTAACTTAAAAGTCACAAAAAGTTGAGTATCGTGCACTACCAGCAACTAAATTTTATTACTTATTCTATCTAGGGATAATAACATAACCCGCACTCACATGTACCTATCCGAATCTGTCTTGATTTGGACGGAGAAAACTCGTTTTGATTGAATGCGGATGCATATCTTTTTCAAAATTAAAATTCGGAGGCGGAGAAGGGTTTCGGGTGTTGATATTCATGCCACACCTACACATGAATCCACCCGCTAGTAATATTATTGTAATTTTTAAATTTTATATACATGTACATATTGAATATATTGAATATTTTTTAAATACTAAAATTATAATTTCATCTCTATAGAAAATATTTCTTATTTTTATTATTATTATTTTATTATACTAATTATAATATATATGATTTTTAAATTTATAATTTTATATATATGAATAAGTGCGGTTGCGACCGGAGAAACCCGAACCCCATTGCAGGTGGAGATAGGGACCTAAACTTTACACCCGCTACAAAACGGGGACATGTGCGGATTTTTTCCGATTAGTCGGATGCAGGGGTGGAGGAAGCAAAATTCGCCGCTCACCCGTTATCATGCCTATCTCCATCTTGTAACGTGTTAGTAAAAAGTTTTATCTCAAAATAAATATCATTCACAATTTTTAATATAATTTTAATAACTTTTTTTTCGATATTATCTTTCAATGATTATTATATATACAACATCCAAAATATTATCATAGTTTATATCAATAATAGTAAAAAACTCGTCAATAATTAAAATGGATAATTTGATAAAATAATTTTTCTTTTTCTTCTAATTATTGCATTTATTAATATGTGTGTAAAAACTTTAAATAAAAATCATTACAAGACTGAGGAAGTATCATATTATGAGTTTAATAATTATTTATTTGGTCCTCTCTAATTTTGAATGCATTTATTATTTTCCTTTTATGCCCTTGAGTGAATAATATTATTTTATTGACTTAAATGTACTTTTAAGCTCCTATTTTGTTCAAAATGAACTTTTAGTCTCTCATTTCAAAAACTATTTTTTGATCCTCTATTAACTAATTATTTATATTTTTTTGTCCCCTACTATTTTTTATAATGTGACATTCTAATTAATGATATGACACTTAGATTACATTGTGAGTTGGATAAAATATTTTTTATGTTATTATTGTTTTTATTAATTTTATTTTATTTATCTATTTTATTTTTAATATATAAATAAAATAAATAATAAAATTAATCACAACAATAATGACATAAAAATTATGTTATCCAAGTTACAAATGTCACATAAGTGCCATATCATTAATGATAGTATCACATAATAAAAAATGGCGGGGACCAAAAAATTATCAAAAATTTGTTAATAAGGTGAGAATAGGCCAGCTAGATCATCTGTTAGAGGCCTATTTCCTAGCATGATTTGTTTAATAAAAATGTTAAGTTCAGGCTCATACTTTTTTTTAAAGCTTATTAATTTAAATAAGTTCGACTTAGACATATAAAAAAACCTATTAGATCAGATAGGTCAGTCTATATATATATATATATATATAATTATTTATTAACATTATTATTTGTTAATAACTTAGTATTTAGAGGATGTCAATGTCTTTTGTTTATTGTTAATTATGGAATTCATTTTGTTTTATTTGTAATTTTTTGAAAGACTTGTTGCATTTACGTTGTTGCAGACTTGTTAGTTATAATTTTATTAGTTTTTCTTATGTTTATTATTTTATTATATTTCTTTATATATAAAGGTCTAGATTAACCTATTTAAAAAAAATGTAAAATATACTATTTAAATGCTTAAAATGTGAAATAGACTTTTAAATAGGTTTTTAGGCTATGCCAGATTTTTAAAAAAGGTTAGATCATACTAGACCGGAAAAAAAAGCTTATAATAGGTCATAGACCAGACTCAAGGCTAAAAAATTAACCATAGACCATATTCAGTTTTTTCAAAACCTAGTCTGACCTATTCCCACCCCTAGATGACAAAACGACTAATTTTAAAAATAAAAGACTAAAAATTCATTTATAACATTTAAGCCTATTTTATTTAATTAGTTATTGTGCTAGTAGCCTGAGGATTAACTAACCTAATTATCTTGAGTAAGAAAAAAATCTAATTATCTTAATTTATTTCAACCCGTAATTGAAGTCATTAATTTAATTAAAATAAATAAATTTTGATTGGATGCTTTTTTTGTCTGAAAAGGTTCTCGTACTTTATTAATTAATCAACATTTTTTTATTACTATTTCTTTTATACAAGATAGGCATATCGCATATACATTAATTTTATATATTTCTCTCTCTTTTTTTTTTAAAAAAAAAAGTCAAAAAATATTATTAAAAAACTGCTAAACTCACTCAACACGTAAAAAGAAAAGCAAAATCACACAATACAACATCATATATAGGTTTAAAGATAAAAAGCACAGATAATAACTACATCCAATACCACCTAAACTATCATAAAATCTCATTTCATCATACACGATAAACCAAACTATGCAAGGCCAAGAAACACAAAGGAGTTATTCCACTTTTGATTTAGCCCAAATCAAATGTTTTGCCTCTAACATGTAGCTTCCACAACAATTGTATTTTGATTTCAACGAAATGTCTTTATTCTCGAACAATTTATTATTGTGAGCCTTCCACATAGACAACATACAAACCATTGAATGAAATTTTTCCCAGCACCTTTAAAGAATGAGTGTAGGTCACATGATTGTTGAACATGATTAAAAACACAAAAATTCTAAAGGCACTAGAAAAATCCAAACCCATGCAAAATTTTATACCACACATTTTCAAATAGTTTACAATCAAAAAATAAATGTAATAATGATTCTTCTTGATCACATTTGAATGCACAAGACAATGTGTCCATATTTAAGATACCTCTTTTAACCAAATTTATATTAGTATGAATTATGCGGTTTAAAACTCTCCAAACAAAAAGCAAGACCTTAAGACTTTGTTTGTGAGTTTGAGGGGAAAGGAGGAGAGGGCTTTGAAAAAAAGAAGGAAGGAATGAAGAGTTTTGGGAGGAGATACTTTTGTTTTTATTCATAATACAAAATCCTCCTATTTTGGGAGAACTCAAAAATTGTATTGGAGATGGAGTTTGGATGGTTTTGGAGGACTTAGACAAATTCTTCATATCATTTTCATGTTGTTATAATACTCTATAAATTAATAATATATTAATCATAAACATTATCTTACCATTATTTACAAAATCACTCTTAAAAATTGTAAAAAGTTTCTCTCTATTTCTATATTTTCTCCTACCTCCAACGTCCTCTGTTCCCCTCTCCTCCAAATTCTCAAACAAAGCTTAAGAGACGCTACTTTATTCCATATGAAGTCATACAAGGGTGACCTCTCCACACTCGCATCTCGACTCATTACTTTGTATGCGCTCAAAATAGAATATTCGTCACTAAGACGATCGCCAACCCACCTCTCTGAACATTATCCCACAAATATACATTCCCTAACAAAGCTCAACAACCCTTTGAAGATTCCTCTTTCCAGACAAAAAGTTGTTTTCTCCACATCCACAGTTCTTCTCCTTAATCCACACACACACTTCTCTGGTTCTCATGGGAAATTGACGATGAACATTTTCTTATTATAGTTATGATGATGACATTTTTGTTGTGCATAATTTTTTAAAATTTATGAAATCACATAAATGAAAAGAAAACAAAATTAAACATAGTATTTGTGAGCTTTAAATATGAGCTTGATTATCTTAGGATTTGAACACAATAATATTTTTGTATCAATAAAACAAACTAACAATAACAATATGCCGAAGTAAATGTTATTTGAAAGTTAAAATTGTATTTGAAGATGTGTGACAATTGATGCAGTCTTTACACATTTATACAAGGTTTGGTATTCAGTACAAAATGATAGACCATGTCTTGATGACGAAACATACAATAATAGCTGTTTTAGAATTTTAAAATAAGTCAAAAGACAAAGCATAATAGAAACAATAGAAGGATTACAAGAACCGACTAAGACTCATCCGATAAGTGATAGTTGAATTATCGGTTGATTAGTCGAAACTTTGTTGACTTTAAACGGGCCGAAATGATAAGTGTATTGGGCCTATGAAATGTTTTACCAAGAGAGTTTGAAACCCATGAAAGCAACTCAAGGCAAATGCTCTTCCGACTGCAATTCTGAGTTTTTTTTTTTATCGGATCTCACGATCTGATAATAAAAAACTTTGATTTAGTAGTCTAAATAAGCACGGTGATCCTTTAACTTAATTTCAGTTAACGTTTTAGTCTTTTATTATTATTATTATTAATTTTTTTTCTGACTTTATCATTTATTTTAATTTTAAGTGACAATTTGATCTTTTATGTTTTAAAATGTCAACAATGTTATTCTTTTTTTTTTGCAAAAATTCAAAAAAATCATCAAAAATTTCAAACAAAACCCATAAAATTAATTATCATCCTCAATATAATGGAAATTTCATCAAATTCATAACTTAATTTTTTAAATAAACTCATATTTTCATCTCTAACAACATCAAATAAAGAATAAAAATATGAGTTTATTTGAAGATTTGAGTTACAAATTTGATGAAATTTGTGTTACATTGAATAATATAATTAATTTTATGAGTTTTGTTTGAAAATTTTGATGAATTTTTGTAAAAAAAAAAGGATAACATTGTTGACATTTTAAAACATAAAAGATCAAATTGTCACTTAAAATTAAAATAAAGGACTAAATCGAAAAAAAAAAAAAAGAACTAAAACGTTTACTGAAATTAGGTTAAAGACCACATATCCTATTTAACTTATAATTAATAAATTTACCGAAAATTCTAATTTGATAATATTTTTTACACATTATAAATAAGCATCGAAAGGTGAATGATCAACCACTGAAACTCAATATGTTTTCTCCGACGTCACAAATGTAGGAGAAAAATGTTTATATAACAAAAAGCCCCCTAAACAATTGTGCGATTTGACCAACAATTGAGAAGGAAAGCATCGAAGACTCATCCTAAAAATATGGATGTTTCAAGGGGAAGTGTCCCAAACACTCAAATAATCATTGGACAAAGTGTCAACAAACAAATGAGTTTGGATCTCTTCAAATGTTTAAGGGTCCTTTTTTGAGTTTGAATAAAATACAAGCCATGCTTTGTTTCGTCCTTAAATACTAGGATGTCCAACACTTCATATCCGCGTCAATTAAATACGATGATATATTCACTCAGTTGCAAACCTTTAATTTTCTCTAATATTTTTTACAGTTTTAGATAATTCAGTACACATAATTTAACATTCTTCGAAGTCAGGGGAAAACTACATATAATTTCATAGGTGGGCCCCTCCAAAGTTTTTCAACCTTTTTAGTATTATATATTACTAATTAAGTGAAGTGGTCAAAATTATATAGATGCCATCAAATGTATCATCAGAATAAAGAACAATTTAACTATAACAAAATAATACGAGTGTGTTTTATGTATTATACTCCATAATAATAATCACATATATGAATTAAAAATAAAATAAAAAATAACATGTTATTTATCTACAATTTCAACTTTCATCTTAATTAGTTACATATTTTCATGGAGTTTACAAATAATCAACGAATATTAGTTTTTCCATTGCTCCTTGATTTTTATTATTTAAATTTTATACTAGCATTGCAAGTCATTCAAATTTAAATTTACCTGCAAAATATCCTAAAAAAATCATACAGATTTATTTGGTCTCTAAAACATACAAAATATTACTAATGTAGTTATTAAAAATCTCAAATGTATTTGTAAAAAAAACTCAAATGTAAATCAGAATAATTTTTTAGATATAAAATCTCAAATGTAAGATCAAATTAACATTTTTCATATTTTTTTGGGAAAATGGGTCTTAATATTTTTTTAGAGATTCATTTAAATATTTACTCTGAATTTTCAAAAACTTTTTTCACCTAAAAAAAATATATGCGATAAAAGAGTTCAACTTTAGTCCAACCTTTAAACTTTGAATTGTTATTCATTAATTTAATATTCGGTCCGATTTTGATTACCTTGATTTTAAGTGTTGACTTGGATAATGAAACCCATTAACATTGATAAAGCTATCCAATTTTATAACACATGAATGTTGACTAATTGAGTAATTTAACAAATAAAAACAACAACAATTTAAGTTATCTATCTCATTTATTTTTTTGTTCATGTATACACTTCAAAATTTAATTTTCTAAACTATTACATTTTTATGCGAAATATGGTGTTTTTGTTTTTACTTAAAATATGGTGTCTTCTTAAAAGCTACGGTTTTGTTTGGAAGTTTGGAGGGAAGAGGAAGAAAGGGTTTTGAAGGGAGGAGAAAATATAGAAATAAATAATTTTTTTACATTTTTTAAGAGAATGATTTGGTAGAGAATAGTAAGAGAATACTTATGATTAATATATTCTTAATTTATAAATTATTATAACAACATGAAAATATATGAAAAATTAAATTAAGTTATTCAAAACCTTTCAAAATGCTCCCCGAATACAATTTTTGAATTTACCAAAATAGTAGGATTTTGTATCATGAATAAAAACAAACCCCTCAAAATTCTCTCCTCCTAAAACTCTTCATTCCCTCCATTTCTTCCTTCATTTTTTCAAAGTCTCCCTCTCTTCCCCTCTAAAATTGCAAACAAAACCTAAGAGATTAAACATTATGTGCTATAAAACAATTCAATCAAACATCTAATCATATTTTAATTATGGTGTAACATGTAAGATTATTTTTTAAATATCTGTACAAATAAATATATATATATATATATATTAAATATTGTAAAACGTTTTAAAATTGTTAGTGCATATTTAATTATCATTATTTAATGGCAAAAGTAGGGTTATTTATTTATTTGAATCCTTGGAATTTTTTGGTTGAAGAATGAAGATCCTGTGTTTTCTTTTTTGTCAACAGGGAAGAACTTTTGCGTTGAACTTAACCAAAATGTGTAATGGTGATGCTATTTCAATTTTTGACTCCACAATTTTTTTGTATTTTATCGGTTTTTTAGATTCAATAGTTAAAAAAATAATTTGGATGGTAAAAAATAGAATTAATGATTTATCGTAAACTCTAATCCAATAATATTTTTTTACCTATTTTAAGCAAACATTGAGAATAAATGAAGAACCGATATGTAAAATAAAGTCTTTGTTTTGGTCAACATGTAATAAGGTCTAGAAATTGAGTTGTTGTAAGTATGCTTAAGTTTGGACGTTTTCACCGAAACAATTTGGGCCTTGAATGAGGAAAGCCCGAGCTACACGTTAACCGGGCTTCTTTATATTTTATCCAACACAAATACCATCCTTTGATAAAAAAAAATGTACTATTGGTTTACACCGGTCAACTAAAGTCATTGGTTTTATAATATATGATTATATTTATGTAACAACGATGATTGTTTTGGCTTAAATTAAATATATGTTTAGTGATAATGCATACTCATCGATCTCCAGACAAAACATACTAAGTGATCATTATCATAGACATAAAGTCAATAATTGATCATATTTAAATTCCTTGACCATAATCAATGTAGCTGAGCTAGATAGACACAGTATATTAAAAATAGAATCTACATCTACATAATAAATAAATGACATGCAAAATAACATATAATACACATGGTATGAAATTATGTCACGTATTATTGATTGATCTCACATTTTTTAAATAAATCTTTTTTAATGATATTTAATGAAAAAAAGAGTCTATCTTTAAATAATTTAATTGTTATAATCAACAAATTATATTCTACTCTCACCGAATCATAAACATTAAAACGGTATTTTAAATAAACATCAAATTAATGTTTTCATTTATATTAACATATTTTTTTGAAAACGGTATATTAAATAGGTGTATTTTTTTAAGTGCATTTCTATTTTAATTGTAATAACATTATTTTGGTACCTTAATTAATTCTTAATTTGTTACTATAAATTAAAATAGGCATTTGATTGATTTAATCACCCGTTTCAAATCAAATTAATCACCCTCTCGCTGTTTCTGATTTTGAAAATTATCCTCTTTTCAAAAAATAAAACCATATATTGTAATAATGATGAAATTTGTTCCAAAAAATCAGCACACAATTAAATGAATCAATCGCAAATTATAAAACTGAACAACATATATGATCATACGATCGATTTCCAAAATTGAATTACCATGCATTTCATATCAACATCTCAATCTTAATTTTAGTCATTAAGAAATTGTTCAAGACAATTACACAATGAAATGAAGATGTCTTTAAATATTGACATGATTTCATAAATAAACTATACCAAATAAATTTTGATTTTAGTCGCATGCTATATCGTCTATGGTTTGTCATATCGTCTATGGTTTGTTTGTGATATCTCTTGCAACAAACTTTTCTATTTATCTTAACATGATTGATTTAATGGTGATTTATGAGAAAGAAGAGATACGTATCACATGTTGAGAATAACAAAACTGTAATTTTATATGTGATTATTTTGCTAAAATTATTTAATATATTTTGTTGACTATGAGAGTCATTCAACCGACGGTTATGGTTAAGGTATCTGTTTTACGTGACTTTGAATTTTTATAAAAGCATATGACAAAAGAAAACTTACTATATTTTTGCTAATCTATTTATCTATCCAAAAAACTTACTATATTTTTGCTAATCTATTTATCTATCAAATTCAAATAATTTGTTTCTTGGTTGAATTCAAATCGATTCACATTCTTTTCTCCTTCTTTAATTGGATGCATCATGGGCATGATATATTCATTCTTTCATCTTTTATTTGAATGTGTATTGAAGAGTTCTATGTAAAATTCGCAACAAATTATTCACAAGCATCAATGAAAAAGATGTAACCATACTCCAAATATTTTAGATAGATAAACTTAAAACTGTTTTAGTTCTTTTTTTTTTTTCTGACAATCCGAGTGGAATGACGAGTTAAGGATTGTTGATTGAATAGTTCATGAAAATAAAACTTGGTCTTCTTGAAGTAGTGAGTCTGAGATGATTTTTCCAATAATTTTTTTTAAACAAGATTTTATCTATAATTGTTCTGCTTTGTTTCACTACGGATTGATGCTTGATATATTAGTTTATAAATTTAAGGATTTTTTGCATCTAAGAAAATTGTTATATATAACTTTAAGCAAATCATTCTTTTATTTTTATTAATGTTAATATTGATATAAGATGGACTAAGTCAAATCATTCCTTGTGATGAAAACTCAATTTTGGCATCATACACACACTAATATTTGAATCTTAAGGAAAGATGTGTGTGAGAAGTATCGTTGATTTCTTGATGGTACAAAAGAAATAGTTTTGAATAAATGTATTAGAGAAACCATGCATCAATAATTTGTTAAGATAGAAAAAAAAAATACATGAGAAAACTCCATGTACACCACCATATATTCAGCGTAGTTATTTTACAAAATGTCGTTCATTAGCAATATAGAAAGATAAATTTAAAGAATTGGAAAAAGACAACGTAATATATAGTAAAAGACTTAATAGCAAAAGAAACATTAATAATTTGTTGATACCATAAAATAAAATGATGTAATTTGAGGAGAAATTCTCAAACAATCACATAACCATTAATAGTTAGATACAACCAATTAAATATCAAATAATTATATACAAGTAATAAAAATAATTATAAAATTCTAATTTATAAAAAAAACAAAAGAAACACATCACCGCTTTCCCTCTTAAGTTCAGAGTATATCTTCCAACATACTCAACGTTCACGCTTGATATTGTTGTTTCTGTTTATGATGATTTTGAAGTTCTGAGGTGTTAAAATTGTCCTTTGAAAGATTTCTTTGATGAGTTAACGTAAAATGTTATTTGACTTTTTTTTTGTCTATCAAATATTTTTTTTATTAAATATCTCAATGGTTAACATTTGTCAAATAAAATAACGAAACTAACAAAATTATACGTTATTTAAAAAAAAATCATTTATTTGATTGTGTAAAAAAGAAAATATTATAAATTAAATTACTTAAATGAAAAAAAAAATTGGAGAAAATATAACACCGAAACTTAATGTCTCTTTCATATGAGACATAGATTATAAAAATTATAATTTGTGATAGGTTAAATATCTATTTGAAATTTTTATAATTTAATTATATTATTATCTAATTAATTTTTAAATCATTTGTTACATACATAAATTTAAAATTTATTTTTGTAATTAATTTAAATGTAATTATATATCATAAAATCTAATCAAAATTATATTAAATTTAAAAACATAATTTTCATTTAATTCATGATTCTTATCTTATTAGTTATATCTAACAATATATTT
>JBBPBQ010020324.1:12790789-12819417 GCA_037974755.1 Cicer yamashitae
CTTATTAATATACAAGTCACATACATAGATATAATGATTAATTTTGTGATAAAAATTAATATACCAAATAAATATCTGCATTTACATTAATAAACTTAAAATTAATATCCAATGAAGATTTGAGTTTAGCAAAAAAAGTTTGACTCTAGTAAAAAAAGATAGGGTTCCATGATATACCAAACTAAAATTCGAATATTTTATTTAAAAGAGATATCAAAGTTTAATTAACAACAACATCTCAAATATAATTATTTTTGAAAAATAAAATATATGAGAAACAAAAAATAATACCTACAACTAATGTATTTTATAGCACGTACACAAAAACAAATTTATATACACATTATTTTATCTATTGATACTTACACAAATTTTATGTCCGAATAGCTACCCACTTTTAATATTAATGAATATATCATTATTATTATTTTTTGAAAGAATATATTATTATATAGTTAAAAAAATATAATAAATCAAATATATTTTAATTTTAAATTATAATAAAAAGTATGAATAAATTTATATCGGTGATATGATGTCATTAGTGGCTACACGCTAATAAGATTATACAAGTAATGAATCATTATTTTGATTTTTAAAATTATATGACTCAAGCAGGTCCTTTAATTTACAAATATATAATACTAATTCTAATAAATCATTAAAACTATGTCTGACACTAGGAGCATACCCACATAATCAGTAGCAGAGCTCCAAGCATCAAGACAAATGTATCCCTTTTAAAAACGTGGTAATAAATTTTATCTAAAATAATCGATTTCATTAATTCCTTATACTTGAAAAATAGTTTAGACAATTAATTTATTACAATCATTCAATTAAATTTTAACATTTTATACTAATAGTAAGAAAAAATTGATAAATTTAAAGAACTTCACACATAATTTAATATAATTTAAAAATTAATAGTATAAATTAAATATAACTTAAAAATTAAAATAAAATTAAAAATTAAAATACTTCAGGAGAAACTGAGCTAAATTAAAACCACTAAAACTATATTTTTGGCAATTAATTTTAGCATACTCATTCACAACGTGCTATATAATTCCTACCTATTTGTCTAAAGCGGTAATTAAGAGATGATAAGGTATATCAATCATTTCCTAAACAAATAAAGTTCCAGCTAATTAAGCTTCTTGAGTAAAAAAAGAAGTTAATTAAGTTTCACAAATCGAACGAATATATTCTAATACCCTAATTTGAGATAAGTTACAAATATAATTGCTTTTTTCAGGTTCATCATTAATCAGTTCTCATAACACAGTTTCATTTGATCGAGACTCTCAAATAATATTAAAGTTAGAAATTACAAATGATCCTTACTAAAATTACAACAATCGTGAGCAACCACATCATTCCTCACTTTGTCATTCATTTCTCTTTTTATTTTAATTTTATTCTTATCATTTTTCACTAAATATAGAAAATCTAATCTTGACAAATAGTAGTCACAACAAAGCAAATTACACGGGTAAATAGCATACACCGACTCAAGAATAGCTTAATTGTTTTCTTTTATCGACAAGCATAGCTTAATGATTAGATAACGTTAAATTAAAAAACATGATTAAATAATTTAGCTCAAAAAGAAGTGAACCAAGGTAAATTATAAATATCAGTAAAATTAATTACTTAATTTTGTAAATTAGGAAATAAATTTTTGAAATTGTAAAATAGTAATCAAAATAATTCATATTTAAATTTTTGTCGTAGAGAATATGATATAATATATTATTTAAATATTTGACTCGTTAACGTTGATCTCATATCAATGTTTTCACAACATGAATTAATTTTTCATAATTAATTCATACACAATTATAATTTACTCACAAATTTCTCATATAACAAAATTTCTTCAACAACACAAAAATTTATAAAGAGATTGTTTTAATTAATATTTTACAATTTCAATAATATATTTATCAATTCACAAAATAAAAAAATTTATTTGATCAACAATTATAATTTTAAAGACCAATTTGCATATTCACTCTTAAATGCTTTAAGAGGTGCAATATTTCCAAAGTCTTATTTTTCAATAGAAATGTCGTGTTTAAACCTCTCAACGATCTTGGTGATTAACCGATGTTGCTCTCAATGTAAGATTTTTACACACTAGTATCCAATCAATTAAAAAAAGTTTCACACTATCAGAAATAACAATTAGTAATCTCCAATTTCATTGGCTCAATAAATCCCCATTCGATGTGTCTATTGTGTCAAGCGCAATCCATGCAAGCAGTAATAAATTATAAACCGACACAAACAGTTGAATGTAGTAGAGCAGACCAATACTACTAGTAGAATTTTATTATTGCACACGAGATTTACAGAATCACTACCAAGTCACCAATCTCATTGACTTCAAAACAGTTAGTGGGCCCAGTCAGGCATTCAGTTCTATGGCCCACCCAAAACAGTTCAGGATTCCAAGTCATGACCAGTTTAGTCAACAAACTGTTAGTTATTATACAAATATTACTACATGCCTTAAATTCCTAGATTTACATAATAATCCTTAGAAGGAGATAATTAAAGTTTTGTCAAGCCTACCATTCCTAGAAATTCGTGCCTAATAAAATATACCTAGAATTAGAGGTTTACAAAAATTAACACAACATATGTAAACATGTAACCTAGCTAGCTAGATAACTAACATCCAGCAGCCTTGAGAAAATTGTCAAATGGGCTAGCAGGAGGCAGCTTCATGGCATGCCCAAGGTCCCTAGGCAATGCAGATACTTGTGCATCCCCACCCTCATATGCTACCTACAAGAATATAAAATAATTGGAATCATAACAAATAATTAAGGAGCACTATATTGTTAAATATTTCCTCCCCTCCGTCTTACAATAAATGTCATCTTCGCAAACAATATTTATTCCATTTTGTATGTCATTTTATGATATCAATAAAGTATTCATGTTTTTTCTACTATACTGTTTACTAATTATTACTCTATCTTTTTCTAATTCTTTTAATTTCTCTTTTCCATAAATTTAATGAAGGATAATTTTGTAAAGTAACTCATAATTTAAATTAAACCCATTCACCTTGGTTCACTTCTTTTTGAAAGTACAAAACTGAACCTTGGTTCACAGCCACGATCCAGTACTCCTGCCACCACAAACTTCCTATCGAACAAACCAATCAAAATAAGCCACGTCACCAGTCAAGTAAAAAACTTCTTATGCACGTGCAAAATCACATGTGATTCATTAGCCAACAACGTTGGTCGTATGTGTTTCAAAATTTGTTGTCTCAACACTAAAATGCGGCAGTTATACTATAACATAACATGATGTATTGTCATTACACAATGTGTAATTGCATCCAATCACATCCTATTATTCATTTTAATTAAAATTAAATGGTTAAAAATTCTAAATCGAAATTTCTAAAATTAAATTCTAAATTAAAATTTTTAAATTTGAACAGTTGAATTTTAATGGTACGATTTAGAAAGTTGTGGAATGAATTTAATCTAATCGAAATTGTGAGTGAAAATGGCTCAACCCACTACTCATTTAAAAACCATTTCACCAACTCCACCTCTTCCTTCTCTATAAGTCACCGTTTCAAAACAAAGTTTGATACTTTGATATTGGGTTTGTTCGGGAGAGAGAAATTATCATCAACGATGTTTAGGAGAGATCCTGAAAGTGGTAGTGTGGGGACAAAGAACATAACAGGGGATAACACTAATTACTCTGATAAAGAGAAGATTCAAAGGAATTCATGGCTTGTACCTTCTTTTCTGTTAGTTAATCTTATTGTTTTCATTGTTGCCATGGGAATCAATAATTGTCCTAAGAACAATCTTGGTTTCCAAGGTGACTGTGTTGCTACGTTCCTTAGAAGGTTCTCTTTCGAGCCTTTTCGGGAGAATCCATTGCTTGGTCCTTCTTCCTCAACGTAAGATATTCAAATTACTAGTACTATTTTTGGTTCAAATATCGTATTTTGAGTTTGAATTTTGGTATTGTTCTTATTGATGATTTCACTTTGTTTGTTCTCTCCTTCCATGATTTAATTTCCATGTTAATGGAACTGCCTCTAATTAGTATGTGTTTCTTGGGGTGCTAATTAACTTTCTTAATTTACTGATTTGTGTATATTTTTAATCTGAATTTCAAGATAAACGATTGCTTTCTCATAATTGAGATGGTGTGGATTTGGGATATTGGTTGAAGTGAACTTGTTGACATAAACATTGTCCTTCATTTCTTGTTACTCTATACATTAAAAAAATGATATTTTATAATTTATGGGAATAAACAAATAAAAATAATAGGGTAAATTTTAAGGTTATTTGAGTTGTGTGTGGTTAAATCAGTAAATGTGGTTGACTTATTTTTGACTTGGTTGGGTGTTATAAAAAATTTAAATCTCACGGTAAATAGAGATGAAACCTCAAATGAATTTTTAAAAAAACCGTTTTTATCTTACGAGTTGATTTTATAAAAAACAATTAGATTCAATATAAAAATCGTATTAAAGTTTATCTATTGTATATTCAAGGTTTTTAAAAGTTGGGCATAAAGCAGGACATTATGAAATTATATTATCCTTTAAATTGAACGTTTATAATTGTATAATTTTGTAATTTGAAGGATCAAACCTTATAAAAAAGTTGGTTTATTGGTCTGAGAGTGTTTTTGTTTTAGATTGAATTTCATGACAGGATATGATTTCACCAAACATTTCTATTGCAATTTTGCCATTCTCTTATTCTACTATATATGAATAATAATAGCCTATTATATATGTTCTTGAAGAAAACTTAATGATTTGTAATGTTTGGTTGATTTTTGAAGGTTAACTAAGATGGGAGCTCTTAAATGGGATAATATTGTGCACAAGCATCAGGGATGGAGACTTGTCACTAGCATTTGGTTACATGCTGGAATAATTCACTTTCTATTCAATATGTGTAGCTTAGTCTTCATCGGCATTCGCCTCGAACAACAATTCGGATTTCGTATGTTTTTCTTCCTGTCATTAACATTTAGGGAATGTCATACAAAACAAGGAAAAACAATGGACTTACGATTTTATTATTAATTGCAATAACCTTATCTAATAACTTAACATTTTTATTTTTCAAACTTATGGCAGTGAGGATTGGAATGATATATCTATTGTCTGGATTTGGTGGGAGTGTACTATCTTCTCTTTTTCTTAGAAATAGTGTCTCTGTTGGTGCTTCTGGTGCTCTTTTTGGACTCTTTGGAGCAATGTTGTCAGAACTTGTTACAAACTGGACTATTTATTCAAATAAAGTGAGTGTAGCCGATTAATTTGACGCTATATTCTAAATGCTTAATCTGCGTGAAATGATAGAATGTGACAATTATTATGGGATAGAAAAAGTAATTTTTCTTTAATTTGAGAAACACATCAAGGTAGAGTTAACTTTTATGTCTAACTGTTTTTTCGGCTTCGGCCCATTGGTAGGCAGTGGCTTTGCTCACCCTTCTGTCTTTCATTGTCTTCAACCTTGCGACTGGCATTTTTCCGCACGTGGATAACTTTGCTCACATAGGAGGATTTGTGGTAGGATTTCTCCTTGGTTTCATTTTGCTGCCTCGTCCGCAGGATGGTTGGATAGAGCAACAGCGTCTTCCTCGCGGTGTTCACCTCAAGTCAAAATACAAGGCTTACCAATATGTTCTATTGATTGTCTCTTTAATTCTCTTGATTGTTGGGTAAGAAAATTCTATCTCATCAATAATAGTATTCCCCTTTCTTTATATCTTTCCCTTCACTTTGTTATAAATTTTGTTGTCTTTTTATGTTAATCTAAAAATTGTTGATAAGCACTAAAAATTTGTTTGTTTTAATCTAATGGCAGGCTATCGATTGCATTGGTGATGCTATTCAAGGGTGAGAATGGATATGATCACTGCCATTGGTGTCATTACCTAACATGTGTGCCTACTTCCAAATGGAG
Source organism: Cicer yamashitae (assembly GCA_037974755.1). NCBI lineage: Eukaryota > Viridiplantae > Streptophyta > Magnoliopsida > Fabales > Fabaceae > Cicer > Cicer yamashitae. The sequence goes on from JBBPBQ010020324.1 coordinate 12,796,771, forward strand.
TTGCAATGATAGTGACTCTTAAACTTAGAGAGCTTATAGTTTTCATTAGGAATTTCTTTTCTTCTATGTTATGTGTATAGCCATAACTCTTAGAAACCGAGAATTTCTTATAGTTTGTTTGTTTGTTTGTTTTTCAATTGGGTTGTCTCTGTGGATTTATATCTACTTAATTATAAAAAATATACATGGCATATAGCATATATGAAGAATCACTACAAGCATATATTGAATTAAAAAACACAGCCAAACATCAAGTCTTATAAGAAACAATAAATAGGAAAGTTTATCCGAAAGAAATGTCTAAGCATCCAATGAATGATGAACATACTTACTAAACAAATTAGGTAGGAAAGCAACTTGGTTGGAGTTTATGGATTGGACACCTCAGCAGAAAAATTCCTTAAACTTCACATTTTTGTATAAAGAAATCTTGAGTTTCGAAGCTATACATTTCGTAAACTTAAAAGTTACAATCACCGCTCAAACATTGCGTTCCTTAAACATCGGTCCGCAAAAGTGTAATTAGAAATAGGTGCGTCATGCACGGCTCAATGTTCATTAAAAATTTGTGTATGTAATGTAATAAAGTCACGAGCTCCACATTGCACACCAACCAAGTATTTTCCTCTTATATAGTAATTTTATAATTTATTGAATGAAATACAACTTATTTGTACAATGGGAAGCTACAATGCATTAAGAATAATTGGGGTGTTAATCTTGCTATCCTCAGCCCCATTTGTTTTTGCATATATAGAATGCTCCACAGTCTCTCAACTTTTTTCCTCATGCTCAATCTTCATCACTTATGGTACCCCAGATCCAATTCCAGGGTCCCCTTGTTGTGATGCAATGTCTGGGTTGAGTATAATTTCTAATTCAGGTGATAATAAGCAATCTGTTTGTAGATGCATGATGGGCCTCATTCAAACTTACAACCCAAATGCTACAGCTATAGGTACCTTGCCAGGTTTATGTGGTATCTCTTTGGGCTTCATAATTGACCCCAATGTAGACTGTAGTTTATATGCAATATCTTCTGGGCTTGGCCTTAACTAAGTGTCAAGGCCCTTAATCCACTTTTTATACTATTCTGTTTATGCATCATCTAGAAACAATTGTTGATGAATTAATATAAGGTAAAATAAGATAGAATGTCTTCAGTTATAGAAAAGAGATTTTAAGATTCACTCATGGAAATAATAATACATTGTTTGTTGTAATTTGAGATGCCATATTTTAATTGTAAATTAGTGAAGTGCATTGATATAGAAGTGGATAAAATGTAATTTAGTTTCATAAAAGTTCTTCCAAGTGAGCATTAAACTTAAATGTAAATTAAACGATTAACTTACAGCACAATTACTCAATTTAACCGCTGTAATTCATTATTTTCTCTGGTTGTTTCAGAAGTACAAAGTAGTATTTATAAACTCTTTAGAGGTTTAAAGACTAGTTAATGGGAAACTTTTTCAACTTTTAATTACATCTCATGAATACAATAAATTAGTCTACACATGTGAAGACAAGGAAAAGTCATAACACATGAAACACAAAACTATTGAAAAAAAAGAACTTATTGAATTCTACCTTATTATTCTTAAAAATATACTCCACAAATTCTAATTCCACTAATAAATAAATTTTTATGTCACATTTAATTTGAAGTTGGACTTTTAAGAGATTTCTCTCACGCTTAAGATTATATAACTGCAACTTAACTGTATTTGTCTGATAGTGTTAATCTAATAATACGTGGTTTAATAAATTTTAAATAGATTATGATATTAGTTTTTTGTTTTGTTGTTATAGTTAAAAATTGAAACACATGCATACAAACATGAATTCTCAACATGAAATGATTACTTCCACAGTTCATAAATAAATATATCAATTCTTATAAATGAAATTCATAATTTTTATAGATCTATTTAACATTTTATTTTTAATTTTTATATTTATCTTTTTATCACATTTATTATATCACTCTCTCTATTTTTATCTCACTCAAAAATATAATAGATGTAACGTGATTCAACCTATAAAGTGAAAAAACAAGTTTATTTACCTTTTTCATCACTTTAAATTAAATTGACAGTAAGTAAATAACTTTTGTTTTTCACTTTGGAGAAAAACTCCTTTTAAGGGAACCTTACCCATTGATACGAAGGATTCAGTTCCATATTAGTAAAGATTCAAACCATGAACATTCCACAAAAGCAAAATAGTCAAAACCAACTCATGATTTACAAATCAACACACTTGACACTTGTAAAGTCAACAAAGTAAATTTTGATAGTGTATGGACAAAAGATTACACAAGTACAAGTAAAAATTATAATAATATTTTAAAAAGCTGCCACAAAAAAAAAAAAAAAGCAAAAGATAATACAGTATGTCTACTTTTTCATTTTTGTGGAAAAAAGTGGTAATTTGTTGCTCCTTGAATCAGAAGAATCTTAGTATGAATTAGTAGGATTCACATCCGAAAGATCTTGAAAAGGTCTACTAGTGGAAGAACTGAATCTGTCAAACTCAATCCTTTGTCTTGGTATACTCTGTGATCTAACCTTAACTCGAGAAGATTCAGTGTTAGCCATGTAATTGGGGTAACTAGAGTATCCATTGAAGAAACCCCATGAACACTCACTCTTTGTAGGTATAAAGGGAAATTTCCTTGTAAAGGGACATTTCCTTGCAGCAAATGTTTGTGGACTCATGATGTGTCATAAATTTATTATTATTATTATTATTATTATTATTATTATTATTATTATTATTATTATTATTATTATTATTATTATTATTATTATTGTTTGAATTGAAATAATAATGGGGTGTCTGAAGGGAGTGAGATTTGAAGTTATATATATTGTCATTAAATAATTTTTACACTATTAATTTTAAAGTTTTTATTAAACAATAAAGTATTTTTAATTTTTTTATTAAATAAAATTGTTACAGTCATATATTACATTGGCCATCTGGCCCACCATAAAGAAAAATTAACCAATACAAAAAATTCTTTTATAATTATAGTACAAAAAGTCAAAACAATCTAAATTAGACATCATTATATAATTTTATATTCAATTTAGTATATTTTAAATAAGTACAAGTCTTTCCATAAAACCTAAATTTCGAAATCTTTCTTCGGAAAATCTCCTACTATCCATAGGAGAACTATCCATATTAGGTGGAGGATAAGTTTCTCCTCCATATCTAACTAAAGACTGCATTAATGACAACTGTGCACTTGCACTTCATTATTACTACCCATTGAAACTAAACTATCACTTTACATTGTATTCGGTTACAAATTAAATCCCCAATTAAATACTTAAAGGATAAGTTACCTTTTTCCTCTCTCTTTTATTCAAATATACTAATTTCATCAAACCTAGTGTTTACTTGTTTCTATATATGTGATTATCACAATGAAGATATTGAAAAAGACTATCAATATCAATTGCTTCTTTAGAGATCACGCAAGTTAATTGCTTGCTTGATGAAACTTCCTTTGAGATAAATATGAGTGGGGCTATGAAATTAGAAAAGTAGTAAATTAGAGGACTAAAATCGTTCAATTGAAACTATAGAGGTCAAAATCACAAAATTAATAAATTAGAGACTCTAAAAGTGCAATTAAATTTTTTTATTAATACAAACCACTGTGTTATTGGAATACAACTATTGACACAGACACCGTATATATATACGGTGTACTGTTCATTTTTTTTTTTTGCAAAAACAAAATACTTTTTAAAAACAATCATGTTGCCTCTGATGAATGCATTTATGCTATGATTTTTCTGCCTCTGATAACTATTGTTCATCTACCTCTGAAAATCTTGACAAACAAGTGATTGTCTGCAACTGATAATTACATCAAGCATTGAGGCAGACGCACAATTGCATGATGTGATTATCAGATGCAGACAATCACTTGCTTGTCAACATAATCAAATTCAAACAAACAGATGCAGATTGTAGTCATCGGAGACAAAAAAATTAGAGGCATAAACTTGTATACGTGTTACAAAAATATGTTTTAATAAAAAAATAAAAAATTGAAAATAAATTACAAAAAGAGTTGAATTTTTTTATTTGTAATTTTTTTTTATAAAATACACTGATAAGTACATACGTGTCAAATATTATGTCACAATTTGTGTTCAAATAACATTTTTCTAATACAAAAGGAATTTTTAATTTATATTTAGTTCAAATTTTAGATCAAATACGTCTTAATTTTTGCTAATATTTGTAATTCAACGGCTTATTTCGACTTGATCACAAGGTGAAAATATTGAGAAGATGGTTGCAAGGGGGAGGGTTTGCTTTGGCGGTAATGGCATACGATGATACAAATGTGATATCTTTTTCCTTATTTTAAAAAAAGAATAAAGAATCTTCTCTTTGTTATTTAAGAGATTGACCTTTATAATTTTTTATCAATTAATTAGTGGTTTTGATTAAATTTGCTGCTTTTTTTCAGTGTCATAGATGATAGAATATAGGAGTGTGACTTTTCATTTTGTGTTGAACCAATGTAATTAATCATATAATATTAGAATTTGGGTGGTATTTTGATCCATATGTAAAATTTGGTTCTGCATGATATTGTAAGATGATGAATTGTTTATGACTACTTTGATTGCCTCTGTGTTGTGAAAATGAATGTTTGCCTTATTTCTTTTATCTTATTAGAGTTTATATATCTTTTATGAACATATTGATTTATAGTTTGGATTGTGAGCTACTAGTTTGCAAATATTCAATATGCAAGAATATGATAAAAAAAATTATTGAATAAATAAAATTTATCTTCTAAAATCAATTACACCCTTTAAATAAATAAAATTCATATTAATTTTAGATTTTATTGTAAAATCTTAATTATCTAGAAATACTCTTCTGCTTTCGACTCACACGTAAGATAATCTTTTGTTTCAAGCATGAGTGGTAATTCATAAAAGTAAACATTGAAGGATGAAACATGAAGCAAATGAAACTCAAAGACAAAATAGTAATAGTAATAGTAATAGTACTACGGTAACAAATCATATCTTGTGGGGAAAACAACACTAATATACTTATCTAATGAACAATTGCAAACAAATAGCAAAGTAATCAATAAGTCGTTTACAATCTAGATTGAGCTAACATAAAACAAATACATCAAGTACGATATAACTAAAATCTAGATTGAGTTAACCTAAATTTTTATATACCTTAATTACGGGTGGAAATAGCCTAGGCCAGATCAGATTTTGAAAGACCTAAGTCTGGTATATGATTAACTTTTTTGGTTTGAGCTTGACCATCATAGACTTTTTTTCCGACTTGACCTTTTTTAGAAGTCTGTCAAGACCTGAAAGACTATTTAAAAGTCTATTTCACATTAAAATATTTAAATAGTATATTTTACATTAAAAAAAAAAAGACTAAACTAGGCCTTTATATATAAGGAAAACTAATAAAATAATAAACATAAGAAAAACTAATAAAATTATAACAAAATCTAATAAAATTTCCCTAAAATAACAACCTTCCAAAAAAAAACAACCTTTCAAAAAAACAAAAAAACAAAATGAACCCATAATTAGCAAATTTAAAATAACAAATACTAATATTAATAAATAATAATAAAAAATAACAATGTTAATTATATATATATATATATATATATATATATATATATATATATATATATATATATATGCCGGTCTATCAAGTCTAATAAATTTTTTTTATAAGCACGAGCTTGATCTATTTAAATTAACAGATTTTAAAAAAAGTTTGGGCCTAACATTTTAATTAAACAAGCCATACAAGACTAGACTATAAGTAGGTCAGACAATGGACCCTGACGGATGACCTATATTTATATATATATAAATCACAATACATATGTTTTATATATCTTCATACAAAATAGTTACAAGAAGTTAACATTGTTTGCAAAATCTTGCAAATATAACACAACTATTTTCATTATATTCAGAGAAGATTGGACGAGTTATATGTTAGTTCAGTCACCCTCTAATAAAATGGTCGACGAGCCATAAAATATATAAGTTGACACAATCTGTTCTCTGTATTTTGAATTTTACTTCTAATTCTTGTGTGATTCAGGACTTGACCAGTTCGAGGATGATTGGTAGGACCACCATTTGCAATGGTCTTTATGAGCTGGTCATTCCTTTGTCTAAAAAATTGGTTGATGCAACTCTTCATGTTTCTTTAAATGTTACTTCTTTTCATATGCACTATAGATTAGGCCACCCATCTATCACTTGTTTCTTTAATGTCAATAAACATTACTCTTTTATACTCGTGATATATGTCATTTAATTATAACTCTTTTCGACTAATATTATTGCTAGTTTTTAAAATATCTAAATAAATTTTTTGAAAGTAATTATTTAATCCATGTCTTTTATATATATATATATATATATATATATATATATATATATATATATATAATATTATTTAAGCAAGAATAATATAAAAACATGTTTAATTTTACGTGGAGATTTAACGGTTATATATATATATATATATGATCCAAATTATCTGCTTGATTTTAACATCAAGAACAGATTTTGATAATGATCCAATGGAACTAGCTGGAAATACGAGAGCTCCATGAGCATACAATTCATCTTGATTGACTTGCACAAAACCCATACAAATATTATCGTAACATTCAGTTTTATCTTCATATATTTAACAAATTAAGTTTAAAATTGTAATAGGAACAATATAAAATTAATATGTAAAAATCTAAATAAAAACTAAGGCTCAATAAATAACAAAAGTTAAAATTAATATTAATTGGGGTGGTTACACGAGACAAGTGTGGTCAACATTTTTCCTACAAATTTGAGGTCTCCATTTGACGGGGTTAACAATTTTAGATCCCAAATTGATGGTTTATCCAAAAAAATTAAAATTCATTTCTTCTCTCTTTCAAATTGTTCGCAATTCAATCTTTGAATATCTGAAAATTAAGACCGGTTGATATCTATCTCAAATTCTCTCTGTATATATATCAATATTCAAATGCAATGTACAGAAGAAATGAAGTAATTTTGTTTAAACTATAGTATGTAAGGTAGAGTGGTTGAGCTATGTGAAAGAGGGAAAATAATATTTCAAACAAAACTATTTTTTTATACAAATCCATCCAAGGTATTAGAAATTTAGGAAAGAAGACAAACTTGCTTTGACAAAAATCTTGACACAAGGAAAAGAGATAGAACACAACATATAGCTAGAACTAGAAGCTCCTCATATTGCAAATCTTATCATCAGCATATGAAAAAAGCGATGCAAACAATTTGTTTCAAGGCAAAGAGATGTACAAAATCTAAATCTCCAAATAGAAAAAATAGCTTGAAAAATACATGCAGAGCAGTAAATCAACTTCAAACTAACAAATCATCAAAACAAATATAATGATCAGGTGAAAATAGGTTACACAGCCTAGCATACACAAGTTCAAGTAGTTAGACTATACTTTTTTTTATTAAATAGACAAAAGTCAATTTATTTTAGAAATCTATTTAGTTAAACAGATGAGATACATTATATGTCATAAAAATTCTTTAAGATCTACCGAACTAACCTACTTAAATAAATATAAATAATATTTTTTATTACTATTATTATTATTATTATAAATAAATTAGATTTTGAAATTTATGTTGAGTTATAAATTGAAAATAAAAACTATACATCGATAATGTAAAGTTATTTTATATCCGACAACCAATCACATCTTGCCACTAAATAGAAGAATTGTATAACTTCATTTTTTTCGACTTTTATTTAAGATATTCTCATGTTATGATTGATTATCAATGTAAAATAACTTTACACTTATACTATATGACATTTATTCTCTTATAAACTTGCTAAATTTTTATTAATTTAATTGTATTATTCTAATGTAATTTTTGATATATTTAAATATATTATAATAAAAGACTTTTTCAACTTTTAATCACATTTAATGAATACAATTAATTAATCTGAAACATGTGAAAGCACAGAAAAATCACAATACATGCAACACTAAACTTATTGAATTATTTCTATTGAAAAAAAAGAACTTATTGAATTCTACTTTATTATTCTTAAAAATATACTCCACAAAGTCTAAATCCATTTATCAGCTATGCCCCACCTAGTATTATTTATATTGATATTTGATGGTTGTTGGATCTGTCAACTGAGGTCCATTCAATCGTGTAATTTCCCTTTTGTGTCTCCATAAATTAATTAGATCATGATGATGCTTTCAAAAAATGGATCTTCAATAATTAATAGTACTATTTTATGATTCACCACCTGTCATGTACTTTGGTCCTGCTTTTCTCATGGTACTGTATGTCCTGATGAGACCAATTTCATTATTACACACGTTTTGACTGTTGAACTATTAGTTTAGCGGTTGAATTCAAAGTGATTCAAATAAACTGCTTTTTTCAGCTTTTAAATTATATATGATTTATAAAAATAAAAAATCATGAAAGCCTAGCAAGCCATCACACTTTATAAAAGCAGTAAAAGAAAAGTGGATTTTAAATTGATATGATCTAAAAGTATATATACTATTATTATTAATTAAACCCAACTATTTATAAAAAATTAACTCTTAAAGAAATAGTAACTTTAACACATTTCTCTCACGTCTAAGACTATACAACTGCAGTGTAACTTTATTTGTTTAATAGCAAGGATTTAATAATATATCCTGATACTATCTTAAAATTTAAATTAGATTTATCTTATTTTATATATTATATCACTCTGATTAAAAATAATAGGTAAGGTGTCTCAAGGAACTACCATTCCTACATTTTTCTCATAACGAGGTTTGTTAACATAGTTAATTACTTGATTTTAACTACGTGCACAGTTTCCTCACGTAATATCAAAAACAGAACAACACAAGTGAAAGGGAAAGGAGGTGGAACTGAGGATTAATGTTGTCATGTTTCACTTTTATTTATGTCAATTATTTTGTCCTTTTGTTTCATATCCGTTTTGATTAAATGGACCACCGAAAGGCTAATTATATCAAGAAAGATAAGATATAGTTTGGTGAATTGACAGTGGATAGATCATCATGGCCAATGGGAACTAAACAGGTTGAATAGTCTATTGAAAACAGGTCTTCTCAAAACAGGTATGAAATTAATATTGTAAAGTGCGTAATGTACTATTTAAATATAAATTGTATAGTGTAAATCTTAAGTTTAAAATTAATAGAAAATAATTGCAGTCATTTTAACTTCGGTTGAAAATATAAGGAATAACCGGTTGAATTCCGTCTTATTTCAAACTAGTTTTGTTGTTATAGTTAAAAATTGAAACACACATGCATACAAGAAGGAATCCTCAAAATGAAATGATTACTTCTGCCATTCATGAATAAATATATCAACTTTTATAAATGAATATTCATAATTTTCATAGACATATTTAACACTTTGTTTTCTCTCTATATTTATCTTTTAATCACATTTTTGTACATATAAAGTGAAAAAACAATTTTATTTACCTTTTTCATCACTTTAAATTAAATTGACAGAAAGTAAATCACTTTTGTTTTTCACTTTGGAGAAAAACTCCTTTTAAGGTAACCTTACCCGTTGGCACGAAGGGTTCAGTTCTATATTAGTAAAGATTCAAACCATGAACATTCCACAAAGCAAAATAGTCAAAACCAACTCATGATTTACAAATCAACACACTTAACACTTGTAAAGTCAACAAAGTAAATTTTGATAGTGTATGGACAAAAGATTACACAAGTACAAGTAAAAATTATAATTACATTTTAAAAAGCTGCCACACACAAAAAGAAAAAAAAAACAAGCAAAAGATAACACAGTATGTCTGGTTTTTCATTTTTGTGGAAAAAAGTGGTAATTAAATGTCTTAATACATAAACATAAAGGTAAGCAATGTGTTACCTTAAAAAGGTACTCCTATTTCTATTCAAACGGTTGAAAGCATGTGAGACTTTGTTGCTCTTTGAATCAGAAGAATCTTGATCGGAATTAGTAGGGTCCACATCCCAAAGACCTTGAAAAGGTCTACTAGTAGAAGAACTGTATCTGTCAAACTCAATCCTTTGTCTCGGTGCACTCTGTGATCTAACCTTAGCTCGAGAAGATTCAGTGTTAGCCATATAATTAGGGTAACCAGAGTATCCATTGAAGAAACTCCATGAACACTCACTCTTTGTAGGTGTAAAGGGACATTTCCTTGCAGAAAATGTTTGTGGGATATTATCAGTAGTTCGTGAAGCTAGACTTTGATTTTGAGCTTTTATTGAATGTTTTGATATAGACTCATGATGTGCCATAGATTTCTCATTATTATTATTATTATTATTATTATTATTATTATTATTATTATTATTATTATTATTATTATTATTATTAGTATAGTTAGAACTGAAATGATAGTGTGGTGTCTGAAGGGAGCTTGTAGTGTGATGATTGGTTTTGAAGTGTGGTTTCCAAATATCTACTTCGAGAATCTTATCAATTTTTTCATGATCAGAGTGTTGTTGTTCATTCTTCTTCAATGAAGCATCTTTGGTTTGGCTACATGAGTTATTTTCCATCCAATATTGGTCTAACCAAGTGGACCCAAATCGTGTTCTTTCTGACTCAATCTTCCTAAAATTTGCATTGGAACTACTTCTCTGCAAATTTATAAACAATACAAAATTAGAGAATTAAGTGAGATACACAATTTCAAGCTTCCCAAAAATCAAGACTAACACACATTTGGATGCAAGAATAGTTACTCCACGGCAAAAGTCAAACTAAACAAAAGCTTAATTGACTTAAACAATTACTCCGTCTGTCTCACAATAATTAATCTATTTATAAAAAGAAATTGTTTTAAAATGAATGACTTTTTCAATTTCTAATGCACTTTTTGTTAATTATACCTTTAATTATATTTACATCATTTTCGATGCAATATCTTGTACTATACATTTAAAATATTGATAATGCATCAATATCTAACAAAATTAATTTGCTAAAAGTAATATTATCTCCTTTTTATTTATACATTTTTCGTAATATATGCGAAATGATCGAATATATCAGTTCTTATGAGAGGGAGGAAGTATCTATACCATTAAACTAAAATGGCATTCTTTATTTGAAACTAATTTTGTAAGTAGACTTCTTTATTAAGGATCAGACAAATCTTGGTTTTTTTGAGAAGAATATGTACCTTCAGGATGGATGATCCACCTAATTTTGTATTGTAGACATGATGTGGGTGCTCATATTCTTCTGGAACCTATAATTAAGTATAAATTTAAAAAAGAAAAGGAGAGAATAATGATCACCGATCATTCTTTCATGAGTGATATTAACGATCACCTAGAATTTGTTTTTACAAAATTATGTTTGTGTCAAAGTTGAAAATTACAGATACCAAATTCGAAGCATATGTTAGTGGTGTCATTGACACATTAGGAAGATAGAAGAAAATAGTGTTTGGTTGCTTACAGGAGGGTAATGAGAAAGTGAAGACTTGAAAGAAGGCAGCACATTATCTGATGACAAGTGCGCACGAGTTGCACGTGCCTCTGTCTGTAGTCTCACCAATGTTTGCATGCGCCTTAGCATATCTGAAGTTTGCTTTCTCACAATGTGGCCCCTAACTAGTGCTTGCAACTTTACTAATGCTTTAAGTGCTCTCAATGCCCTCCTTGCCTTTCAAAATTCATCAAAAATATACTGTTATTATTCACAAATAAATATGTCCCCTTATATTGTTCTTATGCAAGATCAATTAACAATTAAGTCTATGTTTGGTTTACCTTTTGTCACACTTAAATCGTTTTTCAATTCAATTTTTATCATGATTTATTGAAGCTACATATTGTAGTTTTCATTAAAACGTGAGTTTGGACTCAACCCACCGTCAAAACAAACAAGCAATAAATTGAAACAATCAGTTCAATTGGCAAGTTGAGTTTTTTTTACGAGATGACTTAAGTGACATAACCACTAATATTTATTTAACTATAAATATTTTATTGTTGAGACATCATTTAAAAAACCACATAAAGAGAAAATAAAGCAAAGTGCTGGGTATAACTAATAATTAATAAAGTAGGCAATCTATTAGAATGACAATGAGATGGCCAAAGAGGCTTTATGGTTTACAGGACTAGTGAAGAAACAAAGTGTTGAGCAAGGTGAAGATCCATTGCATTATTGTAGTCAGGGAACTACTTATTTAAAAAATAATGAAGTGTATCACGTTAAGACCAAACATATTGATGTGATGTTTCGTAAGATGAGAGGATTGCTTGTATATGACAAATATTACTTGAAAATGTCCATACTTTTGAAAATGCAACCGACATAATTACCAAGTCAGTCACCAATGACAACCATAAGAAGACATAAGTCATGCAATTCATCTTCGAAGGGGCAAGTTAGTTGTCAAGATGGAGATTGTTAGATATATCTCATAGTTAGTGCTAAGTGGGTAAGTTGTTTGAGTGGCAACAAAAGAGTCTACCATTTGTACTTGACCCACTAGGGTGTTAGGGCAAAGTCTCACTTGTAACAGTTCTAAATAATATTGTGATATGAATCATAGTACTATTTGAGTATAAGCTAACCGCTATGAAATTGAAGACTAAGACATAATTAGCCAAACATCATCATAATCAAATATTATGTGTTTTTCCTTCTATAATTTCGTGTCTTTATTCTTTTCAACCAGAAGTATTCTAATATAAAACAAATGAATAGAACTTTTGCTACTAATTGAAGTTAAGACCCTCTAATGATAAAATGAAACTTCATTTGAGAAAAGACAAGCAAGAAAAACGTGCAATACTACAATTCCTACCTTCGCTTGCCTAGCCTTGCCCTTGCATAACAAGCTGAAAAGCGAAAATGCATAATTGGAAAAGGTTAAGTTGATTAGTTAACTGATTGTAACCTCTCTCCCTCTTTCTAACATTATAGTAGTGTATTATCTTAACCAGATTTACTCATTACGTTAGGTAATGTTATAATAATAACAGTTTAAGTAAAAGTAAGTTGTAAAGCCACTTTTTCCCACAAAGGAATGGTTTTTACCTTTTGAATTGGCAAAGTAAAGAAAACGACTTGAACACAAAAACTCCCCCATACGCAGCCAAAAACGAAATTAGTGGTTTCTCGTCACTCTCATATAGTCCTATTATTACATTACATAACATTTAGTGATAGCAACCTTACCTACTAGTACTTGGGGCTATTACCTCAAACGTGGTTGATGATGGGTTGGCATAGGGACACTAAGGGCCATTCTACTTTGCCTCATGTAAAGGTTACCATCATAACTCTTTGTCTAGGGGTCGATCTCTCTCACAAGACTATCACATTTCCTTATCTTAATTAATAAAATATTATAATACATTTATGGTCAAACGATTTGCTCTTACACTCTTAAATTCACCTCACATCTAACCAAATAGTGGGGCTCTCTTGTACAATTCGAACATTGTCTAATTTTATTTAGTTGAATTCAAAGACCCTTAAATTCTTATATATAGTTCAATATTGTTATCCACCTGATCATTTTTCTTCTTCCACATCTCAAACAAGTTGGGCTCACTTGTTTAATTTGTTAATCAAAAATAAAAATAAAATCTCAAGTTTGAACAGATGACAAATAAAGCAAATTGTGAGCACTTAGCATTAGTACGCACGTACACAATACCAGACGACAGAGAAAACAAACACTTTCCAGAATGTTACTATAAATAGGAATACAGGTAGCATTTATACAGGCTATTTTCCTATTTTAGAAAATACTCTTACTCTTTTTGAAAGAAGGGTATAGCTTCTAACGTTAAGATATTGACTTCAAATTTCCTCCCACTTGTAAAATGGTGCTATTTTGATATAAAAAAAATGACTTCTCTAATTTTTTTTTTAAAAACAGTTAAAATTGACTACCTTCTAATCCACTGTTTTTGATAAATTTATTTCTATTTCACATAATTATTTATTCTCTTTTATCTAAATAATATTTATTAACTTATTTTTTTATCTAAATAATTATTCTTTTCTATTAACTTATTTTGATCGCTAATTTATCTACTACATACATTAAAATTACTCAACACTAATTTTAGAGAATCCATTTTCAAAAAATACTTATACTTAAAGATATTTGAAGGTATATCGAATAGTAATTTCATTGTCCCTATACAAAAAAAATTAAATTTACTATCTATTCAATCTACATTACACATATTTTTAATTAACTATTTAACTTAAATGTGTGCGCACGTGCCATATATATATATATATATATATATATCTTTATATTTAATAAATAAAAAATATTAATAAGAATATTAAATTTAAAATAAAAAATTAATTCAAACAAATAATTAAATAAACATATATTAAAAACCTAATTATTTAATTTACTTAAAAAATTGTTTAAAATCTTCTAAATATGATTATAAATATATCAAGTTGTACATATAGAATCTGATATATCTAAATATATTGAAAGGAGTCTGTTAATTTGTGTAAATTAGCAAGCTACTTAAGTTATATTTATATAATTGTTAATTTACACCGACAAAAAAAAATTGAGTAAGCATAAGTTAGCAAGTCTCTGTAGACTTTGCTAACTTTCAAACACTAATTTTTATATAGTGTAAATTAATAAATTAACTTTTAAGGTGTATTCAACAAATTTGTGAATATAAATTTAGAAATTCTAATTGAATAATAGAATTTGGTATTATATAATTGATTGGATATAAAATTACTTTACACCTAAACATGCATACAAATTAATCTCATAATAAAAATAAATAAACAAAAAGTAAATAAAAAAAAGACAATAGAATGGAATTTAGGAAGAAACAACTAACAAGATTCACTAAAAAAAGGGACGAAACATGTCGACGGAACAGTTAGCTCTCGGTACATATAAATAATAATAGTTTCTTTATAAAAAGAAACTACGGTTGAAAAGTATTTGACCAGTGTTTGTTCCTGGAAAATATTATTCGTAGCACAAAAAATAAAAATTGATTTCAACAGGGAAAATTGAGGTCAATTTGAAATTAAGTGCGACACCATGGTCATGGATTATTTATTTTTAGAGAGAGAAAAAAACTGAATCAGGAAAACGAAACAAACGGACCAAAAACACAATCCCCATAAACAAATGTGCATATGATTCCAACGATTTCGTTATTCATTGCGGAAAGTAAAAAAAAAAATGTAGAAGAATTTACAATTTTAACTTACCAGGTAACCACGGAAAGCCGACTGAATTTTAACGGCGGCAGTCTCCTCCGGCAACCGTGGCTGGCCAACACGCGCTTTAGGCCTTCTTATGGTACTTCTTCCAGCAACCCCGCTGCTTGTCAGTCTGACCACCTCAGCAGCTGCATGCGCGGCGGTTAGAGCAGCCTCGGCGACTGCTGCAGTAGCGGCGGCAACAGCGATAGCATGTTTGTTGGCATCGACTATGGAAGCGGAGGAGTCAAAGTGGGTAAAGCCGGAGGGTGGCGGTGGGAGTAACTTTCTCCTGCTGCTTTGTTTGGCGAAGGCCCATCTTTTCTTGTTGTTATCAGATTTGGAACTTGAGCCGTCGGAAGGAGGACCCTGTTTTTTGGCGCCAAAGAGACGCCGGAGAAATCCCATGTTTCAACTCATTAGTGAATGGTTTTGACTTTTGAATGAAGAAAGGTTTATGGATTTGGCGAGAGAGAGAGAAAGAGAGGAATTGAAAAGAAATGAATTTATTAGTTAAGGTGAAGAAGTGAGAAAAAGTAGCTGAAGAAAGAAGTGGGAACACTTGGACCTGTATATTTGTAGTGTCGGAGACTCGGTCGTGATATTTCTTTATAATAACGGTTCAACCTCACGCGCACTATACTCTCCGTCTCTTTCTTTTTTTTCTTTTTCCCTTCAAACTATTCATTCTCTCATTTTACCCAATTCTAAATTTATTTTTCTTTCACTCTAACAATATGCGAAATAACATTTAATGACGAAATTCTAAATATTTTTAATATCTTGGTCCCAATTTTTTTCAAATCTTCAACATTTTATCCATCATGAATTTTAAGACTAAAATTGGATGATGCAATAAATAATACGATGATTTGACAAATAATATAATGACATGGTAAATAATTGACAATAATTTATCTTAATTTGACTTATTTTCAAACAATCTAAACTATATATTCATTATTTTGCATTCAATCATTTTTGTATAGAATGGTTATGAAAGTGGTGCATGTGATAAAATGTTACTTTTCATATCATAAAATTTATGTACACATTTCAAAGTGAGCAAAATATTAGAAATTAAAAAAATTCAGAGATCAAAATCTCATATTTAGAAAAGGAATGATGAAAACTCCAAATTGGATAAAATATAGAAATCGAAATTGCGATAAAAACCATTTTTTTTCCTTAACCAAAATTTGGACAAGTATGAAATAAAATGACAAGTACAAATTATCTGATACATTATTTTGATAAATGATCTACAATTGGTTAACGTTTAAATCACTCAAAATACAAACGATGAATGATCTCGTTTCTTGAAAGTTGAAGTTTACAATGATCCTTGTTCTTATGAGTGAGACAATAAAGTGACTAGTGCCCGTTCAACAAAAATAAAAAGAACAAAGATGAATTGAGTTATAAGCTAACTATATTTATTTTCTTTTATATTTTAAACTGATATCTCAAATTATTGTGTCATTTGGTTTATCTTATTTATCTAATATACTCTTTTTGATTGATTAAATTTTACTAAATCACGTGGATCTCATATGAATTTAATGGAATTTATTTTAATTTTAACTAATAAAAAAAATATGTTAAAAAATATGTATTATTTCGTGAACTTTAAAAAGGTTAATCAAACTTACTCCTTCACTTTTAATTTTTAAAAACTTGGACTTCTCACTTGGATTGTTGTAAATTGGTTATTGATACTTGGAATTCTAGTTATATTGTTTGCCCCAGGTCATTTTTTCACATAAACTCAAATCTTTGAAGGTAAAATTAAAAGATTAGAATAAATGTGTTTTTAGTGATGTTAAGCTTGAGGAATAATTACGTTTACGATGGTTTAATTGAAGAAATAATTCCAAAAGTTATTTCGGAAGTATATAATTTTAATCTTACTAAATTACCAATTATGGAGGAAAGCTGTTGCAAATAAAAATGAATAAACCACTAAAGAGGAAATTCAAAATGCGGATTTTGCTATGAACACCGACGGAAATCCTGGACTGGATGGGTTTAGAGCCTTTTTACTCTAAACATTATTGGGATATTATTACTTTTGGATGTTATTAATGTTGCGCTTCAATCCTTTTAGACAGGTTGGATCTTTCCAAACTTTAATTCTAATGTTGCGGTCTTTCCCAATTTCTGCACTTAGTCTCGCAATTGAATTTAAGTCTATCACCCACTTTAAAAGCGAAAGCGAAATGACCCGAATACATAAACTATGTAGCTATATTTATGAGTATCTATAGCGTAAAATCTAATCATATTCCAGTCAAATTCCTCGTAATTCTTTGTAATTCTGAATTGGTTCGAAACTAATTTATAAATATAAATCGATTTAATATTTTAAATAATTTTTTAGTCAAAATAGATTTTGAATTAGTTTTTTGGAAAAATAATTTTGAACTTCTTTCAAAAAAAAATATTGATTTTTTTAAAGAAAAATAGATTTATAAAATTTTCCAATAATTTTAAAATTCTTTTGGCAAAAGTTTTTGAGAAAAATAGATATAAAAAAATTGGCTAAATACCACTTGTGGTCCGTTAACTTAATTTCAGTTAACAATTTAGTCTTTTATCTTTTTTTTTTTTTTTCTTTCCGATTTGGTCCTTTATGTTTTTAAATAATTTCAGCGTTACCCTTTAAGTGGGATTTCGTTAAGAAAAAGTTAAAAAAATCACTCCTCTGTGTTCAGATAAAGTTATCATTTATATTTTGAAAATATTTCAGAAAAATATTCAAAGTTTGTTCTAAATTTGGTAGTAGGATTGATTCGTTAAAACTGAAGCTATGAGTATTTATACTCCATAAACATCACTTCAGATCAGTGACAATCGTTCCTAGAGGTTTGATGAACATATACGATGATCTAGATGAAGGATTTTTTAACTTTTTATTAACGGAACCCCACTTAAAGGGTAACGCTGAAATTATTTAAAAACATAAAGGACCAAATCGGGAAAAAAAAAATAACGGACTAAATCGTTAACTGAAATTAAGTTAAGGGACCATGAGTGGTATTTAGGCAAAAAAATTTTTAAAAAAAAAGTTTCGGAAAATATTTTACTTTGAAAAAAAGATTTTTGATATTTTTCTCAAAAAATTTCGAAGAAAAAAAAGATTTAAAATATTTTTTGATTTTTTTTCGAAAAAAAAGTTTATATATTTTTTTGGAGAAAAACAAATTTCGAAAGTTTATTAAGAGAAAAAATCTTAATTGAGATTAAAAAAGTTTTAAAATTGTTAAACTGGTTTTTAAATTAAATTTAATTAACTGAATTGTTTTAAATATGTGATTTAATTTATAAACCATTTAATTGATTTGGTTTTTTTAATATAGTGTAATCAAATATATCAATATAGTCTAATTAACATATATTTTGTATCTTAGCTAAACTAAAATTTCAGCATTAGGTGAGGCCTTTATTGAATCAGCTTATTACAATGTATTATCATACGGTTCTCAAACAGAAATGTATCAAGAATTTTAAGAACTTTGTCTGACACAAATTACTTTCCAAAAGATTTTCTTGTTCATATTGGTAAGGACTTAGGAGCTATGTTCTAATGTACTGTTTCTTGTTCAGATTTCATTGCAGAAGTTGTGTATCTATCTTTTACTATGATTTAGTGAATATTTGGTTATTTACAAAGAAAAAAAGGATGACTACATTTTGAATGATTATGAGTTATGACTAGACTAGCATTGCTGTACAACAAAAAAATACTGGCATTGCCAATACAGGATATGTTTCAAACAGCTTGCTACAACCATCTTAGGGTTATCTTGCATTTTACATTGCTTAATATCTCTGATATTTCCCAACCTATCATCTTTTGTCCATCTCTTCAAGATATATCGAAAACTTTTATGCTTCTATTATCAAGAACTTTAAGTGCATGACTACACAGAAAACCACTTTTTGGGTTTTGAGCGTGTTATACTTAATGGAGTTGCATATCACTTCATTCTCAGTTTCAAGGATTGATGGCAGGAGGGAAAACACTGTAATACGGTTCACAACTATCTGAACAATTTAGAAAGCAAGGAATTTACTGATTTTTGAACAAAAGAAATTCAGCTTAGAGAAGTGTTTGGACAACATCAAAATGAGATATAGTTAATTCTAGGGAATTATTAAGGATCATAATACTTTTACTTGGATTCATATTTTAAGGGAGGCTAATCTATTAGAGAACAAGCTCACTCACTCACTCACTCACATTCATCAGCTTCTCATAAGCTTGCATTAGCTCTGTACGAGCTTGTCCTTGCACTCACAGCTTGTTTGCACGCTAAAGAAACAAAATTAACTCACTCTACCTGAAAACTAATTGGAACGGTTATTGATAATTGCACTTCTTATATTCATTTCTCATTGTCACTATATAGTGCTCGTAGATGGGCTCATGGTTTATAGTCTTTGAGGCTCAATTACATTTGAAGACTCATTACACAATTACACTTTTTATAGATTGAATTACTTCTAACATAATCAAATTGTGGATGTATTGGCTATGTTTGGCCACTCATTCCATGATCAACTTAACATTTTTGAATAGTTTGATCTGATTTTGTTTATAATGTCTTGTTAACATACTCTTCTTTTACTTGATTTATCTGTTGTTTGTTTTTAGAAAAGGCATTAGTAGCAAGTTTAGTGACACGCGTAAAATAGATATAAAACTTATATAGAATGCAGCAAACACAAAATGTCATATAATATCATCTAAGGAAAAAATTCCAACTTTCTTTATTTCATAGTACTGATCATCACATCTATTTTCTTGTGATAGTTATATCACAAAACATTATAAAAAGAAAAGTCACCAAACAAGACGGAAGTGTCCTTCTTTCAACCTTTTATTCCCCATGGATCACATCATCATTCTCTAATTACCTAAAACTGCAAATTAAGCAAGACAGACATCATATTATTTAATGAGATAATAAAACAAGCGCAATTATATAGAATAAAATAATAAAGAGAAGAGATATATGTATGTATATATGTGACAACAACAGTGTTATAGAAATACACACTCTTTTAGGTCCCACATAAATCAATCTGAATTTCAACCAATTAGAGAATGCATCAAGAGAGTGTTGGTAGCATAATTACCGCAACCAAAGGATGGGAGTTGGCACTGAGAAGTAAGTTGAGAAGCGATTCTGAGTGTGTTACAGAGACAGTCACGGTTGGTAGCTCTGAGTGCACTGCAGCAATCAGCACTTGGGTCTGCATTGGTACCAGGAACAACAAATGGTGCACAGACATTCAAATTGCTCAGCTGAATTGGGCAGCTACTTTGTGCTTCACTCGTCTCCATCTTGCTCCCTAATGCTACAACCAATATAAGCAACATTGCAACTTGGCACTTCATTGAAACTAAACCTGCCATGACTTATCTGCTAAATTAAATTTGTTTACTCAAAGGTATAATAACTATTAACTATAGCTCTTTAATTATTGTTATGATATACAATAACTTATGTCCTCAATTTATAGTTAATTTTGTGGTATTGAAGGCATGATCATTTTCATGAGTTACCTAAACAAGAGTTTTTCGGCTCACAACATTTGTGTTTAAATTGAGAAAACAGCAAGACACTGCCAAAATTACTCAAAATTAAATATTAAATTTATAAGATATGTAAACTTCTACTAAAAATTTTCAATTTATCATATGAACTAACTTTTTATGTCGTTGTATTTTGGCGTGTGCAATTGAGCCAATTACCTTAATGTTTGAGTGTGAAATTGAGTTACAAGACTATTCCTCTCTTGAGCCACTGCAAGTAAAGTAATTTTTTTGACAAAAAATGGTGGTGGTTCACTAGCTAGAGGCATTAGGCATGGGCCAGAAGTGCACCGGCCTGTTATCCGTCCACTGTTAGGAGTCAAATATATTTTGGCTGCTCTGTTGTACAATTAAGTCTACGACCAACAAGACTTGGGGCCTTCGCCAAGGCCATTGATCACCTCTAAACTTGGAGCGGGCAAGCCAGCATTTGCAGCAAACATAGCCCCAACGAATAATCTCAGAGGGATGTTCCACCACATTGATGCCCTCGCTTGAGTTACAAGAAGGTGTTACCCAACTCGGCGAGCTGACACATGTGTCAGAGGTTTATAAACAGTAGCATAATTTGTATTGTAGTCGATGTGGGAGGGATTTATGGATACTAAAGCATAAAACTTTTTCCTCTTCGTGCATGCTCAACTCTCATTGCCTAAAGTTTTGAAATAACATGCTATGCTAATTTTACCGCTGAATTTGTTGGTTGCCAAGATTCGAACGTTCATTTTAATTGCATTTCACAATGAAACAATTTACATTTTAGGATTCGAATCGTGATCATTTGTTTGTGCAAAATAACACCTTGGGTTGATTTATTATCATGACAAAACGAGTTCATTCCTTCGACCAATTGATTGATGACAGTGTTGCAGTACTAAGAAGTGGCTAACTTCTTAATTGTGAAAATCATTTTGTATATCGTAATTTCTTTGATGCATACTCAAGTTTTTTCAATCAATGGTATTAGATAAAATGTTATATTTGTAAACAGTTAAAATTTAATAGTATTTTATATTGATATTGATTAGTCTCAAGACATGTGACCATCATAACATATGATTCTTATATATGATCAACTGCTGCAAGACGCAATTCTTAATAATTTTGTTAAATTCGAGGTAAATGATTTATGTTTATATTTTAATTTTAAAAGTAAATCAATTTGATGCAAAATTTAGTATTAATTATTCAAAATATTTGTCAAAAGATATATTTAGCATTGGTTTTATTTGGTTCCACAGTTGGTGCTCAAACTTTGAGTTTGCATCTTTCAAACTGAGATTTCACTATATATGAAGATGTTTGGCATATGAGAATGAGATTTTAGTTCTAAAATGTATTCTAACTTCTAAGTTGAAAAGAAGTTGAAGCTCTCTTTTGTTAGGTTTCATAGTGGATTCTCAAATAATTTGATTAAAAAAAAATTCAATTTTATAGAGTCCGTTTATTTAAGATTTTAAAAAAAAATGATTTCTATAGTATTTTATTTTTTTATTATAATATTTAAAAAAAATAAAAATAAAGCTTCAAATAAAAAATTAATTTAAATAGTTTATTCTGAAATATAATTTTAAGTATTTCATCTCTTTGTTAGAACTTTTTTTTGATAATTAAATTTTAAAAATGATTAAAATAAAAAAAACTATTTTGAGAACTTATTCGTAAAAATTATTTTTGAAATATACTTTTAAGAAAATTGATTTTATTATGTTAAAATCTCTA
>JBBPBQ010020324.1:12836905-12938933 GCA_037974755.1 Cicer yamashitae
CATATTAAAGTATAAAGTTAAATTCTGATAAAATATATAATGAACATATATATATTTATTTATTTTAGATGACAATTTAAATTTCTGTTAAATGATTAAATTTAGTATAATTGTATAATATTTAAACATATGTTTTATAATTTTGTTAAATATAAGCTCATTCTTTTTTTTTTATCTTTTTATTTTTTGGTCTATACATATTAATTTTTTTAAAATAAAGTTATAGAATACAAACATTGAAAGTAACAAAAATCTAACGTCAATTGAAAAAATTATGGCTGAATGTTGGTGTACTAACTTATTTATTTATTTGATTAAAGTTGTACTAATTTATTAAATATATTAGTACATCTTAACATTTATACGTAAAGATGTGAAAAAGTTCTAACCGAAAAGAAACTTAAGGAAAGTAAAATAGGTGCAATCAAGAAAAGGACAACATACAATATGCAAAATCGACTTAATTGCCTTATAAGTTACTATTTGTGTTAGTGAAAAACTCAATTATGCAAAGCATATTTGATATGAACAAAGTGATAAACTTGATGATTTTACAGGACTCTCAATTATAGAACTAGCACACTCTCTTTGAATGTTTTTTGATATACAAGGAAAAATGACAAGTTATCAAATTTTATTGAATATGATTGTGATTGCAAGTACATGGATTATTAGTTAGTTTCTCTTATATACTAGTTAGTTGTAATTTACTAACTAACTTTCTAACTACTAACAATTCATAACAACTCATAACTAACTCTTAGTAGAGTTAGTTTTTACATCACATTAACCCTCTTAATTCAAACTTACTAAACTACACATTCCTAATCTTTTCCTTAGTTCTTCAACTAAGAGTTTCATCACTTGTTCTTCTTTCATCTTTAATTCTTCCATTAATTCCATTAACATCTTAAGCCATTGAGTTTGACTTTCTCCATTAGCAGTTGAGATGTATTCAACCTCACAGCTAGACAATGCAACAACATTTTGCTTTTCTAAACACCATGAGATTGGTGCTTTGCCTTGCATAAAGATGTAACATGAGGTACTTTTTCTTTCATTAGCATCACTACTCCAATCAGAGTTAGTGTAGCCTATCAGCCTCTCATCAGCCATGCTTTTAGCTCTTGGAAACATAATTCCAAACTCAATTATCCTCTTGACATATCTCAGCACCCTCTTAGCTGCTATTATGTATGATCTTCTAGGTTCTTCCATAAATCTAATTATAAGCCCAACACTATAAGAAATATCAAGTATTGAGTTGTATAAGTACCTCAACGAGGTAGTGTAACCTACCAACTTCTCATAAAGTTGTAACCTGAGGTACTTTTTCTATCCTCAACATCACCACTTTAATTAGAGTTAGTGTAGCCTATCAACCTCTCATCGTCCATGCTTTCAACTCTTGGAAACATAATTCCAAACTTAATTGTCCCCTTGACATATCTCAGCACCTTCTTAGATGCTATTATGTGTGATCTTCTAGGTTCTTTTGTAAATCTAATTATAAGTCCAACACTATAAGTGATATCAGGTCTTGAGTTTCATATGAATGATCTGCAACTTCATGCAATCTCTTGTGGGAATTGTGGACTTATAAGACTTTCTATGTTGTTTAGCTTCACATTAGCCTCCACAAACTTGACTTGGAAATTGAATTCAAGGAAATCCTTTCACCATCTCTTTCTTCTGCAATAGGTTGAAACTCTTAAAATTAAAATGTCCAAACCTTTTATGCCATTTCCACATTACTCTTTCAACTTTTGCATTGAAGCACATTTGTTCAAGCACATTAATACCAACCTTGAAAGTTCTATTCTTTGACATGGGAACTTTCAACATCAAGTTATTTCTTTCATAAAAAATATCCATTTGATTCTCTTTGAGTTCAATAGAGTAGTTTCTTTCAAGTAATTGACCTAAGCTCATATGTATGATCTGCAACCTCTTATGGGAATTATGGACTTATAAGACTTTCTAGTTTGTTAAGCTTCACAATAGCCTCCACAAACTTGACTTGGAAATTGAATTGAAGGAAATCCTTTCACCATCTCCTTCTTCTGCAATAGGTTGAGACTCTTCAAATCAAGATGTCCAAACCATTTATGCTATTTCCACATTACTCTTTCAACTTCTGAACCAAAGCACTTTTGTTCAAGCATATTAATACCAACCTTGAAAGTTCTATTATTTGACACAAGAACTTTCAATATCAAGTTATTTCTTTCATAAAAAAGCTCCATTAGATTCACTTTCAATTCAACAGAGTAGCCTCTTTCAAGTAATTATCCTAAGCTCAAAAAATTACTCTTCATGTTAGGAACATATAACAAATCACTTATGATTATTGTTTTTCCGTCTCTTATTTGAATTGTAACTTTACCAATTCCTTCTACAACAACATCCCTGTTGCAAGAAATCTAACATTTATCTTCACCTTTTCATTAAGCTAACAAAACCAGCTTATATGCCATGTCATGTGGTTAGAGCATCCTGTATCAAGATACCAACATTCAGCAGGATGTGGTTCTGATTTTGTAATGGCCATCAACATCACAACATCAAAATCTAAACTACTATCATGAACAAATTGAGCCTCATCATTCTTCTTTTTTTGCCCTTTGCTATTCTTGTACTCATTTGCAAAATGTCTCCACTTTTGACAGTTCTAGCATTGAATTTTGTCTTTATTGATCTTCTTTTTGTTATGAATGCAACCTTCCTTCTTATTGTCTTTCTCATGATCAGATTGATCTTCTTTTTCATTGTTGCAGTTCCTGTTCTTGTATTTCTTCAATTTGCCTTTACCTTTCTTGTTCTTCCAGTTAACATTTCCCCCTTCTTGTGAGCTTGAGTAAATAAAGCTTGCTCAACTTTCTTTTCAGCTTTGCCATCTTCTCTTTCTTTGAGACTTAGCTCATATGCTTCAAGAGACCCTTGCAATGATTTTAACTTCATATAAGACATATTCTTGGATTCTTCAAGTGCAACTACTACCTTAATACCTTCTTCACTTTCAACTGAAGTACTCAACAACTATTTCTTGATCTCCCATCTGTGCGCATCTTGTTGGTTAGTATCACTAACCTCATGAAGTACTCAACAATTGTTTCTTGATCTCCCATCTGCAACAGCTCATATTGTCTCCTAAGTGTCTATAATTCCACCTCCTTCAACTTATCATTACTAACATAAGCTTTTGCTAATGTATCCCAAGCATTTATAGCAGTTTCACACTCTACAATCTTTTCAAAGATCTCCTCATCTACACATTGATGAATTAGAAATAAGGCCTTACATTCCTTCTTTTTATGATCTTTCTCAATTGTTCTTTGAGCTTCAATAATACCTTCCTTCAATGTAGGAACACCATCTTTCACAATTTCGAGCGCATCTGCAAATTTGAATATGACTTACATTTGAACCACCCATCTATTGTAGTTCTTGAACTTCAATACTAGTAAATTTGTTGGAAAATATCCATTGCTCCCTTAACTTGTTGATGCAACCATTGTCCCTCTTAAACCTGGCTCTTGATGCCAATTTGTTGGTGAAAAACTCAATAATGCACATCGGATTTTATTTGTTCAAAGTGATAAACTTGATGAATTTACAAGACTCTCAATTATAGAACTCATACACACTCTCTTTGAATGTTTCTTGATACACAATAAAAAATGACAAGCAATCAAATTTTATTGAATATGACTATGATTGCAAGTACATTAATTATTAGTGTAGCTTCTCTTATATATTAGTTAGTTGTAGCTTACTAACTAACTTTCTAACTACTATAAATTCGTAACAGCTCATAACTAACTCTTAGTAGAGTTAGTTTTTACATTTAGATTGCATTACATCACATTAATTTGCGGCTTCAAGTAGAATCAATTGGATACTTGAACTGATTTTTCAAAAAGAAAATCAAACAAATATTCAAACCAAACAGATATTGAATATAATAAAATATTAGGGAGTATCAAATATTTGTTGAAACTTCAAACACTAAGTTAACGTAGGTACATTAAATATTTTGAAAGTTTTGTTTTAATATTAAAAATTGAGCCATAAAAATAAGTGCAATTTTAATAATTGAAAAAAAAGTAAAATAAATTTTAGTTTCTATGAAATTTTAAAATTTTATTTTTAATTTCTATAAATAAATTTTCAACTTTTTAATCTTTAAAATTTTTTATTCACTTTTAATCTTTATTTTAATTTTTTTTTGCAAAAAGTTGATATATGCAGTGCCTAAAAAAATCAAAATAGCGATAAAAGAAAATAAATTATTTTTAATGACTAAACTTTAAATATCATAATTTTGTAAAGGACTAAAAACATTTTTACAAAAAAATAAATTATTTTCATTTTATTATATTATTAAAAAAATTGAGTCTATCATCAATGGTATGTACTATTAGACTGAATGCACAATCCAATTCCCTGATAATATGATTTTGTTTTATAATTAGTTAGAAATTTTTTCATTTTTATTTTTATTTTTATTTCAATTTGAAGTACAAGCTATATAATTTATGTGTAAAGGCAAAAAAACAAACACATTTGTATTGTTTGTTTTTCTTGGCTGGCTACACATATAAGTATATCTTCTTTTCATTCTCTCCATTCTACGATGTCCCTGATATAACTTCACGATCTAATCAATATTGTTAAGAAACATTCTCGCAATGACCCTAATAAATATATCGTCTTTTCATTCTCTCCATTCTCCGATGTCCCTGAAAAATATTGATAATAATAACTGGCTTTAAAGATTTCTGGGGCCCAAAAGCATGTTGATAAATAAATAAATATACAATGGCAAATAGTTTGAAGGAAAAAAAGAAAAAACCACGTGGTGATTAAAATGAATAGATATAGACTGATAGACATGTCGCATGTGTATTGCTCAAGAGTCTAACGTGAAGTGTGAACTTTAAGTCTTTGTCAAAAAAAAAAAAGTGTCAATTACGTACATAATCTATATAAGAGTATTTGTCTGTCTCGTATCAATAATATTAAATAAAATAAAATAAAATAAAAAAAAAAAAAAGAAGAAGGCTGAATAGTATGTTTCGATCGAATTTTAATTCAAAATGTTCAAATTTTTTAATCATTTCATCCACGTAAAAATGAAATCATATATGTAAAACAGTTAAATCTCAAAACGATTAGCTACTGATAAAAAATAAAAAAAACCAATTAGGTTGTGGTGGTATTGGGCTTTTAAAGTCTTGGTAAATCGTTCAACATATCAAGGCTGCTTATGGATAATTTTCCTTTCACTAACTTACAGTCGTTCAACATTCCAATTTGTTCCACTGTCACGGCAAAGGAAACAAATATGTCAAAAGACTTAGGTGCGACTACGATTATTAGTTAAATTTTTTTAAAAAATTGATATTATAAATCTCATTCTATTTCATTACACTTAATTCATTTCACCGTATAATCCTATACTAGTATATGCTACAATATTACATGAACCTTTGTATAGTTGATTAATAGAAGAAAGGCAGTGTAATTTGTATAATTATTTTATATCAAAAATCAATTACAATGTGTCATAATCTTAAATAAAAACTAAACAAAGGAATTCTTCAATACGGTGACAAGTTTACGTCAAAAAATATGGTGATAAGTTGTGATTAGAGGTCAATGTAAATAATTTTATGTATAGTTTTTATTTTCATTGGTTAATTCCTAGAATGTGATTTAAACTATTTTTTTATTCTCATTGATTAATTCCTAGAATGTAATTATTTTTTTTTCTTTTTAATTGACGTTTTACTGCACAGGTATACTTTTCTGAACTTGTTAAGTTTTGAATCTTATTTCATAAAATTGAAAAATTGATGTGTGCACGAAAAGTAAATAGACGCATATAATCTCCACATACGACGAAGAGGTATATGAAATATGTATATTTGTGGCAAGAATTAGGTACTACCAAATTCCATGCACTCATGTACACGTCCCCTTCACATACAAATTTTTCCTTTTATTGGAATGAAACATTATCAATAAACATCAAAACACATCAACCACAGATTGAGAGAGAAATAAATAAAGAAAAGGATGTCATAACTATGATAAATTCATCCTATAATAAAATAAAAGAGATAGAAAAAAAAATATTAAATGAATGTATAAAAATAATATATATATATATATATATATATATATATATATCATTGTTGTATTGGAATTTGAATATTAAATTGAAATAAAAGAATTTTCACTTTATGCCTTTTCCCATCTCACAAACGCACACCACTCACATGCTCATTTTTTTTATATTGAAAAGCTATAATAATAAAAAAAATAAAAATGTTTCCTCTGCCACCACTATACCATTTCCTTAATTCCACACCAAGCCTAGAAAATCAAAATGGAAGCACTTTCTTCATCTTCATTTTCTCGTCCAATCTTTTACCTACTTTATACCCTCCTCCTTTTTCATCTTTGAATTTTTGAACCAAACCCTTTTCTCCAAACTCTCTTATCATTTCATTTTTTCAATTAATTCATTCATGGGGGCAAGTATTTCTTCAACAACAACCATAAAAGAAAAAGGTGAAGGGTCTAATTCTTCATCATCAAGAACTGGTCTTGGTGATATTCCAGAGAGTTGCATCTCCTCCATTCTTATGAATCTTGATCCACCTGATATATGTAAATTGGCTAGAGTCAACCGTGCTTTTCATAGAGCTTCTTCAGCGGATTTTGTTTGGGAATCAAAGTTGCCACAAAATTATAAGTTTCTTGCTAATAAAATTCTTGGTGAAGAAAATATTTCCATTATGACTAAGAAAGAGATCTATGCAAAACTTTGTCTACCTAATCGCTTTGATCATGGTACTAAAGTAAGTTGCTCCATCGAATTAATTAAGGCCCTTATCTTTAATAGTTCCATTTTTTATTGTTATTTTTTTTATTCAACTATTAATTTTGTGATCTTGGTCCTTTTGTGGTTATAGGAAGTTAGATTGGACAAATGTAGCGGACAAGTTTGTTTCTTTTTGTCATCAAAGTCCTTAAAGATAACAGGAATAGATGATAGAAGATATTGGATTTATATTCCAACTGAGGAGTCCAGGTGAGTGATATACTATAGTTATGTTTAATGAAATTATTTTCCTTCTATGTATGATTTTTATTTTTATTTTATTTTATTTTGACCATGTCTTGAAGGTTATGTTTCTGGTCAAAATCATGTGCTTTGACTCCAAAACATTTTCAATTATTTGTCTCTTTCCGACAATCGGGAATTTGCAGCAACATTATGGTTGCTCAATTGAAATGAAACGTCCGGATTTAAATTTATTATTTTAAATTTTAAAATAAAATAAAAAAATTTCATTTTTCAGAACTGTCCGATGTATTCGATCTGACGATTACTGATGTGTTGAATGTGGTTCCTTGATGGTTGTGTTTATAAAAAAATTACTACTAGTAGCTCATTGAAAAATAATTTTCTGGGTTTTAAAAATATGCTGTTTGTTGATTATTTTCCTGTGTCGTAAAAGAGCCTGTTTTAAAAAAATGAAAATCGTTTTTGAACAAATATAAAAACAAACCTTGTGAAAACTTTCTAATTAAAAAGTTTGTATACTAAAAAAAACAGCTTTTGAGTGTAACTTGTAGCTGTAGGAAACAAATAGAGGAAAATTCAATTCATGGGAATATGGTGCAAAAGAATATGAAAAGAAAAGATTGATTCATTATGTAATACATTATGAAAAGAAAAGGTTGAAATGTTAAAAGGATGCCAAAACATTTGACATATGTTAGAGGTGCGACTTGCGAGTTCGAAACACACTACCTTCTTCTTTACGTTTAACGTGGATAAATTTAGCCACAAGACTTCTTCAAAATAATAATTATAATAATAATGCTACATGCATATTAAAAAAATTACCAAAATATGGTTAGGCAAGTGAAAATAGTAAGAATAATCCCTTTGAAAAGCAATAAAAAAATAATAGTAATATAAAGAATAATCTGAACAACGTTCCATGGACTAAAATATCATTTACATTATTTTCATTGAAGAAAACTGCAATATCTAAATTATTATTTTTTGAAAGACTTATGTGGACATTTAACCCAAAAAAAAACAAGGAACCGTTCTGTTTGATGATTTTATTTAAATTTATTATAGTAGAACATGATATTTTCCTGAAATTGCGATGGAAGCTTTCACACACTACGGTTTCTTAACGAGGGGGCATTGATTTTAAAAGCCAATGGGCAATGCCATTGGCTTTGCCAAATTCTAGTAGTGTTTTAATTTGTGGTCAATATAGATAATTTAAGTAAAGAAAGAAGAGTGCAAGCAATCTGCTCCAAGAAACACTATTGAAACAGCATGAAAAGGACCCTGTTTTAGCAAATTAACGTAAATAAATATCTATCCATTATGTCTAAAGTAGAGAAGCAATGTCATATAATATTCTATTCGTTGGGTTTGTGATTAGTTGTGTTTTGCTTGCCACAAGAGCTTCTTTGGCCAATTATGTGCTACTTGAAGTGCCTTTTGTCTTAAATTATTTATAATAAACTTTGGTATATATGCATGCTTTATTATTATGCGCATTTTAATTGGCATAAAGACACCCCCTCCCATTATAATATGCGATTCTCAGCCGTTATTACAGCTTTTATTTACTGGAATATATCCAATTCGTTTGTAGAAAGACACAACTATCCGGGAAAAAAATTTAAATACCTCTTTTCACGTGCTTTGGCCGGTGACCCCATCAAAAACATATTTTATCTGAAATAAAATAAAATAAAATAAAATAAAAACACAAAAATAATATTTAAAAAATAGATATATTTGATCTAAAAACGATATTTAGAAGATGGTTTAATATTCTTTAAAAGATATAAAAAATGTAATTTCTAAATAAAGCAGGTGAAATTTAAATTTTCAATTGAAACTTTGTAAATATTTACAAATAGAGATTCTTTTATAAACACTTGAAATAACTTAAATATAAATTCTAATCTAAACTTAAAATGTGGTATTTTAAAAACAGTAATATTACATTATAATATTATAATAGAGTAGTTGTATTTAATATATTATTGAATAATTTATTATTTATCCAGCGAGAGACAAATAAAGTTACAAATTAAAATGCTACTTGCATTTTTTTCTCTCCTTAAATTATTAAAATAGTGGTCACACACATATAATCTAATTAGTGGTAAGAAGTTTTAATTTGGTGGTCCAGTAGTTGACAAAAGAGTATATACAAATCTTTATTAACAATTTAGTACTATTTTCATCTATAATGATTGATTGTAGTGAAAAAGATTAGATCTTATTTAAAATAAGATTTTATATTAAATATCAGACGCAGCTCAAATAGTATTATTATCTTCGAAATATGTTGAAATGTGAAATACAAAGAGTAATTAAAGTATCAATTATTTTTTTTATTTACAGGTTTAAGAATGTGGCATATCTTCAACAAATGTGGTGGGTTGAAGTAGTAGGGGAGGTAGAGTTTGTATTCCCTGTGGGAAGTTACAGCATAACTTTTAAACTCCAATTGGGCAAAGCATCCAAAAGATTGGGTCGGCGTGTGTGCAACGTTGATCAAGTGCATGGCTGGGACATCAAACCCGTCAGGTTCCAACTCTCCACATCAGACGGTCAGCGTTCAATCTCGGAGTGTTACTTACAAGGGTCAGGGGATTGGGTCTATTACCATGTAGGAGATTTCGTGGTCGTAAAGCCCAATGAGTCCATAAAGATTAAGTTATCTTTGTCCCAAATTGATTGTACTCATACCAAAGGTGGCTTATGCATAGATAGTGCCATCATTTGCCCAACTGAGTTTAGAGAAAAACTCAAACAGTTTTAACTGGTTATTAAACATTTTTCGTTTAATTATGTACTTGTATTAGAGAAAATTAAAGAACGGTTTCTTTTATAACAGATTATTTGGTGTTTGTGGGAGCTGAAAATTACTCATTTAGCCCTTTATCTTAAGTGGGTTTGAGCGTTCTTTTGTAACTTATATCAGTTATATGCAGTTGTACTTTACAAACTTGAAATATTAAACTCTGAGCGATTAAAAAAAATGTTAATTGCTGATCTGTTATTTTTGGATGCATTATGTTTTTTTTTTAAAAAGTTGTGTTCAAATCAGTTATAGTGTATCAAGTTGAAGATCTTGTATTTTACGCTTTTTCATGTTTTAAGAACATAGTTTTTGTCCTTTTAAAAAAACCACACATTTCAAAACTGTCTTTTGTTTCTTAGCTTTATAATTGATATCTTTACAGAATCACAATCCACACAAAGGATTTATTTCAAAAAATTATTATTTGAACATCAATTTGTGACACCTAATTCTACAATTTTTTAAAGGGAAAAGGTTAACGCATTTGACACACATGGTTAATGTGCCCGTCATTTTATTTTGTTGAAATGCACATTGATGACATTAGATTGTACTAACATTCCTAACTTCAGTTCATGTCTAAATTGAGTGACTTTAATACATGTCCCAAATCCAAAAATGTCCTTACAAAATAATCGAATCCACAGTTCAGAATATATGTTAACAGCCCGTTAGAGAGCAATTTGGAGGTTCTTTTTATATTGACTTTCAAACAAACTTTCTCTATGATGATATTTGTCAACAGGAGATTGAAGATGTAGCATATGATTACAAAAACTTCTCCAAGCCATATACCAAGTTCTTCAAGAATGATAAATAAAGGGGAAATGAAAAGATTGAATTAGACCAAGTAGAATGATATAAAAGAAGCTAAAGAGCTTTAGAATTCAAATACTTAAAAGGTACCTTTAGGCGCACTACTTTTCTAATGGCTAACAACAAGCCTGGCATGAGACATTGTACATCTGTGATATCATGCTTAATAGAGTAAATCTGCACCAATTGAATTCATTTCCCTAAGGTAGGACATTAATTTGGTCTCTCAAATTAACCAAACTTTAATGTCATCAATGAAATAAAAACTATTTTTAACATTAGTCTTTCTTTTGAGTCGATTAATATAGTTTCGAAAATTGTCTCATAAGGACTAAGGACTAATGTAATCAATGATTTTTAATATCATGAATCATTTTAAAATTTCGTCAACTTCTGAGACTAAAATTTTTCTTGACACTTGCAATTTTGTGACTAAATTGGTGGTTCATATATGTAAAATGTGTTCATTAATGACATACCTCTCCTAGACCAGAAAAGTGAACAGTTGTACTAGAGGGAAGCCCAGGTAAGACCAAGCTATGCACACGAATTCCGTCTCCCAAAACTTG
Source organism: Cicer yamashitae (assembly GCA_037974755.1). Classification (NCBI taxonomy): domain Eukaryota; kingdom Viridiplantae; phylum Streptophyta; class Magnoliopsida; order Fabales; family Fabaceae; genus Cicer; species Cicer yamashitae. The sequence goes on from JBBPBQ010020324.1 coordinate 12,848,214, forward strand.
ACCCCTTGCCTTGTCGTGTGATAAATAAATGAAAGAATTATGTTAGCCCAAATGAACAGATTCTGTGTAATATTTTTATAATATTTCACTAGACATAAAGACTAAACATATTCATAATAATTGTTTTTGTGTGCATTTATATGTCCTGTAATTGTTTTTGTTTTTGTCCTTACCAATACATCTGTTGAAGAATCTTCTCTGTTATAGATTTGACCAAGGTTAGATAGATTGTTGGCAATTTGATTTGCTTCTGCTGATGGAAGATCCTATTCAACAAAGCTTTTTCAGTATGAGAACATACAAACAAAAACAGTGATGCAACTATCAAGAAGAACATCAAATTTTTACATTTGCATTAGGCTTGGATTCCACAATTTCGACGTTGCGGTAATGGAAAGAGGCTGAAATTGCAGCCTGCTGCAATAATATTGATCCTATGGAAAGGGTTGGTGCAACCAAAACACCCTAACAAAAGAGAACAAATGGCTTAGTAGCAGGTTTAGTCTAAAGCTGCATTCATTGCTATTCAAAATGATGTGGATTATAGAGTGTGAAATAACTGAATAGACAATATAGTATATAGAAAGATGAACATAATTAAGTTCAAGTAGACTATGTATTTGTTCTTATATATGTGTCTCACCCCTTGCTCACCATGCTTGCCTTCTCACAGAATGCAGATAATGCTGCAACCGTATCTAATTTGATTCGCGGCACGTAAACCACACTTTTCATGCCAAATGCTGTTGCCTAGTGAAGAAGAATGAATCAGTGTACAAGTTTAATCAAAATACAGTCTAATGCTACAACTATAATTTGAGAGGTTCTCAAGATTCACTTTAGTCTTATTGTCCTAGTACTTGAAGTTGTTTCTTTAGATATGAAACATTGTTTTAAAAATACTAATCAATTACTAATTCAATGGATAAAAGATACACACTTATCTCAACACCTAATTCATCCATTTGTGCTGATAAAACTACATACTAATGCTATTGCAACTTAATTAAGAATTCAACTAATTAAATTCTCATTCTTAGCCAAGAACCATTTAATTTATACTTCAATTTACATAATTTCATATTTAGCCAACTATAGTTATGTTGGTTACCAGAATTCAAACCTGTTTTACATTATCATATACCGATGAAGGGTCAGTGAAATCAACTACAACTGCAGTAGCCTTGGACTGCAAATTGAAATTCAAAATGTCATTCTAGATACAAAAAGATTAAAAAAAATGCTAATTGAAGACTACCAAGTTTGCTATTGTAATTCACATTACCTGAGAAATAGAGCCCAAAACCATAGTAAGGTCATTTAGTATTGGTATTTCAAGAGGCTCTTCCATGCCACATACCTATAAGAAAATCTAAAAAAGATTAAAGATAAGACTAAACAAGTTAGTTCTGTTTAATATCTGGAATTCGACTTGGAGGTAAGTAAAGTCTGACTAAGAATTGTTTCAGCCAGAATTCGAACTTACATTCTCCCAAACGATTTGATCTTAACTAAAGTTAATTAACTACTTGAAAACAACTACTTGGTTAATTAGTTTTGCTTTAATGCAAACTGAAATGACACCAAAAACAAAAACCTGTCCAATATCTTCTCCAACATGGCAAGTATCAACAGCTCCAGCTACTTCCATTCCTCTAGCATTTGTCACAGCAACTATTGCTGCTCTTCCTATTTCCTTGGCTGCTCCATTTATCACAACCTATTCCAAAAGGGTGTTGAAAATTGAATAAATTCTCATGTGAAATGAATCAAAAGAGTTGAATTTTGAAAAAGGCTCTTCAAGTTGGTACCTTTATATTGCTTTGTATAGGTTGAGCTGAGCAGGAAATGGAATGCTTGATTCTTCTGTTGAACTTATGAGAATTCAAGTAGTTGATGGGATGGAAATAGCAGCTTAAGGCTGCCATAGCTGCTTAGGAAGTCTCTGTGTGCAATAGAAGATAAGCTTTATATTCTGTGACCACACACATAGCTTGAGTTGGGTAATATTTTTGATAAATAAGGTAATATTTTGAGTAATTTATAATGTATTACATGTGCCTTTACATATAGTCAATTAAAAATTAAATATATATATTAGAAAATTTAAAATAGAGTAGAGACAACATAATTCTAATTTAAAAAATTATTTATTAAACATTATCCTAAAATTTTGATTGCTTGTCCTATAGATAATAGACTGTGGTAGGAATCCCAGCATATGTGAGTGACTTGTTTTATGTACAAAATTTTGGGAAATAAACCAATGAGACAGCAATGTTCATGGTCCCTGCTTCTGCAGGGGGAAAAGGGGACGTGAGTAAACAAATCCAAATAATGCCAAGGTACTCGACCAAAAACAGAAAAAATGGACATAAATCTTCTGTCTCATTTCATTGTTAACAATTGAATTATTAAAATATTACTATGAAGTAAGCGAACAAAATATGCAACTCCTTATAAAATACACTATTAAGAGAGATCATTGCATCAAAGTATGAACTTGAGATCATGGCACATGAATTAACCACTTCAATTTTGCAAACCTTTGAAATGCCTCCTATCCCTATTGTCATAACATGCCATCAAATATGTACCTTAATTGCTTCCAACAAATATATGTATCTTAACAATTTAGATAAAAATATGCATTAGGCTTTTACATTTATATATTATTTACAACAAAAATATTCTAAATTTTTAGTCAAAACATAGTTTACAGTCGAATTTAGGATAGTCGAAGTGAGTATAGCCGAATCTTTCTCAGGTGCAAGAGGTCCATTCAATCATTTAGGCGTCAAACTTGATTCAAAATTGAAGCACACAGATAATTTCATCTCAATGTCTAATTTAAGAAAAATGAGATTAGAATCGATCACTATTTTTTAGAAGACACTATCACGAAAGAGAAGAAATGCATGGATACAATGAGAACAACCGTAGAATATGGAAATGCTAGACAAGCAGTAGCAAGTCATGATCTCACACACGATTATACAAGTTTAATCTAAAAATGTCGATTAAAGCACGATTTAGTTGGTCATGATTTGATAGAACCTAGGTTGTTATGTCTTTACATAAATACTATTATATCTGATCGTTTTTATAAGAGACAATTGAGTTATAATTTGGTCAACAAAAATTGATGTATTTGATGCATATTATAGACCAAATACATCGACTTTTATTGACCAGATTAAAATTAATTGTTTCTTATAAAAAGGAAATTACCGGAGGGAGTATTTGTAAATATATCATATTAGACAACAAAAATGCTTTGGAACACAAGAAATGGAATTCGGCCATAGTTCCAAAGAGGCGCTAAAGTAGTTAAAGGGCTCTGAAAATAACGCATGTATAAGAAGGAAAAGATTTGGTGAATAATATGTTGTACCTTTGATTTGTTTATGGTACCTAAAATTTGATGGGGTTAGCTACTTATAGTCAGACGTCAAAATCCACTTCCATATATGTTTTTATTTATTTATTTAACAAATTGAAAGTGAGTATCAAATTCGGTTGATGTTTGACCATGTATTTCTAATTTTATTATATGATGAGGGCATGCTGCCAATTGCGTCTGCTCATGATAACATGCTTTGTCGAGCCATTGCGTTGTGAAGCATCTTCCTTGTGCAGTTGCAAGAACACATATGGTGCTATGTCATTTTCAATGCAGCTGGTTTTGGTTGTGTATCTATTTGTTCACAAATGTATACATTTAGAACCTAATTCTCATGAAAAATGGAAATTTCCATGTTTAACAAACTTTCCTTATATTTGATAATCATTATTCACTTAATTTTTTCACTAAAATAATTAATCTTTGTTATTTTTTTAGCGTCTGAAAAGAGCCTAATAGCGTGTTCAACAACTAAGAAAACAATAATATCCGTAAAAAAAAAAAAAAACAATAGTCCATCCATGGTATATATGCATGTATATTGACCTTAACCAGACTACTTAGTGATATCGGTTATCTGAATAGATCTCTTTTGTTATGTTTTTAGAGGTTTTATATTTGTCTAGATAGTTATTGAGAAAATCAAGAAATTTAAATTGTTTATGAGATTTGTTGAATGTTTTTTTGAAGGATTAATATAGGAGACGTATTTTTGCAGTATTTTGTAAAATTTCTAATGAATGTTTTCAATTGTACTAGTCGTTAATGAAAGTGAGACAAAAGATTAATCGTAGAAAGAGAATGTAACTTAAAACGTTAAGTCCAAAAGAAATAAAATTAAAAAATCAATCCAGAAAAAGAGTAAAACTTATAGAACCACATATGTAATTTACCTATGAGCAATGTTGGATTATACTAGTAAAAATAAATAAAATGCAAGAAAAAGGTGGTTACTTGTAATGAAAAGTTAAAGAACTTAAGTTTGAAATTCACTAACGTCACTAAAAATTGACAAATAAATAAGTTTTTACAGAACATCATCATCTAAAGAATACATATTTTTTATTGTGACTGTGCGATGCAATTATAGTACACAATCGTCCCATCTCAGGAAATGATTGAGATTATTTGATCTTAAATTGATGGCCAAAAGTAATTACTACTTGTAAGTGTGTTATTATACAACTACAAAGAATTTGAATGCTCATCTTAAATATTTCTTACCTTCAAGTATAATATCTTCATTAAAAAAATGTAAGGAACCAATTGAACATTGTTTAATTAAAATCTCATTTGGTCGGTCGGTACTTTGTAGTTTGTACCTTTTTTTTTATGAACCGGTACTTTGTATCCAATCAAACATGTCGTATTTTAATTATGTGTACGGTTTATATTGATATAAATATATAATTACCATTAAAAATTTATACAAATATAGAAAGTCTCAAATTCAAAATACAAAATATAATGTATAATATAATAATAACGACGTTTTTACTAATTGAACTAAGCCTTAACATTTATTTTATTTATTTATCTAATGAAATGTCTCTGTTCCTCATAAAGAGATTATACAGATTTTTAATTACTTACACGAAAATACTAATTTTGAATAGACTAAAAATGTAATTTTTTACCGTCACTAAAAGCAAAAATTAAAAATTCTATAGAGATTAAAAATATATTTAACAATTCTTTAAATTATCAACCATTAAATTATTAAAAATATTTAATTTTTGCTATAACTACTTATAACATTACTACATTTGTCTCTAAATATAAAACATTCATGAAAATATTTTTCTCCCTTTTTATAAGATTTTTTTTGTCAATAATAAATACAATAATTAAACATTGACTAATTATCTCTCTTCAAAAGTAAATAATAGTATGTAAAAGCAATATAAATTCGTAACAAATTTAGTAACACTAAACTACTTTCTTAATTTGTTTTACCAATTATTATTATATTTATGGACGAAAATGGAAAAATGGTAATACAATACACAATTACACATATATGACTTTAATTAGTTTTGCCTACAATTTTTCAAAAGACAACCAATAATTTACTGTATCTTATATGAATTGTTCCAAGACTAGTAGGTTGCACCGCCTACACTGGATCCCACCTACAGAAGCAGTTTCTCACGGTAAAGAGTGTCACGTGCGGCCCAACTCGGACGAGCCAAAGTGTCGGTGGATGGTAAGAGTCAGACGTTGAAAAGTATAGAAACAAGAAAGAAAGAAAAGTTTGTCTGTGCTTTTTCGTTAGAATTTAGCACCTTGCTTGATGCATCCGTTGCAAGGATGTACTACATGTGTTTAAAACTCTAAATGCATATTATGATTTATTTCGTAGGATTTTAAAATAAAAATATTAAATATTATGATGAAAAGTTATAAAGTAAAACAAGAAATTTTGTGTCTTTTTTTAATAGATTCACTATTTCAATTTACTATTTTGACTTACGGTTAACTTATCTAATTTAAAATATTTTCAGGACTAATACATTGACTTATGATTTTAAGACAAATAAAATTAAATTTTATTTTTGTATTTTCGAATACCTTGAGAAGAAATGTTAGCTTTTCATCGTAAAAGATTTTTCTTCATTTTGTTGATGTATTTTTACTAATATTTAAGATTGACTCGGTAAATTTGTTTGAGCTTTTGAAATATTTTTTGCGAAATACATCCGTTCACGAAGCTAATCAAAATTTAATGAGGGACCAAATATAAAGAAAACAAATAAAATATATTTTAAAATTAATATATTAACTTAACTATTAAGAAAAAAATTACAGTAACTTTTATTTATATAAATTAAAACAACACAAATGAAATAAAATCTGATAATAGTTATTTAAAAAAAATGAGTTCAAATAATTAAATTTATCTATAGTTGATGTTGTACTAAATGAATTAGCAATATTTTTTTTACAGTAAACAATTGATTTATTTGTAAGAAACTTATATTCCCTTTTATTTATTTATATTTGCAGCGGTCAACATTAATAATTAATATTAATTGTTAATTATTAGTATTTTCATAAGGGTGAAGATCGAATTCGTGACCTCTTTATCACTCTATTTTCTAATTTCCCCACCTCAACCGCCAAACCAATTTTATATTCTCTTTAGTTTATTTTATGAATTTTATTTTTACAATTTTTATTGTTGACAAAATTCTCTTTGTAGTTGATAAAATGATTAGAAGTGTCAAAATAAGATGAACAAAATTATCAACCACGTAATAATTTTTTAACTGTCTTGTTTTTATGAGTAATTTTTTTTATAGATAAACTTATTTGAAGTGGTTAAATATAAAAATATACTAAATATCCAATAATTAAACTATCTTTTCCTCTTGATGACAATACTCTACGCTTTTCAAATATTAAGATGATTGTATACCTTTTTATTTTGGAATCAACTAACTAGTAGTCTACTTATTGAATGGTTTTTGCTTGTGTTTGTGATGTTTTGGTCAAGAAAAATGCTAGTAACACACTATTGTTATTATTTATATTTATTTTTGAACAAAAAAGTTCAAGTTGGTGGCGACACGATGAGCCACAACGTTCAACTATTTGTCACCCTAAGAATGTGTTTGGATGAAGAAATGTTTTGAGGAAATGAAATATTTTAGAGGAATTCAAATCTTGCATATAAATTATCTTATTTAGATAACAAATTTGGAGAATTTTCAAAATGAATGAATTTTATGAGGTATTTTGTAAAAGCTAAATTTTAAATACCACCTAAAATTTAATAATTTCAAATTTTCTCTTTAGTTATAATCATTAAATGGTCCCTATAATTTTTTCAAATCTACATTTTTGCCGTTATATGTTTCAAATTTTGCATATTAGTCTCTATATTTTTTATTTTTTGTAAATTGGTCCCTTAAAATATGTAAAATAGTTCTTCAACCTTTCCAAAATTTTAATTTTGGCCCAACTTTAATTTTCATTTATGCACCAAAACTTTTGAAATTTATAAAAATAGCTAAATTTTAAAAGAACAATTTCTTTATCTGCACAACAAAATTTAGAAATGAAAGGAATTCAATTGAAGTATATAAATTTCCTAAAATTCTTATTTTCCTAGAATTTCTAATAACTCCATCCAAACACACTCTAAGATGATTGTTGTTAATTTGCTACACGCACCTTAGTTAGTTGTGATTAGTCAAACATCATTGTTACCAAATAAAAAAAAAATTAAGATACATTTGAGTCATGATATGGGTCAAACATATTTGATTTTTGTTTATATTTACAAGAGAGAGTAATTTTTAAACTACCTCTACACATACATGTGCCGTCCAAAAACCTAGGACTCAATATTGTTAACCTAATGTTTGATGCACCAACATACATGCTCGGATTTTCATTGCAAGTTTTTTTAACCATTTCGAAAAAGAGATTTATTTTTTATGTTTTGCATAATGGTTAGATGTCAGTTGTGTTTTGCATAACCATATTTTGGCTCATGTCTGTCACTTTATTGGGTTGTGATCAAGAGATAACTTTGTTCATCAATATTTTCATATTATTTGACTAGTGTGCATTTGGGCGATTTGGAAACAAAGAAATAATATAATTTTAGTCAAACAAAAAGGATTGAGAAACTTTGTATTGAAGTGGTTACATTAAAATGACCTTCTTTTGAAGCGGTCAAGTTAATGTCTTGGTATTTTGTTATATCTAAGGCGGCCAATCATCTTATGATATTCATCAATGGAGCTCAAATTTGTTGGTTTGCTTATGAGATTATTTTAATTAATTTTGATGTATTTTATTTTTTATTAATAGACTGAACTATAGTTGTATCTTTTTTATGTTAATGACACACTTTGTGCCATGAATAGTCCTTAATTTAAGTTTGTTTTGATTGTTTCAAAAAAACCAAATACGCCATAGTGTCATTTTCTTAAGTTAGTTATTAAAAAATATCCATAAAACCTACGTGGTGTAATTTGATTGAATATATGCATTGAATATATGCATACAAATATTTATACAATTGATAATACAATTTAAATCTTTTATAATAAGAATGTTTGGCTTTGGCGACTTTTGTATAATCTATACATGAAACAATAACAAGATAAATATGTTTTTTATTAATAATTTTTCTCTCAGATGTCTTATAGATTAAAAAATTGGAAAAAAAAATTATAAGACAATAATTATAATTTTTTATATAAATCACATGCGTCCAATTTTTGTCACTTGTCAATTAATCATAAGACAAATTTTCAAAAATCAATTATGTAAATAAAAGATATGTATTTTATTAGAATTGTGTCGCGGAAATATTATCTAAAAATAAAATTTTGAAGAAAACAGTAATACACTATAATAAATTATACAAGAAACAAATATTTTTTTTTGATAATTAATTACTTTAAAATGTTATCCACCACATGTCAAGTTAAAAGGATTACGTGAATTTAATTATTAACATGTGTCTCGAACATAACTCTGAAAAAATCATTAATACATTAGTTATAATATATTGTGTAAACGACAATTGTGACACTTGTGTATAAAATGACATAGTTGTGTTATATCATACTGTACATGTATGAAATTTAGAAAATATTCTATATTAAATAAAATTGATTTTTTATACACTAATATATATAGGAGTATATATATATATATATCATTAAAAAGAATATTAAATTTAAATATTTTTATTTAATTTGTAATAATTTTTTATTTATTTCAAAAGAATTTAGCATCAAAATTCACTCTCATTAATATAAAAAAGAAGGATATCTCGAATTTGATAATATTTAGGTTTAACTAATAATGAATAATGATTTATGTAGATTAATTGTACGTGTTATGTTGTGGACAATAATTATTTTGTTTTGAGAAATGTTGTGGACAATTATTGAGAAATGGTTAATGATTAATGATTATAAATGAATAATAATTATCAGCATAGTATATATCAAAATCAAAGTCACAGGCTGCCAGCATAGTTAGCTGGCCACACGTTTTTATATTCATTTCCATTTTGATTTTCTGTACTTTTTCTTCTTTACTTCACCGATTCCTCCACGACTGCAAGAGCCACAGAGAGAAGAGAAAAAAAAAATCAATTCCTCATTATTGGAATTGTTTTTTCTCTCTATATTTTTACTTCACATTCATATACCCTCCCAACTTCTGATTCTTTTCCCCTTTTGTTCTCTATATCTCATATTACGCCACAAAATCCTCACACTCACGCATAAATCCACATTTTTCTGTACAAATCACTTCTTTCACCTTCTGCAGGTTCATCTTTGTTTTTTTTTTTTAATTAATTTTTTTCCTCTATTCACCTGAGGGTTGCAAAACCAAAAATTTTCCGTCACCGGTCACCTGCCGGCGATCTTTTTATTTTCCAGGGTTCACGTGAAGACTAAGATTTGGAGGGTTGTTATTGGATTTGATTTTTTTTTTCAACAAAAAAAAAAAGTTGAAACTGAATAAAGTTTTTGTTTTATCCTTTTACTTTGGTTTTTGATTTTGTGTGTATCCGTGGGGATTGGACTCGTGTAATGCATGAGTGAGTGATTTTTTATAAGAGTAGATTTTGGATGGCTGAGATTTGTTTGTGACAGAATCGAAGTTATTTGAGATCTATCAAAGAGATAAGCTTTTTAATTTTGTTGTATAGTTGTGTGAAAGAGAAATTACAAGATGATGAAGATGAGGAACATGACTAATAACGGAGGTTCGGGAACCGAACCAAGAAGTATGGAATGGGAGATGAGACCAGGTGGGATGTTGGTTCAGCGCCGAACCGTAGACTCGGATCCAAACCCGGTTCCTCCACCGACAATTAGAGTTCGAGTTAAATATTGTTCAACCTATCACGAAGTCAACATTGGTTCACAAGCTACATTTGGTACTAGTTGTTACAAACCCTTTTTGTTATTTATTTATTTTATTTTATTTTATTTTTCTCATTGGTGTTTGGTGCTTATGGGTTATAGGGGAATTGAAGAAAATGTTAACTGGTCCAACCGGTTTACACCACCAAGACCAAAAGCTATTTTATAAAGACAAAGAAAGGGATTCAAAGGCATTTCTCGACATAGTAGGAGTCAAAGATAAATCCAAGTTAGTGTTAACGGAGGACCCTATTAGTCAAGAGAAGAGGTACTTGGAAATGAGAAAAAATGCAATAATGGAAAAAGCTGCAAAATCAATTTCACAAATTAGCTTGGAAGTAGATAGGCTTGCAGGGCAGGTATATTTTATTATGTTTTATTTTTATTTTTTATCATAAGGTTGGAATTGTTGTATTTAATCTGATTTTGAATTGCATAATTAGGTGATTGCTCTTGAGACAATAATTAGTAAAGGTGGGAAAGTTGTAGAGACAGATGTGCTTAGCTTGATTGAGAAATTGATGAATCAATTGATTAAATTGGATGGTATAATGGTTGATGGGGATGTTAAATTGCAGAGGAAAATGCAGGTAAGATTTTAATAACTACAAAAACAAAAATTGTGCCTTATAGAATTTCTCTCACATTGATTTAATTGGTTATGTACATTATTTGTTCTGATGGTAGTGAAATAATTTTGAAGGTAAAAAGAGTTCAAAAGTATGTTGAAACTTTGGATATGTTGAAAATTAAGAATTGCAATGGACGTCATGCCGCAACGAAGAAGCCTCAACAAAATGGGAAAAGACTAGCTCCAATTCAAGAACAACCACAAGAAATGTCAAATGGGCATCATAGATTACAACCAAATTTGGAACAACAACCTCAAAGGAACTCAAATGGGAATTCTTTAGTATTTGAGCAGCTTCAACACAAACCTTCTAGAAATTCTTCTACCTCAGAAGTTGTAGTTACTACAAAATGGGAGACATTTGATTCTCTACCACCATTAATTCCTGTCAATTCAACATCATCATCCAGCTCATCCACCAATAATTCAGTTCATCCAAAGTTCAATTGGGAATTCTTTGACTAAATAGTGTACACCACTTGTTTGTAATTGTGTGGATGTCTTGTGTTTGTTTTTCCACTTGGAGTGTTATTATATTTTCTTAATTATACATTCTTTTCTGTATTTAGATTTGTTAATTAGCAACCCCTTTAATTAGTCTCTCATTTACTTCGTCGGCAATAAACGGGGATGCTATGATAGTGATTTTTATTGTCATAAAATAGTTCCTATTTTTTTCTTGCTGTCCTTCAAATTCATTTTGCAATTTATGGTACATATATTATATGATAATATATAAATTAAATTGTATATATTATATGATAATATTATAATTACTAATATCCTTTTACCACATATAGTGATATAGTATAATAGTGGCACCTCCCTCACTGATTTTCATCTCTTTATTAAATAGTTGCTTTTGGTCATGAATTTCCATCCCTTCAGGTGAAAGAAGAGGATGTCAATCATTGTTACATACTTGTTCTAGGGACAGTAGAAGTGCTTGATGAAATATTATTATATTTTTTTTGGTACCTTGCTTCTAGTGGGGGCTACAAACTGACAAAAAGAAGGGCGTCTATTTGTTAAAGCAGTTTATAACTTTTATATACTACACTGAAGTAATATACAACTTTGTTACATATTACACATGCATTATTTTTTGAGTTAAGAATTAAAAAGAAAATAATATATTTTTAATATGTAATAAAAATAAAACATAAAGGATCAATTTTAACCTTCTTTGGGGCATTTCAAAGGATATTGTAAGACAAAGTATACTTCAAATATAATTTTATTAATTTTTGTTGATTTGTCTATAACTTTATATTTCATTTATCTTTTATGAAAAAATTGAAAGTAATATTATTTAAAAATTGTAAAAGTTTATGTCATTTGTAAACATTTGAAGCTTTAGATTTTTAGAAGTTTTATTGAAACGTGGATACAATGTCAATAAAATTTTGATTATGATAAAGATTTGTTATCGTTATTGGTCTGTAATATTTCTAAAAGACACATATTACGATAAATATTTGAGTGACTTATTGATTGGTATGAATTTGCAACAATTGATGAGTGTTAGCACAAAACTTTTTCCAATATATACATTCTCTCCTGGTAGATAAAATTCAAAAGTGTCACTAATTTATATGGATTCTATGCATAAATTTAATGACATATTATCTATACCAATTTTAAGTAATAAAAGAGTGGATTGAAAAAATCTCTTTATTATAAAGAAAAGAGAGCGAAAAAAAAAAATGTATCTTGCTAATAAATTTTTTTTTTGTTTATAGATGGAATGATATATAAATTCTCGAACAACTCCGAGGTATCGGATTTGAATCAGAGATATGATATGCAGTCTAACAATATTGACATTTGTCAGTTGAATTGAGTCTTATAGATGCTAACATTATATTTTTATTGGGCTATACAAATTACCTTATACTTTTTTTGGCCCATTGATTTTGATTAAACCCATATTACAATTTCGAGGAATCTATTGTGCATGCATCTCCCACCCCCTAAAGTATATGAAAATACATTGTCATTTTTAACTATTTGCAAGATTTTCGAAATACATGTATATGATTTCTCTGCATCTTTAAAAATTTAGTTGAATGTGAAACTTTCGTAGTGCAATTTTTTCAAAATTTTAAACAATTTCAAAAATTTAGTTGAATGTGAAACTTTCGAAATGCAATTTTTTCTAGAATTTAAAAAAAAAATCGAAAGTTTGGTTGAATATGAAATTTCTAAAATGAAATTTTTACAAAAAATTTCAAAAAAGTTGGAAATTTTGAAGTTGTCAAAATGTTAAAAGTTTTAACTTTATCAGGTGGAAGGAAGTAAAAAAAGGACAAAATAGTTTTTTTTTTTTATGTGCTTTTGAAGAGTGGGAGTGAATAGTAGTTTCGTCTACAAGCTCCTTAAACAAATGTGCTTTTGGGCCACTACAAATGCAAAGGCCCAAAAAAAGCCAAAGCTCAAGCCCAAAACAGCCGGTATCACAAGATTCTCACACAGGAGAAAAAAATAGAATGAGCTAGATACTATATACAATTTTGTTATTTACACCCCACATTTTGCTATCGACATCCATTAAATTTTCATAAAATTGCCGTTTACTATTTCACTCATTCTTAAAATTAGCCAATATCACTCAACTAAGTTCACGTATACGTAAAGTTTTGCAGTTAGTAGAGGAAGTGCGTGCATGAACTATGAAGACGTATACATATGTGAACTCAGTTCACGTAGTGTTTGTAAATTAAGTTCTAGCAGCAAAACGTTGAAGAAGAGAGTTTGAGTGGGAATGAGAGAAGATAAAGACGAAGTTGAAAATAAAAGAAAGTTGTGAGTTTTACGATGAAAGAAGAAAAGAGAAGACAGTTTGACAAATGATATTTAATGATAAGGACAATTTAATCTTTTCAACAATGACAGATGATGTAACTAGAAAATTCAGGGAGTGTGAGTACCAAAATTATACCATTATATCTAAACATAATTTACTTGTCTCATTACAATATTGTTTTGTAGAAAAAGATAATTCAAACACAAAATATAGTGCAATTTTAAAATATCCATAATAAAAACACACCTACGAAACACAATCCACACTTTATCTTGAAGTATATTTTTCGTTTGGAAAAAATGATTTGTTTTTTTGATGTATAAGTAAAGTGGATTCAATTTTTCTAAAGTGAAGAAAGTGTAAAGTGAACAAATTAATGGTTGTTGTTGTAATAAACTCTTGATTAGTTATGATTTACACATAATATCTACTTTTGATTTATTATTCAATTTAATATTACTCATTTTTCTCTTTGAAATCACTTGTTCCCCATAGAGGAGTTAGATTCTAGTAAAGTGTTAAAAAAGGTGTAACAAAAAAAAGTGTGGGAAAAGAAACTCCTCCATATTTTTTGTTTTTAGGCCCATCAAATAATCCATTAGATACATTTACTGGCCCAACAATTCTTTTCTCCCATGCATGATTATCATCTTCTATCCTTTCATTTTACTAAAGCAATCAAAGGTCTTATTTCCAAAATTTCATTATTGTTTTCAATCACATTGTCTAGGTCAATATTATTTTTTTTTTTAAAACAATCAAATAATATATTAAAATAATAAAATTCCAAGCACAAAGCATTAACGGAATAAGAATATACAAAGGTAAAAGAGTTAACAAAACTTAATCAATAAAACAGACATAATTTGGAGAATAAAAGATATCTACACACAAAAAATAATCCAAAAAAACCACAAAAAACTACATTATGCAATGGATCATATTACACCACTGTTGATTAAAGTCATAGCCAAAAGTATTTCATTTATAATGAAACCAACACCAACATATTAGTTTAACACGTTACGTCGTCTCAGTAGTGTGCACTCTTCTTAAAATTTATCTCTAATTATTTGGAGTTTCTATTTGTAGGTATGGATTTTGAGTAAAGTAGAAGATGACCTTTATGGTTGATGTTATAGACTATCTCTGGTACACTTCCATATGTTTTAATAAAAATTGTTTGCAGTTTCAGAAATATGAAATGTGAGAGGGGTAATGAGTGCATGTTTAAAAATAAATAAGGAAGGTGGATGTTTGGTTAAAAATTAGAGGAAAGTGTTTATGTTGTTCAAACAAAAATAAGGGAAGTTACTGCAATTTTATCTCTTCTGAGTTTTCTTAAAATGAAAAATGTGGATTTTAGAAATTTGACCCTGCATAAACGTAGCTACATTTAAAAATATTAAATAAGTGTCAATTATTTCAATATCTTTTTTCAAATTTGATACCAGAATGTTTCATGAAAATTCGGATTAATAGTTTTTTTAAAAAGATTTAGTCATCTAATAAAAAAAGGTTTAGTCATGGTTATATGCAAAAATTTAAAAAAATTCAAATTATACTCCTATTTGTTTTAAAAATAGAATTAGAAAAAATGGGAATGTATTTTTATAAATATGAGAGACAAGAGGGATTAAAGAAAAATAAACAAGTATAAAAATTAGGTGGAGTAGTCCCAATAAGATTCTTCCAATTTAATTTAAACATCATGAATACAAATTTTTAAATTGCGTGAAGCTATGTAGAACCAAAACAACCATTCTTATTAGAATGGTTTAGATATTTTATTTTTTATATAATATTTAAGTTGGCCATTTAAATTATTAACAAAATTATAAGAGTGTATCAACCAAGTTAATATCCACTTTATATTATTGTAAAATAATTATTAAAATTATAAATTGTGAATTGAAAATGTTTCTATGTCTTAATTCATTTTAAAATAAATCACTAACATTGTTTATTTAATTTAAAATTTATTTATGACATTACAAACTTATATTGTCATGATAGTTTAGGCGATTACCAATAGGAAAACAAAATTGATTAGTATTTTGCAATTTCAATAAGTCATTTTGGAATATCGATAACTTGAGAACTAATTTACTACAATCTTTTAGTTCGAACCATGTTAAATGTGTTTTAATGGAGATTCATGCATTTTTTTTCATGTAGGAAATAAATTTAGGTCTTTAAATTAGGATAAGTTCTACCAGAGATCAACTACCACCTCTTTAGAAAGTCTTCTTATATTGATATTTAAAAATCACACAAATTCAAATGACGATCGAAGACACTCTTCAAAAGTATAAGTTAAGAACTTTTCTCATATAGTTGAAATAGTGGTTTCATTGGTGTCGATTCGACAAGTTGAATTTTGAAAAACATATTTATTTTATTTTTTATTTTATCAAACTCACATAGATTTGAACATTATTTCAACAATAAATATCAAAAGAACCATCAACTTATACTTTCAAAAGTATACCGAAAATGATTGAAGTATTAAATCGAAATAATTTTAATTACTAATCTATAATATACCACCTATAAAGGTGGTCCACGTTAATCTCCAACTTAATTTACTTTTAAAACAGTTGACATGAGTCAATTCGATTACCACAATGTCTCTTACTTTCCCTCTTGTAGCAATTATATGCTTTTTTTCCCCTGTTGCTGCGGACATGTAAATGTATGAATGGATAACTCTATGCTTCGAAGTCGATATTTGTCTTCTTCTAGAATCTTTTAGTAGGCTGTAAAGGGTACGTGCATCGTGTCGAGCCGACAGTAATTAAGGTGGTGATTATTAGGTTAATTAAGTTTCCGTTCGCTGGGCTGCTACATTGTGCGGGAACACTCAGCATATTCTGGTGAGATTCTTCACAATCTTTAAAATGGATTTAATATTTGATTGGCAAGCTTTAAGATCAGCAACTCTACAGTTGGAGTTTAAATTATGAGTGTGCCTAGAGTAGAGTAGAGGTGGGTATGCAGATCTATTGGATCGGTTCACAATTTTAGCTTAATTATTTCCTATTTCATGTAAATAAACGAATTGGTTAGTGATAAAAAAGACAACCCAATTGGAGTGGCTCAGAATTAAATTTGTAACTCTTCAATAAGTCATACGGTATTTCTTATTTATCGGTGTATTTTTTAAAATATAATAATAATTTAAAAGTTTTATGTATATTAATTATTGGATGATAATAAAAAAATTAATTAAAATTATATTAAAAGTAAATAACATTTATTTTAAAATAATTTTTTTATTTATTAAAATAATATTATTGTGAAACGAATGAATATTTTATAAGTAATTGTTAGTTAAATCTTTGAGAATCTGATGTACTTTTTATGAGTGGATATAGTATGACATCCCTACTTAGCTGGTTTTGGGTTAATTAATGCAGTGGCTATTTCTCTATGAATATTGACCGGCTTTTTCTCTTCTCACCCAAGTTTATTTAGTTATCCATCGCAATTCTATTTGTTTCCCTCATTGGCAGGTGTAGTTTTCTTGTTTTCTTTTCGCTACATTTCGTTCTGTTTAAGTATTTCTTATATTCATTTTCTTTTATATTATTGCCTTTAAAAGAAACACGCATGTATATAATTAACCATTTATATATTTTTTATTGTCATAAAAGAGTATAATATTACGGAATGATGCACATTGTATAGGCAAGAATGAAATCAAATTCTTTTTTATTTCAATGACAAATATAAAAATGTTATTTATTTCATCTTAAAATAATTGAATTATTTTTTTATTTTACACACATTAAAAAAATCGTATAAATGAAAGAGAAAAAATACTACTTTTACTAAATTATCTTTGTTAGATATTGGTTGGTTATCAATATTATAAATGTATAATGAGAGATAATGTGTTAAAAATTAAGCAAGTAATATTAATTAAAAGATATAATTGAAACAAAATTGTATTAAAATAGTAATTCATTTTGGGACAATTTTTGTGTGTGCAAATAGGTCAATTATTTTAGGATGGAAGGAGTATGAAATGAAACTTTTCTTAAAATATCACTATCTTTTGATGAGTTGTTAAAATATCACTAATTACTATGCAACACAAATGAAGTAACAAATAACATAACTAATATAATTGTGTTTCTTACTTAATTAAATAAGTATAAACATCAAACCTACGTCAACTAATATAATCATTGACTCTATGAATAACTCTGTGATGAGTTACTTTGCTTATAAATGATAAATTTTATTAATTCAACTGTCAAATAAAAAATTCTTAATCAGTAGATCAATTAGATAAATTTTTATAAAATTTTAAACTATTTGATACTCTATTTAATAATTTCAAATGAACGTATAATACGTTTTTAAAAAATATAAGTAAATATCAATGCCTAGATTACTTTTTGTCAATAATCAATGATTAAATTAATGAAATTTATTGTTTATATTGAGTTATAAAGTGGAGTAACTCATCACAAAGTTATTTTTAGAGTTAATGAATATCACTCTATATATGTATATTAAAAAACTATTTTACGTTTATAGTGATAAATATAGTATTAATTAGATGCATATTTTATTTATCATTAACTGAAAAAGTTTATAATCTTAAATAATAATGTATAATGATGCAATAACACTCGAATATAATCAATATTAAATATTTCAGTTATATTATTCAAAAAATATATTTTAAATGCTCAATATTTCCATCTAAATAAAAGTAGATTTAAGTGGATATTTGCATGTGCGGATGTTATGGTCATACCTAAACCACTTTTGTTGAAAGAGTTGGATACTTTAAGGAAAGCGCAAGTATTTGCTACATAAAAGGTTGCACTTGAAATAAAATGTATAAGGCCAGCCAATTAGCCAAGAACTGTGTGCCTAGAAAAGCATTTGTAACACTACACACCAAGTTGATACGGAATTTGCGGGCTACCAAATAAAACCACTATAAAGGAAGCTAGTTATCTCTATTCTCGCATTTCCTAATCATACAGGCCGATTTGATATTTCACATGTAATTATACATAGCTTTGGTTTACGGATGTCTCTTTCACATATTACTATGAAAGAAAATATATAAAAATTAATTAAAAATTAATTTATTTTATTTTATTTTTTAACTCTCATACATTAATTTTTTATTTTATTTGAAACAAAATATAAACATGCGTTGGCCTACTTTTGTCTGAGTGAGAGGGAGCCACTCTCTATGCTACTGCCACTTATCCCGTAATGCTAATTTTATCCGCACTTAATAAGGTGAGAGATGAGTGTGGAAGTATTCCACAAATTCTCCCTCTACAAATCAAATATAATCGAAAATATTAATTTTTTTAAATATATTTAATTAAAAATTAAAATTAAATAAATCAAATTTTCAATACTCTTTTGTTTATATTTTAATTTAAAATATTTATCTTAAAATTCAAATTACATTAAAAATTAAAAATCACATTTATTTTAAATAAAACTTATTTTAAAACAAAGAAAATAATATTTTATAAAATATAAATCGAAAAGACTTGAAAACCAAGAGGCACACCCAATTATTTAATGATATATAATTTTTTATATTTAATTATTTAAAATTAAAATTAATTTTGTCTTCATGCATCGATGCAAAAGAAAAATAAAAAACTCAAGGGTACTAAAGAGAAAACATTTTTTTTTTATGAAAGAGAAAACAAATTTTTAAAATCATAAATAGTTAATTCACAAACCACACGCATGCAAATGCTATCCAATGTGTGAATTCGATTATGATATTATCAATACCTGATATAGAAAATAAAATAATTTTTTACAAGTCACGTCAAAAAAATCTCGTTTGGATAAACATGTGTTATGATTATTTCATATATTATCAGTACCCAGTAATCAAAAAGTAATTTCTTATACGCCTTTTTACGTTTTAAATATCTTATAAATTATAAAGAAAAACGAATATAGCCATTAGGATAAATTAGTTTAAACTTAATTTATATTGACGGAATGAATAGTTATTTTTAATATATATAATAAAATAATAAATTTTATAGACTTGCTAGCCTGGCAATAGATTCGCACGTTTTTGCCCTCTCATTGCCACGAAGAGGTACCTCTCACAATACAATAGAGAAAATACAATGTTTTGCTTGGAACTCAGGTTTTGTCCCAGATTAGGAGGAAAAAATGGTTTCGGTGGAAAGAGAAGGATTTGAGAGGGATTGATTATTTCGTAGAATATATGTTTTACTAAGCATTTTCTCTCTTAAGATGTTAAAATGTAGATATTAGTTGACCTCTTTAATAATTTTCTTTTTTAAGATGTCCGTAATTTTTTTTTAAGATGTTTGAATTGGAGGAAGTGAGTGTTTATTCAATATTAATATATATAATATTAAAATTTGAAAGTTGGGATGTGTTTTATTAAACCGGAATAGTTTTTGATTTTATTTAATAACAATAAAAAAAAATATTGTGTACAATTTTTCTTAGATCTCAACAAATAAAAGTAGTATCTTATATATATAGAGGGAATAAAACTTAAAGTTAAAAAATAAAGGAAAAGGATAACAAAAGTAATTAACTTTAAACTATCTTAATAACTGAGATAAATAAATGAGAAATGATAATTATGATAAGCTAACATCCCCTTTAAACTTGAATGTATATCAGGAAGATCAAGTTTAGAGGTTAAATATGTGAAAGGACCAAAGTGTAGTGACTTTGTTAGTAGATCAGCAATTTGATTTGAAGTTGAAATTGGCAGCACATGAATGACCCCAACTTGAATTTTGTCGCGAACAATGTGGCAATTCAACTCAATATGCTTGGTGCGTTCGTGAAACACTAGATTGGAGGCGATATGCATGGCTGATTTATTGTCACACAAAAATATGCACATATGTTGAATGAGAAATTTGGAAATCAGCTAACAAATATAACAACCACTGAGCTTCGTATGTGGTGTGAGCAAGAACACGATACTCCACTTCAGAGGAAGAACGTCAAACGGTGGACTGTTTTTTTCTTTTCCAAGAGACCAAATATGAGCCAAGATAAAAATAGAAGCCAGAAGTAGAGCGTTGTGTGTCTAAGAAAGTGCCCCAGTCAGAATCACAAAAAGCCCATCAAACTGAAGGTTGAACTGCTGTTGTAGAATAAGCCATGATTGGATTTAATGTAGTGAAGGATGCAGAGGGCAGTATGGAGGTGTAAATCAGTTTGAGCATATAAGAATTGACTCAACTTACAAACAACAAAAGAGATATCAAGACAAGTGTGAGTCAAGTATAGTAATTTGCCAATCAATTGACGAAAAACAATAGGATTAGAAAGAAGGTGGCCAGAAGTAAGATGAAGCTTCAAGCTAGGGTCTATAGGAGTAGAAATCGGTTTGCATGCTAAAAGTCATGCGTCATTAAGGAGATCCATGGAGTACTTACATTGACAAATTAAAATACCTTTGGAACTCCTGGAAACCTCAAACCCAAGAAAGTATTTAAGGGGGACTAGATCCTTGATACTGAATTTAGAATGCAAGACTTCCTTAACAATATTTACTTCAACCAAGTCATCACTTGCAATTAGCAAATCATCCACATAATTTAGTATAATGGTAAAACCAATGGAAGTTCGTTTGTTAAACAATGGATAGTCCGATTTGGATTGAATAGAACTAATATCAAGGAGAGTGGAGCAAAGTTTAAAATTCCACTAATGACTAGCTTGTTTCAATCCATTAAGTGATTTTTTAAGTTTACAAACCAGATTCCTATTAGAAACCGAAAGACCATGAAATAGTTTCATATAAACATCCTCAACTAGATCGCCATGTAAAAACGTTGTGTTAATGTCTAATTGAAATAAAATCCAATTTTTAGAAGCAACAATATATAAAGTAAGCGAAAAGTAGTCATTTTTAAAGCTTAATTGAAAGTTTCTAGATAATCAAGTCCTTTGGTTTGACTGAAACCCTTAGCCACGAGACGTGCTTTATAACACTCAATAGAACCATCAACGTGAAACTTGAGTTTAAAAACCCATTTACAACCTATAGCAGATTTAGTTGGAGACAAGGTAGTTAATTCCCAAGTTTTATTATGAGCAAAAGCATCCAACTCATTTTGAATAGCTTGCCTCCAATTTTTATCTTTAATAGCAGTTGTATAGCTAAATGGTTCCTTAACAGTTGAAATATTTAAAATGATAGTTGTATGAGAATGAGATAAATTATCATAAGAAAAAAATTGAGAAAGAGGATAGGGAATACCAGAACCTTGCAAAATGGAAACATTCGGATTATGATTTTTATCGCTCAAAAGTTCACAATGATAGTCCTTAAGATAGGATGGAGAATTAACTTTTCAGGTAGACTGTCTGGTAGGAATGTGAAGGGAAGGGTGAGAAACAAGGGGTGGAGGGGAGTGACGGGAAGATTGAGGGAAAAAAGTAGGAATTGGGTGTGTTGTGGTGGTAATGGGTGAAGAAGAAAGAGTGACAAATTTTGAAAGTGGGAGCTCTGGTGAAAAACTAGTGACAGGAGAATTGTCTACAAGAGTTGATAGAAAATAAAACATAAAAAATAAAAGGAATTGAAGTAGGCTTGATGGAAGGAATGGATAAAGAGATTTGATCATGTTGAGAACCACTAAAAGGAAACATATTTTCAAAGAAAAAAGTATCGCGAGAAACAAAAATTTCTCGATTATGTAAATCAAATAGAATGTCTTTTAGTTCCAAATTTATGGTCCAAATACATGCTTTTACGAGATCGAGGATCATAACATAAACAACCAAAAACCTTTATTTCAGAAATATCAGGTAAAGAACCATATAAAACATGAAAAGAAGACTCGTAACTTAAAAATTGGATGACAACCTATTAATTAAGAAAACATAATGTATAATAGCATGTGCTCAAAATTTAATTGATAACTGTGATTGAAACATTAAAGCATGAACAACATTTAAATATGTTGATGTTTACGCTCAACAATGTCATTTGTTGAGGCATGTCCACACAAGATGTTTGATGAAAAATCCCGTTGGTTTGAAAAAAAATCTTTGAGTCAAAACTCGTTTCCATTGTCCGAACGAATACAATTAATGGTTTTATGAAATTGAGTCTGAACCATGAAAACTAAAGATTTAACTAGAGAAGAAGTTTCTGATTTTAATTTCATGAGATATACCCAACAAAAACGAGATTTGTCATGAATAACAGTTTAAAAATATTTGTAAACCAAAATAGAAGGCACAGAAAAGAGCCCCATATATCCATGTGAATCAAATCAAAACAACAATCAGCAATAGTATTACTATTAGTGAAAGGCGAACGTTTATGCTTAGCATGGAAACAAACATCACATTGAGAAATAGATTTAGAAACTCTAACAAAGGGAAATTTTTTATTCATATGATGCAAAACATCAAAAGAAGCATATCCGAGGCAAGTATGTCAAATATTACAAAGAGGTGGCCCTATAACATTTGCTAAACAAGAATTAAAAATACAATTGGCAATAAGAGGAAAAATAATAGGTAAACACGGATCAGAAAACAAGTATAATCCATGAATCAAATCAGCTGTACCAATCCTCTTCTGGGAAAGGTTGTCCTGTATCTAACAGTTATATGCATTAAAAATTAAATTTTAGTTTAAAGACATAGTTAGAAAAGGAATTGAAATCAAATTACAAGAAAATTCTAGAATAAAAAGAACATCACATAGGTAAAAGTCAAAATTAAAGAATATAGTTCCAGCAAGTTCAGTTATGATGGTACATCCATTAGGCAAACATATACGAACAAATTTAATGCGTTTCAAAGATTGGAAAAGATAATCAGAATAACACACGTGATTTGTAGCACTATATCTAAAATCCAAGATTGGGAATTTGTGACATTAGAAATACGAGGAAAAGAAAAAGAACATGTGGGGTAAATTAAAGAGATGGTTCACAATAGGAGAAGAGCTGGTATGAGATATGTGTAATAACGCCAATAAAGCCTTATGTTGCTCAGTGGTAAAACCAGAATTAGGAAAATCACCACGAGAATCATTAGCACAATTGGATTTGTGATCTTCATCATCAACATCAGATGAAGCACAATTATTGGCAGAAGAATTTCTATTCTTTCAAAAATAAGGACCATATTTGTGGAAACAAACATCAATGGTGTGATATGGACGGTTGCAATGGGTGGAATATCTAGAGTGACGACCACAACTACCAAAGGAAAGACCACCAGTATCCCCATCTCGGTACTCACAAATTTTGGGAATTAGGGCACAAGAGCATTTGATTTCATAGGTACAAGAAGGTAGGGGACGCAAATTTCAAGCACTTGACAAAGTTTCTATAATCGTGTTTAATAAGATGTAATCGAAGAATCACCTTGACGGAGGCCGTAAATCTCTTCTTGCAAATTTGAGATACAAAACATATCTCATTGATGATATTGTTCGTGTAGTTCAAACCAAATTTCATCCACAAAATCCATCCACGCCACGCTTTGAGCAATATCCGACTCCAAAGAATTCGTTATCCAAGACATCAACATAGTATTACAATGATCCCATACGATAGAGAGACAATTAATATCATAAGGGCGACGAAGAGAACCATTTACAAATCCTAATTTGTTCTTTGAATGAAGGGCAATGATTATTGAACGCGACCATAAATGGTAGTTCGAGGCGGAGAAACCAACACAACACTAGGATTGTCTCTTGGATGCATGAAGTATGGATCAAGCATATCATGTTGGTAGGTGCGATTGGCTATTACCAGAGACAGAGGAGAAATTGTTGGAGTTTCAGAAGCCATAATGGACGATCTAACATTTTTAGAATCGAAATCCATAATGATCGATGGAGAAAAGAAAAAGAGAAAAAAAATCAGAGTATTTACTCTGATACCATGTTAAACTGGAATAGCCCTCGATCTTATTCAATAACAATAAAGAAAAATGTGTACAATTGTTTTTAGATCCCAACAAATGAAAGTAGGATCCTATTTATATAGAGGGAATGAAACAAATTAAAACTAAAAATAAGGGAAAAAAGATAACAAAAGTAACTAACTCTAAACTATCGTAATAAGAGACTCTAATTGAAATAAACAAATGAGAAATCATACTTACAATAAGCTAACATGTTTGATGTATGGAATTGCTGCTAATGTTATAATAGCATAGACCTTTATATTATATTGAAACATATATGTAGGGATGTTGTTGTATTCAATTTTGTATGACTTTCGAGCACATTATTAAGTGAGAGCTCTACAATGTTTTTCAAAAGTTAAGTAAATATTTTTTGCTACATTGTTGAGTTTGGACCATATTTATTATTAAGGGTTGGATTATTCTTTTATACTTCCTTTAATAAGTTTTTGTTTATAATTAAAAAAAATGTATTAATTATCAAAAACTAATAAATGGGTGTTATGTACCATGGAATTCACCCAGTACCCAAATAGAGAATGCCGATTTTCTAAATGTTTGACTTGTAATCTATTAGTTAATGAAGTATTTTAAGTGGTTAATAAATTATCAATATTGTTCAATTATTTTACAATTATATTCGATAAATGATTAATGATTTATATTTTAATGATAGATAAAAGGTATTTAAGTAGTTAATAGAATACATCGTATAAAAAAATTACACTATTTTTGTTAAAAAAAATACGAATATGTTAATAATACACAAAGTGTATTGTATTTTTTTTCAAAATCTATGTTTAAATAATAGATATTTGTGTAAAAATTTGGTGGAGTCTTTGCATGCAAATAGAACGAAGCCTTGTTGGCTTATCTCATTTCTCTCTTTTCCATCTTAATCATCATACCAATTCTAAAATCATTAAAATATGGTACATCAATTTATTCGGCGAACAAAAGCTTTACTATTTTTTAAGTATTATAACATGCGTGTGTGTAAATGTCAATATTATTACAAAAAACAAAGTCAACCTATGTATTTGCATATTTCTTCCTTCTAGCAAATACATAACATGAAATAATTAATGAGACTATAAGCTGTTAGTAATAGCAATAATAATTTAATAATGATAAGATTACAGCTTGTTGTTCACTTTTTTATAAACATTTATTAATTTTTTAAATGTATGATATTGTGTTTTTTCTCACCTCAAGCGCATGTCATAGTTTTTCTTTTAAGGAATCATAATCATAGTTAGGCCATGTGCAGAGAGTCTAATCATATTACACCTGAATGGTATTTCAACTTAATTACGTTTCTTCCTCTGTTTTAGTACCATGAAGTACGTTCATCAAAAAGCGGTATTCATCGAACAGCCAATATTCCTAATTTCAATCTTCAATTCATGCATACCAAATAAATGAATAATAATATGCTGTGGCCTGTGTTATTATAAACAAGAAGCAACATGAAGGTCAATTTGTAAATTTTCAACCATTCCAATAATCATTTCCCTTTGTCGTTTGTATCTATTAAAAAAAATAATATCTTATGTAATTAGCTTAGGTTGACTTTTTTTGGATGAATTAGGTTGACTTTTTTTGGACGAATTAGGTTGACTTACATAAATTTCTTTTTTTTTTAAACTTACAATAAGTCTCAAATTCAAATTTATGAATATAATTAGTAAAATAAAGTATAAAAAATTATAAGAATATAATTAACAACTTCAAATTATTTTTAAAGAACTTCCAGCTTTGTTGCCCATGCCATATGATTCTACTCGACTCGATCTATTAATTAATTAATCTTCGTAATTGTCTGGGATACTCGATTTAAAAAAAATGCTTAGATCATAAAGTGTATGAGAAATCAACAACAATCACATAAACGAGTCGGATACTACAATTTTAATTTGAAATCTTATGAAATTGGATGGGATATTGTTTATATGTTGCTCAACTCAAGAGCAAGACTACTAGAATAATTGTTTTTGGTGGATGCTTTTCCGGCCTCCACAATTCTCGACATCTTACCCAATTTAAGGATCCGATAGTAAAAAAAATGAAATTAATGATTTATTGAAAGCTCTAATTCCGTAGTGTTTTTTGCAAATTGAAAATAAACACGGACAGTAGATGAACAATTAATCACTATTATTTTCTATAAAAAATTTAATTACTTAATAAAAAAAACTTTTAAATTTTTTAGTATTTAATAAAATCTCTCCTATTATAATATTTTTAAATTCAAAACTAATAATATTTATAAAATTAATATTATCTCAACAAATATTATATTGTACAGTGACTATCTCCAAGTTCTGTATAGGTGTTGTTGATTTCTTTCCCGTGTGTTTTCAACTTGTTTTTTTCTTCTCATCTCCTTAGTCTTCACAATCACGTTTCCCCCATTATGGGAGAAGATTTTTCAGTCACCTGCGACGATTCACCCTCCTCACGAGGTTCCCTCCATTGAAACCACAAGATAAATGTATAATTGTGTATTTGTTGCTAATCTTCCATTAATAAACTAACCCAACTGAGTTATGATTTTAAGAATTACATAAGGTGTGCAGTTCTTTATGGGTATCAACTTTATTTCAAAATGTTATATATATATGTTGACTAGATTTCCTTTGTCATTTATCAACAAATGGATGAAGTTGAGGGACAGGGCCGACCCAACCCATTATTAGGCCTAAAGCGAAATTATCAGACGGTGGCTTTTCAAAGTTAATAAATAAATTATTAATATTTTTATTTAAAATTGATCTTTCGTACTTTTTTTTGTGCAAAATTATTTATCAAATTATTGTAATTGATTTTGTTTAACAATTCTTTTTTAATCGATAATAAAGCTAATCCATTTAATCTTTCTAGTGAAAAACAATGCCTTTAAAGTTTCAGACGAAGGATTCTAAGAGACATTTTTAGTAAAAAACAATGTCTTTAATATAAGATGGTTTTTAGTGAAAAAGAATGCATTTAATATTAAAAGATTCTTACAACGGTATAGTATCCTCACCCTCATAAATAGTTGCATCGATTTTAATTGGCTATTAGTACAATCAACACACAACACATGTATCAATTCAAATGATGATTACGCAAAAAATTAAAAAAAAAATTGGAGGCCTTTTTTGTTTATGCATATGGTTAAAGAGTTTTGATAATATATTATTGGGCCTCTATACCGTATAAAAATTAAAGTAAAAAAATTATTTTTTGGCGAGACCTAAAGCAAGGGCTTTAGGCGCCTCCCCGTTGGGCCGGCCCTGTTGAGGGGTATGTTGTTCGGGTATAGGATTTGGTATTCATAACCATTATAATTTTTGAAAAGTTTATATTTAATTTAAATTGTGATGTTCTATACTTTTTTCTCTAGAATTGACTATTTAAAATTCTCCGCTCTTCGTCTTCGCCGTCCAAAATGTTCTATTACGCCTGATATTTTTTTGAGGGATGAAGAAAATGTTAATAATAGTGAGGACTTGTATGGTACAATTGAAAATTAACATGATTTTTGTATTATCAAAT
Organism: Cicer yamashitae; assembly: GCA_037974755.1. Lineage (NCBI taxonomy): Eukaryota > Viridiplantae > Streptophyta > Magnoliopsida > Fabales > Fabaceae > Cicer > Cicer yamashitae. The sequence goes on from JBBPBQ010020324.1 coordinate 12,876,440, forward strand.
TAAATCATCAATAGCTTAATGACATGTCATCTTTGAATAAGTTTGACTGTATTTTAAATTTAACACCACCAAATTTTTAAGATTTACATTTTTTTTCTATTTTAAAACAATTAATATTTAATAACCAATTTTCTTCTCTCCGTCGTTCAGAGCTCTGTCATTCTTCACTGTCTCTCTCCTCCGTTCTGCATTAAGTATCAAAGACGAAAAGTTCATTAAGAATTAAAGACGAATTTGGAAACGACGACTCATGATCGACAACACCAAGATGATAACGATGCAAACACGAGCAAATTGAGAGTGAGACAGAAGAGGGATCTTCTCGCGGTATTAAAATAAATAAATAAATTAGAAAAATAATTTATTAAATTTAAAGGGATTAAACTCAAAAGATAAATGTATTGTACAAATAATTTAATTTATTTAATATATAATATATAGATGCTGATGTGAGAAAAAGTAACATACTTATTGGTTAAAAAATTAAGAGTATCAATATACTCTTTTTTTTAAGAGTACTATAGAATTTGTCATAATAGTGATAACTACATTTGACTATGAAACACCACACCAAGATAGGAAAATAAACATAAAGTTACACTAAGACAGTAGACAACACAACATCGCACTCAAAAAAAATATAAAACTTGAAAAATAAACAAATATGTGTGGAAACTACTTATTTAAATAAAAAGATAAGACATAATAACTTTAAAAATAATTCTAAACAAAAAAAACAAATAGTCTTAAACCACCTCTTTAACATATGAAAAACAATTGTGTGGACTATAGGTATGTGGGAGATTAGTTAGGTTAAGAATTTATGAAAATATTTTACTGTCACTAAGTTGACATTTGCTAAGAAAACATATTTATAACTAAAATAATAAATAGTAGTAATAATAATTGTACATTACGTGCATTTGTGAATGGATTACGTGACATATTTTAATAATATATACACAAGAGTAGTTAAATTCCTTCATCCACATTCCACAGTACTTTTGATCTTAAAAATTAGAAAAAAGGTCATCCTATTCCTCTATCTCTACCCTCTCTTCCCCTTACAATAAAGACAAATTCCTCAAAGATATATATTTATATCTCTCTCTTGTTTTATTGGTTAAAAAAAACGAGTTAAACAAAGTTAGACCCTTGATTTATGTTTATCTTAATCTGAGTCAGCTAATGATTAAGAATCTTCCTTAATTTCAGCTTTAAGTGGCTTCTCTGCATCAATTTGTTTGCTGTCATCAACATTAATAGTACTAGTTGTTGTAATTGTCCCTAATCCAGTTAATTTCCTAGCTCTTAATGCTTCACCATCCCAATCCGTTTGACTCAAAACAACCAACATAGTCACTGCACAAGAACCTTGAGCCACAAGCAACCCAAGCCAAAGTCCTTGAAAATCAAACCCAACAAAAAATGCTAACCAAATTGCCACAGGCATTCCAATAATGTAAAAACATCCAAAGTTGATATTTGCACCTACTTTTGGCCTTGCAGTTCCTCTTAGCACTCCACAACCTGTTGTTTGTGGACAATTTCCAAGTTCACAAAGTCCTATTAAAGGTAAAACCAAAGATGTAATCTTTACTATCTCTTTATCTTCAGAAAACATACTAGCCCAAATCTTCCTAACCATTACAGCAAAAATCAAAGAAAAAACACCTAAAATGAAGCTACAAGAGAGTCCTACAATAGCTGAAATTTTAGCTTTTGATGGTTTTTGAGCACCTAGTTTATTACCAACTCTAGTTGAAACACTAAAACTTATTGATGATGGAAAAATATAAAGTAAAGAAGTTGTTTGAATCAAAATTCCCATAGAAGCAACAGTTGCTCTTGGATTTATCAACAAACCACACAACAGAATCATGATTTCATACCACCACCATTCAAGGCAAACAGAAAGACAACTTGGTATAGCTAAATTGAGAAGTGATTTCCATTGTTTGAAACATTCTGAAGAGAAACCACCCCATGTTTTTTTATGTGTGCCAGAGAAAACTATGTAGAGAATCAAAGAAGCAACAAGGTTGAAATTTGTCCACACCCCACTTAAAGCAACACCTTTGATTCCCATATTAAGGTGAGAAACAAGAAAGTAGTTTATAGGGACATGAAGAAAAATGGCTAAAGTAGCACAAAGGGTTAAAGGGAGAGTAATGGATTGGCTTCTAAGGTAGATTCTTAAAGGGTGTAAAATAGATTGAGCTAAGAGATCAGGAATGGAATAGATAAGATATAATTGAGCTTGTGTAGCTATAGATTCTTCTTGGCCACATAAAAGAAGGATTTTTTTTGTGTAAATCCAAAGAATTGATATAGGAATAGAAGTTAAGAGTAACAAGAGAATGGTTCTTTGTAAGCAAAGACCAAGGAGAGTGTATCTTTTGGCACCAAAGGCTTGTCCACAAATAGGCTCCATTCCAACCGCTAGACCGGAGAGGATTGAGTAACCGGTAATGTTAGCGAAACCGATCGCTAGCGAACCGCCTGCTAAGGCGAGTTCGCCGAGGTGACCAAGAAAGAGCATGGAGATCATTGAACGACAATATAGTAAGAGACCGGTTAGGATCATAGGAAGGGCAATTTTGGCTATAGAAATTATTTCTTTGAAGGTAGCTCTAAGATGGGTTTTTTGGATTTGTACTGTTGTTGGATTCTTTTGTTGTTGTTGGTATATTGCTATGTTTGTGTCTTTTTGGATAAGTGGATTGGTCATCATGTTGTTGTTTGGTTCATTTGGGTCTTTGATTGGAACTACTAGAAATTCAGGATTTGAATTGCATTTGCAAGAGAGTTGAGAAGTTAGATGACACATAGTTTCTCTAATAATTTTATGTTTGTATCAAGAAAAAAAATCAAATGGTTTAGAGAAGATTTGAAAATTGAAACATAGAAAGAGTCAACGAATTAGGAGAATAGAGTTGAAGGGGGGTTGTACAAATTGTTGTGTGTTGCGTTTTATAGCCTTTGAATGTCTAATGTCCTTAGGCACTTTTGGAGGGCTAAAAACATTTAGCATCGACCGGCCTAAAGTATGAGATATATCATATGTCCTTTTTTTATTTAATTAGTAAATTATGCATCTTTAGAAAGATCTTTATTTTACATTATTATCGTTTAATTATTAATTTTTTTTCGATAAGGTGTTATTTTTGATTGATGAGGGGCCATATAACACTTTGGAAGGCTGATATTCAAATATATCAATTTTCATTAATATCTTTATTGAATTGACAAAAATATTCAAATATATACAAATTATATGATTTCATGACGAGGGGCCAAATCAAGTTTGGAATATTATTTAGGCGTTAGAAATTTGTTGTTTTTTCTTTTGTTCTTAGTAATCTAAAATTAAAATGGTTTCAAAATTTTAACTTATACGCATATGCTAAAAGACACGAGGGGGAAAGGATAATCCAAAAGTGATATTTTAGACAATAGTCACAGTTTGTATAGTATTAAGGGTCAGTGCTATAGACAAGGTTGTCCTTGGACAGTTATATAAGGATTAGGTTTTGTAAGCAGACCAAAAGCCAAAAGCCCATTAGAGTCCTTCAATGTTCAACCTTGATTTATAAGAAATTATTCATCAGTATTAGAGACCTTGTGTCAAAATAAATTTGTTTGGTTCATAGATGGGACAAGGCCACACTTAACGGTTTGTTCAACTAAGTAGGGTCCATCAAGAGATTCCAGTGTATTGTGTTGTTTTTAACATCACATATACAAGAGATGATAACAAAAAGGCATGTGTTTCATTGTCAATGTGTGCTGTCTATTAATTTGGCTATTAATATAGTAACTAGATTTAATCATGTCAATTGTTTTTGTTCATTGAATCTAAAGAGTCAGTTATGAATCATGCTTACTCTGTCGTTGAGATCAGTTAGTTTAAAGAAAATTGTTATTACTTTCTCTTGATTTTAAAAATTAACGGGGAGTCAAAGGTTTAACCGTTTGATATTTGATATATGCAAAAATATAATATTTTAAAGCAATTAGTCACAAATTAATCGGTTCTGTATGTTTACCTATTTATAAGATAAATAAAACGAGTTAAAATATAATTTTTAATGATCTCTTTAATTTAATATTTATTTTAGTCTTTTATTTTAAGATTTATTTTAGTATTTTATATGTTTGAAATATGTATATGTTAGTCTCTTTTTTTTTAAGAGCCTTACAATGGTACTATGAAACACTAAATATAAGAAAAGAGGAGTATATATGAATTCAAGTTTCTCTAACGTATTAAATGACAATATATGAATTCCCTTAAATGCAACTCATACATAAAATATTGCAGCGGCAAATCATAGGTCGACACGTGTGCTTAAGAATCCAAAATTAATTAATTGAGACCTGCGCCGTAAATTTATGAGTTTAGCCTTAGCATGTCATTGCTTAAATAAAATAATAATAACAAAAAAAAGTCTTAGCATGTCATTAACACATTAGACGTTTTTAATTATGAAACGTAAATATAGAAAAATGTAGTATTGTAAATTTGAATCTACACTACAATGTATCAAATTTTTCTACCTTTTTTATTATTTGAATTGCACATAGGCAACTCACGTAATACCATTTTATTATTAACAAATGTTAGTTGTTGCTTTATTAGTGATAGAGTTGACCTCATGGTCTTTTTATTATTTTAATATATATGGATGAGTGTTTCGATGAATCAAAACTTATGTCTATTGTAGATTAATATTTAAAAATTATTAAAAAATTTAACGATAATTAACAATACTCGTCAGAAATAGAGGTTCACGTCATCCTCATTCTTACGAATGAGACGGTAACATATTAAGCGTTGATTTAACAAATTTATTTTTGAGATACGTTATCTTTTGTTTTTAACGAACGACCATCAATCAAGTCACTTTGTCAATCATGAGAACAACCATGAACTTCGATTTCTAGGAGACAACACTCATTATTAAAATTTTAAAAACTATTTTCAAGTACTATTATACGGTGGACCACTTATCACTGATAAGTGGTCCACTTTAAAATTTGTCATATGGAAAGACAAGATCAAAAGTGGGATAACTAGAGCTTGTTTGATTGTGTTTTACTTTTTAATTTATGAAAAATATTTTATAAATAAATTTTAGAAAATTATTTTTAAAAAGACAATTTTTTTAAAAAATATGTTTGGCAACTCTAATTTTTTAAAATAGTTTTTGACTAGAGAATTAAAAAAACTGAAAAATGAAAAGTAAAACACCATTTATCTATTTTTCTTTTCTAGTTGTAAAAAGTATAATATTAAAAATAGTTTTACAAAACAATTTTCAAAAACAAGTAATTCAAATAAATTTTTTCATTTTTAAATTTTAAAATACTAAAATAGAATTTTTAGAATGTGAATCAAACAAGCCCCTAATGTTTTTTTGAAAAAGTAGAACATCTTGTTAGGTTGTCAACTGTAGACAGTTACTTTAAAGTCATCTAAAACTCTAATGATGATCGATGACACTCTTCGAAAGTATAAAGTAATGACTCTCCTCGTCTTTATGGTTGAGACAATGACATAATTAGAGTTGGTTCGACGAGTTGAGTTTTGAAGAACACGTCTATTTTTTTTTTTTTTTTTTATAATTGATAAATTTTATTGAAAAAATCCTCATACTTATCTTTTTTTTTCTTCTTATTTTTATCAAATTTCCATTGAAAGACCAAGAGACTTATTGGCTTATAATTCAAATGAGAACTAGAGAATTCGATCGCCATTAGTGTTATCTGACTTTAGTGTTATCTGACTTTTAAGTAATGATGTACGGTGCACTACCTATGCACACTACCTATGAAAGTAGTTTACCATAGCATTTAACTACTATTATATACTCAAAAGATTGAAAAAAACTCGAATTATAATTGCTCTATGTATTCTTCACAATTGGAATTTTTTTAATAATTTTTTTATTTTATTTTCAACACTTTAATACATGTGACCAAATAAACATTTAACAATTCTCCTCTCGTACAATTAAACATTTGATTCTTAACAAAATTCATTATAAAGGAATTGTTTGAACCAGTGCAGTTGTCGCATGCAAGAGTCAAAGCTAACATCGAAAGTAAGTACCTAATATGTTTTATGTTTCTACCAATATTTTTAAAAGAACACTAATTTAGTAGGATCACATTTAATTTTTAGTACAGACCAAAATAATTTATTCAATAATTACTAACAAAAGAATAAATTTAGTAAGGTAGTTGTCTAATTAATATCTCTAATTGCTTTTAATATTGCTGATTGTCTCTTCAAACTAACACAAATCATTTCAACATATTTTGTCCTCGTACATTTTCTGGAAAATTTCTCATAAGGTCACCCATCACACAAGTCAAATGCACTTAACTGCCGAAGTTTTTATGATCTAGACTATAAAAAAGAAATATCTGTTGATATAAGTAGGACACTTTTGTCCTCGTGATCTCTTATTCCTACAAAAATTTAGGTCACTTTTGTACCTATGATCATGGGCATCACATGTATGTAATGTCTTGTCATATTTTATAGGAATAGAGAGAAAAAATGTCTTAATCATGGGTTATAAAGTGTCCTGAGCATCACTTTATATTTATAACCATGATCAGGATACTTTTTCTCCATATTCATTTATTAAACTCATAAAAGTATAATGGCAATCAAATTACCTTGAATGCTCCAAGGTGCACAAGAATTTGACGACACAAACTTTAATAAGGCCACATAAGTTCGATAATATTGATCAAATATTTAGTACCACTATTTGACTTTTAAACAAAGATTCTACAACATTAGACTGACAATGAAGTATGAATCTTATCTAAATGAATAAAGGACACAAAAATTGTCAAAACCACCAAAAGTTTCAAAGCTTTATCGCAACTACACTACAGCTATTTGCTGAAAACTAAATTAAGTCCAGTAATGACCTAGTTATACAATCTGTTGGCCCTTCAGGTTTTTGTTCATTAAGGACTGAAATCATTCTTCTGCAGGGGGAGACTGGCTCTGGCTGCAACAACACGAATGAACATGATTAAAACAACAAACATATCACGCGGATGTAAAGAAGGCTGGAAAAAATAAACAAAAATTCCAAGTAATGAATAAATGTCTGCAAACCTGCGGTATTGTTCACGCATGGGACTTTCAGGACCACCATAATTGGGACTGTCCCTGGGTTCAGGCATAGTATTTGGGCTCCCTCCATCATCATTGTATGAACTGGGGTTCCCTTTTGCATCAGGACTAGGGCTCCCTCTATAATCATTGTATGGACTGGGGTTCCCTTTTGCATCAAGACTATGTCTAGGGCCATGGCCATTTTCAGGGCTATCCTTCACAGTATCATAAGGACTATCACCAGATCTATGACCTTTTTTAAGGTCTATCCTCTCTCCTTCTTCGGGACTATGGGAGAGAGACCTGTCAGTTCTCTCCCGCTCTTTCTGATAAGGACTGCGGCTGGTGTCACGAACAGGCTCAGAACCATCCCGGTCTCTTCTATAAGGACTAATGCTTCTACGCCCATAAGCAGGGCTACCTCGCTCTCTCCGATGGGGGCTTCTACTACGGCTTCCGCCACGCCCATAGTCAGGGCTGCTCCTCTCCCTCTTATATGGACTGGGGCCACGGCCATAATCCGGACTGCCCCTTTCTCTACGATAAGGACTGGGTGATCGCCTTCCATCACGGCTTCTGTCACGTTGACGATCACGGCCTCTCTCAGGGCTATGTCCATTTCGCCTAATATCATCATCTTTAGCGGCAAATTCAACTGAAATAACTCGATCCAACAACTTGCTGCAAATCAGGATTTGAAAAGAACTCAGGTTATCATTTAAAAAAAATACAAAACCATAATGGGAAGATAAAACTGCCTAGAACTTAAAATTATTGGCATCCATCATGATAGCATAATATTTGGCCAAGCAACCAGACTAAAGGAAACAGGTATTACCAAACCACACCCCATATCCTCCAGAAATTGACAATAATAAAGTAATAACTATAAGCCAATGACAGTTTTGAAAGAGGGAAAAATCTTGACCAATATACAAATAACTGAATTACCTCATATTTGTAGCTTCCAGTGCTTTGCAAGCATCATCTTCTGATTCATACTGAACAAATGCAAAATTTCTTCTGATCCTCACATTAACTATCTTACCATATGGCTCAAAGTGCCTCTCCAAGTCCCTTGTTCTGGTATGGTATGTATCAAAATTAATGACAAATAAGGTCTTTGATGGTCTTGCATTAGCTGAAGATCTTCTTGGACGTTCAGCAGGCCTTCGGATGCCACGCTCTTGCTGTAGCACAATACATCCAATGATGATGAAAACATAATTGGCAAAAACAATATTCTAGCATCAGCATTCTGGTAAAAAAAAAAATACCAATGATGTGTTACCTTTGTCCATTCTACGCGAAGTCTGCGCCCTTTTCGGCCAAATTCTATCCGATCAAGGGCACGAATTGCAGCCTCAGCATCTCTCTCATCTTCCATATAGATAAAAGCAAATCCTGCGCACACAAAAAGTTTTATCAATTTTGTATTAACATTTATCATAAAACTGAGGAAAGATAATTTAGACAAACAGTCCAATCAACAAAACTTCACTTGTGATGCGGCAACTGACCCCTCTGCTATGCACGAACTCAATACTAACAACTTGGATATTAAAATTTAGGTAAACCTCCTTTTTTGTATGAACTAATTTGACCAACAGAATTAGTAACAGACCTTGCGTAATAAACAAATTTGTGTCAAGAACAAGAATCCAAAAGTGTAGGTCTCATGGTGGGTCAACGGAAAGGAGTGCCTTCTCCATTCATTCTGCTGCCACTGCTGTGAGGTTGGCAATATTTCAACCTTGAAACATGTCCAAAAGTGAAGGCTGGCAAAAGGCACGAAAATTGAAAGGCAATTGTGACTGAGGAATACGTGGAATTGTGCCATTGTGGATCAAATTGAATGATTTGAAGATGTGCATCGCGGGCAGGAAACGGATTTCTGAAAATCCCATCCATTAGCTTGGGAGTAAATGGATATGCAAAGATAATCCTGCGCCAAAGAAAATGTTGAGTATGGGGGTCGATGCTTCAAAAATACATGATTTTGACTTAAAGATATCTTGAACCCCCCCACAAGTGCTCAACAAGGTGCTATACACCAAGGTCCAACTCTTGTAACTGAATCACCAATCTTGGAAGATACTATGTAGTTGCTGACCCGCAGGAGGATGATGCTATACGTCGGATAAAGACTCTCATGCTGCTCCACTACTGTTGGATGTCTTAAAGGACTGATTGCAGATGTGCAACATATGTTAATGTGTATTTCCCACTACCATCTAATACGTACTGTTCGGGGTGACAAAACATAGAGATAAAGGTACTTCTATTGTCAAGTGTTCCCAGTTCTCGTGATTTATGGTGAAACACTTAAATTTTAAATCAACCAATTTATTTTTTAAACATTCATGTCGTGTTACAAGGACAGTTCTCACAAGAGACCCTGTCCTACCATAAATCATCATGAAACCCCCTGGAGCAGATAAGTAATATATAGTTTCAATTTATCTACTGAATTCAATAATATGGAAATTGATTCAGTTCACATTTCCCAAGTAACAAAACTCAGTCTTCCTTTCTCAACTGGATTGAATCAAACCCAACAGCAATCTGGTGTAAAACTTATGTAGAACTATTAATTAATATTATACTCGCACTATAAACTTGTCTGTAATGAAATTATACAATCTACTCAATTCAAGAATAACAGTTTATAAGTCATTAAAACTCAACCTTTTATAGGCTCTATTTTCCACTGGTAAAAATAACTAATGTACAACTATGCAGTAAAAACCAAAGTTCAACCTCAAATATCTGGTCCATGCTAATTTACCTTAACTAAAAGAGAACTGAGATATTGAAATACTATTAAGCGTCCACCTTAAAATTTTGAAATACATAATTAGCAAATCGGAAAATAACAAACAAAACCTTACCAGACTTCAAATCCACCCTATCAACCTTCCCGTATCGTCTAAAAAGCCGTTCCAGCTCAGACTCCCGTGCATCATATTCAACATTTCCACAGAAAATAGGTTTCATTTTCCCTGAACACAAAAGTTGACAAACATTCAAAATTTAACACCTGACCAAGCATGCATGATAATCATAATCATAGCTGCATAATTATCAAATTGAGGAAATTAATTTTGAGTCTTTAACCCTTGAAGCTTTTACACATTTTATAAACTACAAAAGAGCGAATTAAATTAAACTAATACAACTACCATTCATCATTTCTGAGAAAATTGAGCATTGCATTTACACGCTGCAAATGGAAAACCAACAATAACAACTAAAAAAAAAAAATTCTAACATAACCAAAAAATATTACTACTCAGAAATTCAGATCTAGATTTTTGGTGCGAATTGGAAAGAAATGATGAAAACAATGTTGAATGAAAAAGGAAGGATGCATGAGATTAGTGATGGAATCGGGGTAGAGATGGATGGTTGGCTAACCTTGGACGAGAGTTGGGTCGGAACCCTAGGCAGAGAAGAGAAATTTCACTGATTTTTTTTTTTGAGATTTTTGAGTCGTTTGACCAACACTAGTGAAATGAGCGGATCTCAGAAAAATGTATCACAATATATAGTGATGGATGGACGGACGAGATTGAACTTTTCTGGTTTTGCTCAGATGCCCTTCTACTTTTCTCAACTTCTGCGTGAAAGTCCTTTTGTTGGATCATTAAAAGATAAATTAATATTAATTTTTAAACGGTAAAAACTTAAGATTTATATTTAATTTTCTACAAACAAAGATATTTATAATGTCTTAAAAGTGACTACAAAAAAATAGTCAAATATTTAAAGGAATCGTATAATTTGACTTAAAAGAAAATATTAAAAATTAAAATGAAAAACTTTTTGAAATTAAAAAGACAATAAAAAATTATAAACACTAAAAATTTAGTTAATTTAATATTTAATTAATCTTTAAAATTAACATATGTTTGATTTTTTTACGTCTATTTGTGTTTGATATTTAATGTTTGTTTATTATGGTAAAAGATAATTTTTTTAAATGATTTATAAAGTTAGTCAAAACAATTTTTTATTTAAAGTAATATTTAAATTTTACTATTTAATTTAAAATTTCATTTTAAAAAATTTATAACAAACTTTAAAATAATAAAAATATTAAATAAAATAAATTTAAGACTACATTATCTATGTAAAATTATTTTACATTAATGATGGATCAGAACTTACTATTAACTACTTAAGGAAGGGAAACCTATGTGGTAAGCTAGAGGGGCCACGACCAGTGTAGCTTTTTTTGTATTTCTTTATATATACTTGCGTTTCCAATGGATGAAGTGGTGAAATCATGAAGTGATCTTGCGCCTAGATAATACCTTCCAATTGATTCATGTCGACATAAACATTTAAAGTTTTGTATTATTACTTTAATTAATGCTACATATTTTATTTTTATTTTATCTCATAAAAATCATTTTTATTATTATTAAAACTCCATATTTTACTCATCAGTCTTTTTCAGCATAAATATAGTCAAAACAACCGTTCTCAATAAGATAAATTTTTTACTGATTATTTATTATTGCACTCCTTTGGTTTTAAATTTATAAGAGATGTAATTTTAGTTCTTTAAATTTAACTTAATTTTTCTTTTAGGGTATTTGAGTTTTTTTTATTTAAGCATTTACGTTACATTCGTTTGTACCATTAACTTTTAATATTTATGAAATTATGTATATAAATTTGAAAAAAAAATCGAATTACTGTCGTAAAATATTAAGATCTAATTAAAACATCGCAATAAATTGATTGTCTAAATTAATTTACATGTAAAATAAGTTTAAAACATTGATTATGTGGATAGACCTTTTATGACCTTGTTTTTAAGATTATATGTGTGTTTAAATTGGTCAAGACAAAATTAAGAAATATAGAATATTAATAAAATTTATTAATGTTTTATGAATGATTAATATGATAGATATATTGTTGAAGCATTTCATAGAGTTACAAATAATTAGAAATTTTTTTAACTATTATCAAAATTGAGATAAAAGATTAACGGTATAAATAAAATACAATTAATAGACTAAATCGCGAGAAAATATAAATGACATAAGCGAGAATTAAATTAAACGACTAGAGTATTTTTGTCTTTCTTTTATTGTCATAAATGACACTTTTGAACATGTGCTTATATTTTTATAACATCAAAAATATTAATTGCATTCAATGAAATTTATTAATAAATGTAAAGTTTAGTTCTTTTTACTTATAATACAATGCGGAAATGTACACATCATTTACATCTCCTCGAACTGTTAAAGAAATACCAAAATATGTTTTAACTGGCTAGAGGTTCAAATAAATAAAACTTTTACATTTGTGCATGTATAACTTACACATAAGCTTCCCATAACTTACAAAAATAAATATTAAAAATGATCCCTTTTTCTTCTTAAAAATCACGGGCTACTTGCTTTTTGTGAGTATGTTAATTGTACAGCTAACATCTCTTTATAATATCTTTAGATTTCTGACCGAAACTGAAAATATAAATGAGTTTCCCTTATGTTCCACCATTAATAAATTCATATAAGGCCCATAAGAGGATACCAATCACTGTGTCCCTCACTAAACTTTTGATTAACCCATCAATCCAGACACTAGAACCCCCATCATATGATTTTTTCCCTACAAGGTCTCGAAACCTCAAATCCCCTGTATCAGATAACAAAGAATATATTACACCATTCATGTGGCCTTTTCCAATTACACCTACCACCCTTTTACAGTTATTCACAGCTTTGCTCCTCTTCAGAGACCATGCAAGATACTGCAAAAATAAAATAAACCATTACTTTTTACTTGTAGTGCTAAAGGATATTACTGTAATGCAGTTTTGAGTGAGGGGCAGTGAGATAAGGAAGAAAAACTTACAGTATCTCGTTCATGTATAAGAGGTGCCAATAGGGATGGATATGAAAAACTGAGTTGCTCATAAAGCTGAAGTGTACCATCATCGGAACTTGCTTTCTGCAGCTAAAAATATTTGGCTCCTTAGTTTTTTAAATAACTACTATGAAGGATAAAGGTATAGAACATTTTTCTTTTGGGTTTTGAAAACCCTCCAAGCACAGTAGCAAAGAGCCCTAGTAATTTGGAGTTCGTCTAAGAAGTAATTACATAAAGTTAGACTAAAGATTATTCTTGTCAAAGATCGAACTCTAGTACTTCCAATTGATTAAACTTTTATTGAATAAATTCATTAACCACTTGAGCTCAACTGTTTGATTAAAGGACATTTAACATAAAAAAGAGTATAAATTGAAGTTGATCTAGGCAAGAGAAGTAACCTCAAGCTTATTTGTAGAAATGTCTGATGAAGATGTAATCCCACGGATAACTATGATCAATAAACTCAACTTCTCAGTCCATTTCAAAGCCTTCCATGCTCTCTGAAGCTGCAAAACAGATTAATATAGACCAGGAAAAAAAAATTAATGTTTGTAATTTACTACATTAAATGCAACCATAAACTCCATCTTCCTAGATCATATACAGGAAATTTCAGCTGTTTCCCATTGTTTCAAATTCAATATACAAAAATCTGGAATAATTGTTGAACTCATTTATTTCCTTGGCATGATATGTAATATGTACATACCGTTATTTCAATTGGCCTGTCTCCCAAAACTATTTGTGCACCAACTTCCTCTGACATTTTTCGAGCAGCACGGAACTGCATAATAGACATTGCTTTTTGTCAAAATGGGTTCTACATCCAAAAGCATCAAATATTGAAGGAGTTAATCAACATTTTAGTCCTTGAAATGGTAAACGCCGGTTAATTTAGTCCCTCAAATCTGTAAAATAACAATTTGGTCCTTTAAATTGAAAATATCAGTCAATTTAGTTACCTCGTCGCCAAAAGGACGATTAATATCTGAAGAGATCTTTGATGAAAAAGCGGCCAGAAGCAATCGTAATGCTAAAGCAGTTTGACCACCTGAAATTTAGTTCATGAGCAATAAATAAGTTTTCTTGTAGATTCCATGAGTAGCTTAGTTTTTTCAACCATGTGAATGAAAAAAATAGATTACTTTAAATGATTGTTTCTCTCTATTTGATTTAAATCAAGTGAAGTTTAATGTGAGTCAAACATACTAGTATCACACCAAGAAAATACATAGACATGTGGAACAAATTTTGTGCTTACCCAGGTTTATGCTACGACCAATAGCTCCAAAAAAACCAGTCCCGCTTAAGGAAAACATAGTAGAACGTAATTGTTTGTCAAGCTCACCATCATCAGCATACATGATCCCAGCTCTGGAAATTAAATCTGCAAAAATTGAAGTTATGATGCGGATTGACAGTATATATATAAAAAATTCATTTGTATAACTTCTTATGATATCAGTTGGAAAATAAAATTAAGAACTATAATATAGAGTATATACAAAGGAAAATTTTACACATTCTTATTATTTATAATAAATAGTACAAGCTATATGATTTTTAAATTTGTGAAGATATAGCAGCTACAAATAAGAAAATCAAAACATTAACATTAACAGTTGAATCATCATAATCACATATAGTTATGGTTTGTTTATGTAATGTGTATTAAGTTTTTATAACAATATATAAGTGAGAAATGTCTCTCATTTATAAATGCATTTCCAAATCTTATCACATTCAGTACTTGCAACACACCTCTCACGCCCTTAACATTAGGAGTGTAACCTGAGTGATCTAATAGAAGATAGTTCAATTGATATTGGAGAGACTCTTGATACATTTTTTAAGTCATTAGTAGTGAGTCTAACTCTATTTAGACCATGTGTCTTTTTCAATGAGTTTTTTTCAATATATTCTCTTTCGCCAGACACTATTAGGTTTGGTGTGTGAATAATTTGGTGGATGACCGAATAGATACACTCTTGGATCATGTATATAAATGCATACATAGATTAGTGAGTTTATAAAACATTTTTAATAAAATATTCAATATAACTGAAATAAAAATAAAAGGTTATGAAAAGAAAATATGAGTTCTTGCCTGCTTCTGCAGAGCTCAACAACAACATTATCTGGCTTGACAGCCTTAACAACACGCTCAACCTCCATAGCCGATTCTTTAGAAACATGGGTAGTTCCAACCAACCAAATATATTCAGGTTCGACAAATTCAGTTCTCCAAGAAGGAACAGGACCAAACCTCTTCTTCTGAACCAAAACCAAGCTCCCATTGTCAGCCAAATCAAGCAGCTCGGGGTAAGATTCAGCTATGGCAGCTCTGGATTCTTCGGAAATCTCTAGCTTGTAATTGAAGTCTTGAGGTGGGGGTTTGATGGAAACTTTTAAGGGTGTTAGAGATTTTTTTGAAAGCAAGAATGGGTTGGTGGTGAAAATTGGGAAGGTTGATTTTATGATGGTGGAATCCATGGAATGGAAGGAAGATGAATGAGTAAGGTAATGGATGCTAATTTTATTTTATTTTTTTTAATAAAAAGGATACTTGAGATATTGTTGAATTGAAGAGTGGGAGGAAATAATAGTACGTAATATAATTAAAATTTGTGATTCTCAATTTTAGACTATCGTTCAATCGAGGAAAACCAATCATCTTACGACCAACCAATAATTTTGTATTTTTTGTCACATTTATTTTTAGAAAAATGTTATTTCAATAAAACACAATAATATGTCTTGTTATCCCTATTTATACATTCAACAATATTTTTTTAAAAAATCAATTTTGTTTTTTAATTTTTTTTATTGAGATATCTTTTTACGACATATTTATAAATTTATATTATTAATTATTTTAAATATTTTATTAACTACTAAAATACAAAATATTAATCACTTTAAAATAATGGTTAAAAAAGTACTCTAAATTGTTAATATTATGCATTTTAATAGTTAATATAATGTATTTTAGTGGTTAATATGATATATATTTAAAAAATGATTAATGATATTGCATAAAGGAAATATTCAAAGTAGTTAATGACAAAAATCTATATATTTGTTGCAATAATATTTTTATTTCTTTTACAAAAAATTAAATAACAATACACCATTTAAATATTGTGTTTATGTCCAATTTTGTGTTGTAATAACACATGGGTTTTATTTAATACAATATAAATTTACCTATTATACTTTTTTTTAAAATAATTTACCTATTTTATTTTATATTTTTATAATTTTAAATTTGTGTAAATATACATAATCTATGATATAAATTTTAATTCAATGAAAAAATTTGAAAATAAAAAATAAAATTAAAAGAAATTAAGAAAATTGAGAGATATAGAAGGAAATTTAAATTGAGAAAATATATACTCGAATCAGATTATCCAGTCAGTTGATGGAGATTTTTTGCGCGCATATACGGACAAAAAACATTGATAGGTTGGAAAGCAATATAGCTAATTTAGCTTTAGGTTTCTTCATATTTCCATTTTTCTCATCAAATATGAACCTGTGATATATTGTCGTTAGAATTCATAAATAATATAAAAATATTATTCAGTATATCCAGATTCAAAATTTAACTAACAAAAGAATGATACAATGATTTTAATAAATTAAAAGACTAAAATCACACCGTCAAATTTGACGAACAAAACACCTATTTTACCTTTGTTTTGTTATTACCAATTCCTAAATTGTCATAATAATCAACATAATTTTTTTTAGAATTAAACAGTTTAACAGAACATAAACTAAAAGACAATGTAAAATACGAGTACTAGTGTACCATATGTAAACTATTTTATTTTATGTTGTTTTTTATAAAAAAAATGTGAAGTACTCTTGCAGACATTATTTGATGAACACTTAAAGCATTATGAAGAAAAAAGAGCAATCAATAATTGAGTTTAATTTTTTATTAACTCATCTATACCAACATTTTTATACTCTATATTAAAGGTCGAATAAATCAATAGCATTGATACATTTGTTTATTAACTTTAGTTTCTAACAATTATATAAATTATTTTTATCATTTAAAATAACAACAAATCAAAAGAAATTCAAAATACAAAATATAAAAGTTTTGACAGTCTTAAATCTATAACTTAGTTACTCTGATGTATTTAAGTCATATAATTCAACCACTAATCTATTAATTTGATAATACTAAAATATATCAATTTGTAAACGTATCTTAAAAAGCTCTGATTCAATTGCTTTACATATAACAGATGTCTGTAGGGGTCGCGGGTTGTTTGATCTTTCTTGACCAACCATCGTTTTCTTGTGCGTCTTTTATTTTTACCCAGTTTTGGCTGGCCCTCCATCTCGTATTTGAAAATTATTGCAGCGAAACAAATATATGTGTCTCCATGTGATTATGTTGGACAAAGAAGAAAGTGGGCAAGGAACAATAAGAAATATATATAGTTTTAATGTAGTAGTTTTTGTAGTTAATATTCTCTTTTTTTTCCTTCTTAATTTTGTAATTTAAGGTGTACCGATTCATATAATCTTTAAATTGAATGATAAATGAGTTATTATTTAATAAAAAATATTCAACATCTTTAAAAAAAATTATAATAACAAAATAACATTCACCAAAAATATCAGCAAATTAATATTTAAAATTTTCTGAATTTATTATTACTAGTAACAGTGAATGTTGAATATCTTTTAAGAAAAATATATAAAATTAGTATAATGTTTATAAATAATGAAATGAATTTTTTTTTATATGGAATGATTTTTTTTAAAGTACAATAATCTACCAATAGCTCTTTGATTTAACAAAACGATCGATAATGTGTTAGTTAAGAAAACAAATGTATCAAAAAGATTCAATTTATCAATGTACAATAGAAGTTTTCTTCCAAAAAATTATGAGTGCAGACAAAACATATTGAGTGAGAAAAAAATAATAAAAATAATAACGTGATATGTTGGTTTTTGGTTTTCATTGAAATTCAAGAATCTTGAAAACGTCATACATTTATTAGAATTATAAATAAATAAAAAAGCTAATGTTATATATATATGGACTTTAATATTTCATTTTAAGATGCATTAGTTGGAAATATTTTAAATTTGTATGTTATACTCTTGTCTTATAGAGTTATATCATATATAATTCAGATATTTATTTCGGAGAGTGTGAATTACTGGGTCGAAAGTGTCCATATACATAATATTATTATTGTTATTGTTAAAAAATTTACATAATATTATTCTTTAATTGTTATTAATGATGATCATTATTTTTATTCGGTGTTAGAATTTCACATTATACTTTTATATTTGATTGTGTTGCTTTCATTTATAGATTTGTTTTTATCAACATTTGTGATAAAAAGAGAGACCTAAACAAAAAAAAAAGACGTAGGAGGTTAGAACCACCGGTACAATAAAGATCATATGTTACTTGCTATTCTTATAAAGAAGAGAGGTTACAGAGAAAAGGGAATGTATAGTAAAATAAAAGGACGACCTGTGAGAAAGAGGAAAAAAGAAGTAAAATATAAAAGGATAAAATGTCGTTATCGTTGGAGTATTGTTTGTTGTTAGTAGCCATTAAGACAGTGGCATAAACGAGTGAATTTCAGATCACGACCCCTCTAATAAAAATTGTGTGCCTAATACGTGTTCACTATGTGGCCTCATCCTCAATTCAGCGCTATGACCTACAAATTGTATTATTCAAATTCAAACTAAAAATAAAATCTTACAAATCCCCACTAAGGTTTCCCACTTTCTCTCTCTCTGCTTCTTTTCTCCTTCTCTATGTCGTATGTGTTTCTACGTACTAAATTTTTTTTTAACTAACGTTATACTGGTATCAAATATTCACTGTAATTTAATAGTAATTAATTTTTATTGAAAAATTGGTGGTTCATAAAATGAATTCTCTCGCTGACTATATTTTTTCTATAAGTAAAAGTCAAGAATCGTATCTCTAAATAGTAATTTATATTAGTGTTAATTAAAAGTTTCGTATAAAAATACGACAGTGGAATAATTCATATACCCTTTATTTGGTGCCAAAGTTTTTGTGGTCGTGGAACATTAATTCACAGGCATTGTCTTAGGTTAATATTTTTTCAATAATAATACCTCATTATGTATTTATTGTATATTTTTGTTTATAAAACAACCACCTAACCTTCACAATGTACTAACTAGTAACTACTACTGGCACTATCATCATATTCTCTCTAATCTCCAAATAAGAAGAAGAAGAAGGAAACAAAAACAGCAACATTAATTAATTCTTTCGATCTATCACCATATATTCCTATATAGTTCCTACAACAGCAACAAGAAGAAGATTTTTGATTCTACTTTTTCTTGATGGATGGCAAACCTTACCCTCCTCCTGCAGTACTGCCATCTATAGAGGTACCACCTAATGGAGTCTCGTCTAATTCATCATCATCATCATCATCAGCACCGGCAACACCTTCATCTTCATCTCCAGCAGTACGATACCGTGGAACACGTTGCCGGAGCGGAAAATGGGTATCGGAGATACGTGAACCACGTAAAACGAAGCGCATTTGGTTAGGAACTTACCCTACATCTGAAATGGCTGCTGCTGCTTATGACGTAGCTGCTCTCGCTTTGAAAGGACCTGATACGTTTCTCAATTTTCCTAATTCAATTCTGTCTTATCCTATTCCTGCTTCAATGTCTCCAACTGATATTCGTGCTGCTGCTGAAGCTGCAGCACAAGCCAGAATCGTCAATATAATGAGATCTTCTCAATCTCAACAAGGAGAACAAGAAGAAAAAGAAAAAGAAAAGGCTTCATGTTTTGAAGGATCTAATTCAGATAGTGGACAGCAGCAACAATATATTGATGAAGATGAGTTGTTGAATATGCCAAATTTGTTGGATGATATGGCTAGAGGAATGCAGGTTAGTCCACCAAGGATGAGTTCATTTTCTAATTATTCTGATCATGATAATTCACCCTCAAATTCTGATGGTGGAGGAGGAGATAATCTTTGGAGTTACACTTTTTGAAGACCTACTCAATCATTCATTCATTTGCAGTGTCTTAATTTCATTTTGGATTTTGGTGCGTCTGTCTGGTAGATCTTAATTTGATTTCCTTCATTTTACCCCTCTTTTTTACCTACCTACGTACGGTTCACTTTGATTTGTTAATCACCAGTAGCTACTTGCTTTGGATCTCGATGTGTATATACATAATTTAGGAGGAATTAATTAGGTCACTTTCATTTCTTCCATGTCATTAATTTTTATTTTAGGGAATGCTCTTCTGAATGTGATAGATCCGTATGAACTATTCAATTAGGGAGCTAGAATATAACCTACCTATATATGTCATTTCAGTGTAAAAACGATTCAACTTTTGATTCTGGATCTTTTTAGGTATTACACTCTATCAACATATGATTTCATCTTTGTATGGAGTTTGCCCTTTTCTGCTAAATAAAATTACTTTTGCAGCTTAGATATTGCTGTCAGTTAATTTGAACAACTTTCTGGATATATATTATTTCCGTATTGTCTTTAATTAATAATAATAATTCGCAACTGAGATATATATAGTGCTAGCTGTTTGAACAAAGTTTATGGATATTAATTAAGGAATGAATGGCCATTTATGTAAGTACAATACAACACCATTAAGTCTCTTATGCTAGATATTTGCAGGAGCAAATAATGACAGTGTTGCTGCATATATCATAACTGATTACATATTAATTGATTTTTAAGTTTTAACCTATCACAGCATTTAAAATGTTGGGATATGAGAAATTTCAAGTTAACACATGATATATAGGTATCTTTGATGCTTCTCTATAGTTGAATCAGAAGAGTTAATGATATAATACTAGTAATAGTATAGCCATCTTTTTCATTCATTCATCGGTGTCAAAGGATTTTTGCATTAAAGTCAAGAAGAAGTCTCGAGGCTGTTTCAGTTCTGTGTTTAATTAATATATGAACCACGCCATATTCATGGCAGTATAGCCTGGTATATTTCTGGTGTAGCTAAGATTCATTCTATCAATAAATGATACTTCTCAATATCATTGCATCAAAATCTATACGAATGGCAATGAATTAAACAGACAATTAATTATTACAATAAGTTCTTTGAAGCATTAACATACTGGTACTACATGACAGTTACTGTTTTTCTTTTGAGACCACTCGCAAGTAATTCTCTAGTCACCGTTATAGACAAAAAAGAGAAATAAAAGTTAATTAATTTTAAATTATTTAATATTATTATTTTTAAATCATTTATTTAATTTAATAATTGAGTGTTTAATATTAAAAAAAACAATTTAACAAATTTAATTTAATTGTACATAAAATTTAAAAAGTTTATTATGTTTAACTACATTTCTTGATATTTGTAAAATTGTTTTTTTTTTCCTTATAATAATTACAGAGTATATGCCTACAAAGAATTAATTTCTTGGAGTACATGATTTAGACGAAAATTACATATAAAAATGTTGTGGAAAATGAAACATACATAGAACACTCTAGTAAATTATTACTGCATTAATTTTACTTTTTGATTTGCCGACATGATGCAAAGTTTGTGCCGAAGGTTATGACAGAATGTTGATTCTTCATCTTACCAAGGCGCCTCTATTTCAACAGAAACATAACTGCTTTTTCTTTGTATATTATTTATTTATTATATTGGTTTGACTTATTTGTACAATTCACCACTTACATTACACATATCTTTCTGTTAAATACTCACATATAGGTACATTATTGGATATATAATCTATAACTTAATGTTTTGAGGAATGAAATGATGACTAAATATGCATACGATTATAATATCATAAATAAGGAGAAAATAAATATTCTCTCTCACAAAAATTATTTTGTTTGCAAATTTTTTCTATCTCTAATTTATGATATCAATATATTTTATAAATTATTTTTTTTACTTATATATTTTTATCTATTGTTTATCAACTTATTAAATAAAGAAATGAGGGAAATATTGGTCCTGAGGGAAGACAACTCTCCCCGACCAAGCTAATGTGGCTGAAAAGAAATCATGAATTTTGTCACTAAATGTAGTGATCTTGAGAAATCTTCAGAAAATGCTTTGATAATATATATTCTTAAGTTTAATGATGAAGAGAGATCGTTTTCATTTGTGACCAAAGTTGCTAGATGTTGAAACAAGGTTGATACCAAAACTTAGAAAAAGTCTTTAGTTTTGTTGGCAAATATGTTGCCCTTAATACCTATTGTTTGATGGATTTTTATTATATCATCATTATGATGAGATAATTCTAACTTGAAATTTGAGAGAAATAGAGAGAAAAAAATAAAGAAAGAAGGAGAAAAAAACTAGTTTTGAATGGAGAAAGATGGAAGGAAAAATGAACAAATTGTTCACGAATCAAATGAAAAAAATAAAGATAAAACAATTAAGATTCAATAGAAATTTTTCCAATAAATTTTTAATAAAGAAGATAGTAGAATAATCAGCATTCTGACACCATATTACGATTCTTGATTTAAACCATTGATAAAAGAGAAATAGCAAAAAATAAATTAAATAATTGATATTAATAATTGAAAGAGTTAATTGTATTAAGAGTTAATTAAATAAATAACAAATTAGTATAAAATAATTAACTAACTAGTGTAATTAACTAATAAACTAAAAATATCTAACTGTTGTAGAGATCAAATAAAGATGCAAAGGTGTGTCAATAATATGGAAAGAAAATAGAGGAAAAACCCCATAAAGAATGAGAAGAGTCTAGAGAGAGGTGAAGAAAAGTACTACTATGTTCTAAAATATAAGAAAAGGTGTTCTAACTATTTTTTATTTTTATTTTGGGACAAAAGGTGTATCATGACATCATAGAGGAAATTTCTTTTAATAATATTAATAAAAGTAATTATAGTTAACTAAATTATTTTGTCAATGGTATAAAAGTATCTACAATCTACAATAGGGAGAGCTCTATGATTTAGGTGTTTAAGCATATTTAAGCATATTTAAAACACTATAAAAAGTTCTTCGACAAATATTTAAAAATTTTTTAAATCGGATGAATTATATATGATTTTTTTAAATGTAAAAAATTCAAGATCAAAGTAACAAAAATATATATTTATAAATTGAATTTTGAACTTATTTTTTGTAGATAAATTTTTTATATTATTTTAAATAAATTTGAAAAAAAATTCATTTAAAAATATATGTTTCCTTAACAACAAGTATTAAAACTGCATGTATGATAACTTTGTATGAACTAAAAATTGTATTTTTATTTTACATTAATTAAAATTAAAAAGTTAAAATTTTATAGGAATTAAAAATATATTTAATCTATAAATTAACTAATGAAAGATACATTTTAAGATTAAATTAACCCAAAAAAAATACATTTGATAATTAAATAACTATCAAAAGACATGTTTAGAGATGTTTTTATGATTTTGATACATTAAGGATTATTAAGAAATCATCTCGCGCAAATTTAAGCAAGATGAATACTTACTGTTTTATTTACAACATCTCTCACTAAATATGCTATGCTCTTCATAAATTTCTTTTTTCCCCTGTTTTTGTGTTCTTTTTAATTTTTCAACTATATACGGTAAATATGTTTTTAGCAAAATAGTTCTAATGATTTTATATCTTATTAGCTTTTGTTAACTAATAAACAAGCAACAAACATATATGTTTATGGGTTCATTTGAAAATTTATTATCGTAACATATTGTAAGATAGAATCCAGTATCAACTTTATGAAAATTGATAACAAGTTTTCGACAGGGGTACATTGAACTTTATGTAAATCGTAAAATATCTACAAATTTTGAAGATATGGCCGTGCTAGTGTCTAGCAAAGTGGCCAACGTGTAGCTGACCGCATATGTAAATGTTGAATAGGAATGTCAATGCCTCAATGGGTCAAGTGAGAAAAAGAATTCCCGTTATAGGTATGATAGGTTAATACTGTTCCGTTCCATCTTCAAAATTTTATTCCAATATATATGAATAATAATCAATACTCTTTGTCTCATAATATAAATAAAAATGGGTTAAAGATAAATTTAATGTATGTAGTACAAATTTAATTGTGAGTCAAGATTTAGGTATTTATCTATAATTCATTTTTATTTATATTATGAGATGGAGATATCAATTTTTATCAAGTGCGGTTGATAATGATATATTGTTCTCTTTAAAATTAAGTATATTTTTTTGAAAAAACTAAAATCAAATAGGTGTGAGTGTTGCTTTTCTGAATATTATCTGAATCATAACTTTGGTTAGATACAACGGGATGCTTGTAGACATTTTTATCTTAAGATAATTGTTATTTGTTACAGTGGGATGGGAAGGTGGCATATATGTGTGGTCTACCTTGGAGTGGATTGACTAATGATACGAGAACACTTAAAATTTCAATTACAATTTGATGTAATTATTTTAACTTAGAGTTTAGGGTTCTCTACTTTCTTACAATTGAAATAGTGTCTTGGTTGACGTTGATTAAAAAATTAGATAAATATATATATATAAAAATTGAATTTTTAACTTTAATATTCATTTTCTTTGTTTTTGTGAAATTAATATCAATTGAGTTACTGATGTGTATTCGATAATTAGAGACGACCGAAGTCTAAAGATGACGGCAGTAGACGAAAGTTGACGTTTGTTAAGTACTTAGAGGGGTACCTGCAAGCACTCTGATGCCCAAGTTAGTAGGAGTTGGGAGAGAAAGAGATAGTGAATAACACATATCTAATTTTTTGGGTACATGACTCAAGAGTTGATGGCGTGACGACAATTATTCTATTGCGGGAAATCTAACGTAAAATGTGAATAACCATCTGATCGTCGATCAATGGTCTTAATAGACAAGACGCAAATCTAGTGTTCCGAACGAATTCGGCAAAATAACGCGCCTTGAGTTCGGCCTTCACTAAATTAGTCTGGTCTGAAATAGTTACATGTGAATTGTTGTGAGGATGAGTAACATATATCATTGTTAGATATTCCGTCAATTTTCAAACATTGGTGGTTCCCTAAAGACTATCTGAGATATTTTCTCATTCTATGTACGTAGTCCTATATTAATTCAATCCACGTAAAAAAAGGTAGAAAGAAAAAGGGAAAAGAAACCCGAATATGTATAATTGAGAATTTGGTACGGTCCGAGCAACGAAGTCTATGTCGTTTGTGGAGTCACTTTCCTTAAATAAGGAAAATAATAAAATATAGTACTGAAAGCAATAGGAAAAGTAGCATTAATATCCAGATAAAGTTTACTGCTTATAGTAGAATAAATGGCCCACATGGTTGATGGTTTGGACTTTTGTGTTACGATTAGTGGGATTTGATTGCCAGCCCAAATATTGTTAAAGCGAAAAAGGCCGTAATTAAATGGAGCCCCGGTAGCGGGGCCAATTCCGCTATCTGCTCTCATCCCGTCACTATCATACAAGATGCTTACAAATAAAATCGGTCTCCATGACATATAAACCACCACTCTCTTTCAATTCTTAACTACAGCATCTTTTTTAATCTAATTTTCTTTAATTGCTATCTTTGCTCAGATAATTAAAGCTTTTTATATAGAAATAGTTTTATACCCGTACTTCATTGTGTATTTTAATTTAGTTAAAATTAATAGATACTTAATGGTAAGTTTATAACTGACAACAAATATACTTATTGATGAGTTTAGTAAAATTAATAGTTTAATTTTTTTAGTAATTAATGTTTATTTTTATTATTATTGTTATTAAATTATTTTTTATTCATTAACATTTTATTTTTTAAATTTATTCAACATATGTATGTGAATTTTGCTTTATTTTTATAGGACATTGGCCATCTTTGATATTCTTGCAATTATAATATATACTTGTATTGTTACTTTTAGATTATAATAAATAAATTCTAAAGAATAAAAAAGGTAGTTAAAATAAGAAGGGTAAAATTGATAGAAAATAATAAAAAAAATATAAGTTCAAAAATTAATTAAAGTAGCTTATAAAAAAAATACTAGTAGCTAGTAAAAAAAAAAAACTATAAGCTCATGACAAAATGATTGTTATCAACGAGATCATTTTTTGTAATTAATTTATAAGTTAATTTATATATCTTGCCAAACTATTCTTTATATTAATAAAATTATAGACCTTTTATATTAACAAAAATCTACATTTTCTTCTAATCGTGCTCAATCACTCGAATTGAGATCAGCCTCATAGTTAGTGTAAATGATTAAAATATGGAGATGTCTTCATAGATTTACTTGAATGTCAAAGACTCTAATTGCGATGAATTTTAAATATCTTTTTCCACATTTTTTCATCCTACTCAATCAATTGAATTGGGGATTCGTCCTATAGTTAATCCAAATGATCAAAGACATGGAGATATTCTAGTAGATTCACCTAAGTGTTAAAGACTTTAATTACAGTCAATTTCAATTTTTTTTGTTTGTTAAAAAGTCATAGTTTTTTCATCCTACTTAATTAATTGAACTGACGAGTAGTTACAAAGTTAATTAAAATGGATGATGACGTAGACGTTTGTTTCACATACTAAAAAACTATCCTAAAAAATAATTTACTTATAAATATAAGTATGAATACTTGATTCTTGAGTATTATTTTAAAAAAGGTGTTTGACACATAATTTAATATTCTTTAGAATATATAAAAGTTATTTTTTTCATGAATCTTTTATCTTTGAAATAAAATTATAACAATTATAGAAAATATTCCTTATCATATATTTTCATGATTACTCTAATACAACTTTAAACAACTGGGACTATATAAAAAAAAATTTGGGTCTCTTCAGTTATACTTTAAAAAAAAAAATAGTTTTATATTTTTAAATGTTAAAATGTTATTTTATTAACTTTTACTATTAAAAAATACACTTACTCTCCCTCTCCTCCTTTTTCTTGGGCTTTTCAATTTCACTTTATACTATAAATAGACAAACTTTTCATATTGTCTAAATACTGGCCCATGATACAAGGAGAATTTCTTTTTCTACCTCGATACATTTTAAAAAACTCTCTTTAAAATCTATTTTATATTTATTTAACTCTTCGTACTAATTAATTTAGAAAAAAATTATCTGTGTTGATAAATTAAAAAATGTAAATATTAATTAATTTATTTTTAATATTTTATACCTTCAAATTAATTAAGAGGTATACAAAAATTATTAAATTTATATTTTACTACTCTAGATTAGAGAATTTAAAACTATTAAAAAATTTAAAAAATTACAAATTAGTACTGAAACTTTTAAATTCATTCCAGAAAAATCTTATCTGATTAATCTGAAGAGAATTAAAATTATAAAAATAAATTAAAAATTAAAAGAGATTTAAAAATATAAGGAGAGTGAAGAGAAACTGCACTATGAGGTTGAATCTTGTGGAGCCCATTTCGTCTGGCTTGCTTCGGAGTGGGATAAGAAAAAATAAAATCCACGTAATATACGCGTTTCCGCGTAACGGAATATTACGGATACCCTTGCGCAGCTAGAATCCAAATACAAGAGAATATCCACTCTAATTGCACTATTAGTATTAGTTATGTTTCCGTAATCAAGATGGATACCTCCAGGTCCAACAAGTTAGTTTTAAATTTAAATTAAAAAGGTTATCAAAAAATATCTAAGAGAAAAAATCTATTAGTTTATAAGTTTTAACATTTATTATAACGTATTAGTACTTTCTCCTTTTCTAATATTGTCTTTTTATGATATTAATTTTGTTATAAGACTTTAATTCTTTGAAAAACTGTAGCAAAACATAGTAGTTTTTTTATATATAAAGGTATAAATGCATATTTTGTTTAGAACTTTTAGTTATTTAATTGAATATAGAAAGATAAAGTTGTAAATGAAGAGTAAATTTAAAAGAATAAAACACACATAAAATTATTATTTTATGTATTTTTTAATATGCAGATATAACAATAAAATTTGATTTACATATATTGTTAATATTAAAAAATTACATTGTTCATCAATTACGACAGTTAAATTATTAAATATATTTAATTTTTATCTCTGAATTTGAATAATTATGATTTATGATAATGTATAATTTTTTATAATTATGCATAAATAATAATAGTAATAATAATAATAATAATAATATTAAAAATAATAATAAACTTTGATAAGATTTCATTCAAATCTTAAAAAATTGAAAGGACGGTTATCAACTGTCAACCATGTTTTGGAAAGTGAGTGAGGAATGTCACATTGTCACTCAGAGATGTTGCCTTTAATGTTCAGTTCAGTCATAGCTGTCAAAGAAAAACAAAAGAAACTCAAGTCAAACAAACTTCAGTCATTGACATAATTCTCTGTAATATGATATATCCACCGCCATCACATTGTTATTAATACGATATAATAAAAAATCAAAAAAATAACAATCATCCATTATTTGGGCTTCAATTCGGCCAATCCATAGTAGACGTACTAAATCCAACTAGGAACCTAAAATTTTACACCCAAATAAATAAATGTGAGAATCTAGAATTCAAAAGAAATTGTACGATTTGACTCAAAAAACGAAAATTTACTAATAGAAAAAAAAAGTTCAAATACCAATAAATAGGAAAGAAATTGAAATACCACACCAATAAAGAAAACAGATTTTTCACTCTTCTGTAACACATGCTTACGAAGTTTGAACACCAAACATGAGTTGCATCCCCCACGCAAATCCAGCTTGTGTAGTTGTGTCATAATAACAACAATAATATGTAGTTATAATATTCTCAATTAAACGGTCATGTGGGGAGAGTTGTCTTCCCTCGGTACCAATATTTTCCTCCTTTATTTACGTCACATTGAGCCATACCACCCAAATTAATCTCTGGCCAACCCTTTGACTTTTGACACACATGTATATAGATTCACTTTTGTCATTAGGTCAAGTGTGATTTGAGAAGTTTTACATAATTAAAAAAATAAAAGTTGAATAATATATAAACGTCAGAATTCAGATATTGACTTTTTTTTAAAATTTTAAATTAAGATGCAGTATTTAATTTATTTATGTAGTTACTCTTAATTCAACGTAGGTGATTCTTAAACTAACATTAAATCTCACTGATTTAAAAGCTAAATAACGTTATAATTATATTAATTATAATTAAGCTGAAAATATACATACATATTCAATTAGTTTGTAAAAATATTATAAATTTCTTTTACAAAGAAAACTTTTTTTCCCCGATTTTATAAGAAAAACCTAAATACTCTCTATTTTGCTCTTATATAATGTTTTCAGTAACTGAAAAGTTAGAGTGCATTCTGTAGATATCTAGCCTCCCCTCTTGAAGGACACAAGTTCCCAATGAACAATAAGATATATTTTTTTTCAAAAAAGGAATTAAATCATATAACTGTAAATATTTTAGAAAAAGATATTAAATTATTAACAAATAATCACCCAAAAATAAAATTTTACAAATATTTTTGTGTAAAAAATAATGAAAAACATAAATGACAAATACAAAAGTTTAGTATAAACTCAAACACCTATTTGACTACTTGAGTGAGAAAAAAATAAAAAAAGTGATGTAATATATATAATATGTTGGTGTATAATATAAATATAAATAGAGAGTAAATGAAATTATGAATAAGTGTTTAAAAATTTGAGATTAACTGATATAAGAGCTGTTATTTTAATAAATTATTTAAATCAATTTAAAAAAAAAATGGCAGTAACATTTATTTAAATAATAGAGACAGAGACACATTAGAGTGACCTGCACAGCACAACACACAGCACACACACTCCCCTTGTTCTAGTGACCTTCTCCTTTTCCTTTCCATCACTTTCAGTCAAAAAAAATTATCCAATTTCAAAAATCTAGAAGTACCCATCTTTGGAAACAATGCAGCACGTGTCAGTTTCTGACAAATTTCAATTTTTTCAATTCCTTAACCATCGTCCATACCGTGGGAAAACACTTAGCTGTCTTCTCCTCATTGACAGAACACTCTACAACTTCACCATGCCTCTTTCCTTCAAACACATCATCATTTTCACTCTTTATATATACCATTTTCAATTCACTCTTTCCCTCTCATAAAACAACTACCATTAACTAACTCTTATCCAATATTCCCCAACACACTCTGTTTATTTTTTTCCAACACAAAAACATGTTTACTATGAATCATATTTCAGAGTCACATGATTCTGCTTCTTCTTCTTCGAAGAGGTTTCTTGCGGCGAGCGTGCCGAAGAAGAGAGCAGGGAGGAAGAAGTTTAGGGAAACACGGCACCCGGTGTACCGTGGTGTAAGAAAGAGGGACTCCGGCAAGTGGGTGTGTGAAGTGAGGGAACCTAACAAGAAGACAAGAATTTGGCTCGGGACATTTCCTAATCCCGAGATGGCGGCGCGTGCGCATGACGTCGCTGCGATTGCGCTCAGGGGAAAGTCTGCTTGTCTTAATTTTGCTGATTCTGCTTGGAGGTTGCCGGTTCCGGCTACGGCGGATGCAAGGGATATTCAAAAGACGGCAGCTGAGGCGGCGGAGGCTTTCCGGGCGGAGAGTGAGTTTGAGAGAAAGGAGAGTGAGTCAAAGGTGGCGGAAGTGGCGATGGAGCAACTAGTGGAAGAAGAAGAAGAGACGGTGCCGGAGTATCTGAGAAACATGGTGCTAATGTCACCGGCACATTGCTGGGGGAGCGACTATGGTGTTGCTGACGTGGAATTTTATGATACTGAAGTTTCATTGTGGAGTTATTCAATTTAATTAAGAACAGTGCTTTTTTGACTAAATAATTAAAATACGATATTTAGGAATAAGACATTGTAATTGTTTGGGTAGGAGATTGTAGTTTAGTCACCGTACTTATGATTTTTTTTTACTAGTACGGATATTATTGATGATAGAGGGAGAAAATATGTGACAGTAGAGAAAATATTTCTTTTTTGAGTGTAAGTAAGTTCACACAATATTTAATATATTCATATTAATAAAAGTAAGTTTTGACTGTTCATGTTTTGTGAGTATTGAAGGTAGTGATTAGCAAATTTTTAATTCACTATAATTAAGGTTTGACTTTGTCGGGGAACAGCACGAACATCACTATAGTGTTGTGCTGCTTCTTCTCCTAACATTCACTATAATATGCCTCTAATTATAGGGGATGCTATACAACACGGAAGATATCCGTGGTGTTCACCTTCACCATGCCTACTATGAGACTAATGAGCAATGCCGCGAAATTTACTCTTTTATTTAAAAAATAATAGAAAATATTAATTTCTGTATTTAGTATTAAATCAGGATGGGTCAAGAATTTGACTAGCCAATAAAATACATTTTTGATGCATTTGTGATGCATCTTCTCATAATATTTATCAATTCCACGACACTAATTATCAGGCAGTTGGATATCCATTACAAGTATTTTACCCTCCGAGTTGAACTAACTTTCAAATATGTGACTCAACAAATCGAACTCAAATTCTTTTCTTATGTGATTACATTAGCTACTACACTTACAAATGTGCATTGTCAAACCTCAAACGACGAAAAAATTAACAAAACATGTACATCTTAAGGGTGAACACACAATGACTCAAATCTCATGTTATTAGATTGCCAAAATTTGGATTTACTAAAAAAAAAGGATATAGTAGTATACGACAGCCAAATATTAGGCCATTAAAATGTGAAGTTCAAACTGTAAGTGAAACTTAATACTACTGAGTGAACTTTCTACCTCATGCAAGGAAAAATCAATTATCAATCAAGTTCTCAAAACTTGGAAGCTAGAGACTCAATCCAGCTGTTTCCTCAAGTAATAATCGCTCCTTTAGGGATTCTAGCTTCTCATCATTCTTGGCTCGAATTTGTGGCGAAACCTTCTCTTCATAACCTGGAGCGTTCATAATCTTTTCTAATCTTTCTATTTGCCTGCATAATAAAACCTCCAGTCTATAAGTTCAAGTTGTGTTGAAAAACCACACAGAAAGAAAAACAATATTATAAGCTGTAAAAGAGTATCCATTCTTTTTATAGAAGAAAATAAAGTGCATTCAAAATGTTTTTGCAACAAATTTGAAACTCCACCAAAGATGTACCATGTAAGCATGCTCAACTATTATATTGACAGAAGTTGATTTAAGTCAAAATGCAAAAGACATACAATTTGCAGTCTTTTTGTATTTATGACTAGCTATGTTAAAAGGCATTCTAAAAACCAATGTGAGATTAACATACTTCTTTAGCTCATCTATCTTCTTCATCCTTGCAAGCTCAGCTTCTGCAGAATTAATTCCTTGAAACTCTAGATAAACAGAAATGCTTTCATTTACGACAGCATCAGCATATCCAGATGGAACAGCTTCATTTTCAGTGATTACCTGTGAATCATATCATTAGCATTATTGGTGAAATGAACATGAGATACATGATTAATGACAAAATCACAACATAAATTACAGAATACAAGGAATGGATGAGATGAGAACACAATACAGCAACTTTGTGCAACTTACAGTCAAAGAGGATAGATTAGCTAGTGTTGCAATCTCTAGTTGATGGCTGTTAATAATCTCTGCAACCACCTGTGTTCGGCAGAGAACAAAAGCAGGTCGCCTGGCAACACAGTTGTCATTTTTTATATCCTCAAAGCATATTAGACTGAATAATAATCTACTTGGTAGATAAACTAATATTTGACATTAACAAATACAAAGTACTATGCTAAGGTCATCGCCTCCCACATACCTGTCACGTCTCTCTTTTGCCAGTGACCTGAGAGACTTAACAGTAGACTCAATGAGGTCCATCTCATTCTCTACCCTTTCATTATTCCAGCTCTGAAATTTAATTTAAAAAATAATAAATAAACAATTAAAGATACAATCAAACAAATAATTTTCTATTAGTTAATAGTCAATCACTGTATGCTAAGGACAATTTTTCTATTGGCATGCGTTCCACAGCAATGCTTGACACCCACAACAGACAAAAACAGAGGGGACAGGGATACCACAATTCTATTACATCCATATTCCTTAATAATATCAAAAGAGTGAATTAATGCGAATGTAGAACAAAAGATTCAAACAAACTAACCTCTATAGCTGATGGATAATCAGATATCATGATAGATTCTGATCTCTTAGATTCCCTGGGCGCAGGAAGGCGTTGCCACAATTCTTCCGTGACAAAAGGCATAAAAGGATGAAGCAATCGCAGGCCATTGTCCAGACAAAACCACAAAGTATCTTGAGCAAACCGTCTTTCAGAAGCATACTTGGGATCATTGCCAGCAAAGTAAGGCTTGATCACTTCAATGAACACATCACACAATTGATACTGCCACCATGAATACACAGCAGTGGTAGCTTGTGAGAATTCAGATGATTCTAGAGACTGGATTATTTTGGATATGGTTTTGTTCAACACAGATAGTATCCACTGGCAGCTAAATGGGAGAGCATCTGGAGTCAAATTTGCAGGAGGGATATAATCATCTCCCAGCTTGCTCATAGCAAATCGTACTGCATTCCATAACTTATTACACCATTGGCGATACCCAACCACCCTTTGAATATCTAGGTTAATTTTGTCAGACTGAAATGAATGAAAACAGCAACGTGAGTATGTTACGTCACAAAAGTTAAATAAATTGGTGCAAAAAAATTATGTAAACATTGGTAAGAGATGGACACCTGAGCTGTGTATGAGACCAGGGCAAAACGGAGGGCATCAGCACCACATTCATCAATACCGTTTGGAAAGTCCTTCTTCTGACCCTCAATGGCAACGGCTAGTTCTTTAGGGTCAAGGTTACCGCCTTCTAACCTCTTATTTAGGCCTTCCAGTGATATCCCATTTATCACCTCAATGGGATCAATAACATTCCCCAAAGACTTAGACATCTTGCGCCCATGTGCATCACGAATCATGGGGTGCAAATAAATCTGCATATAATTATAAGTACTT
Source organism: Cicer yamashitae (assembly GCA_037974755.1). Lineage (NCBI taxonomy): Eukaryota > Viridiplantae > Streptophyta > Magnoliopsida > Fabales > Fabaceae > Cicer > Cicer yamashitae. The sequence continues at coordinate 12,910,525 of JBBPBQ010020324.1, forward strand.
ATGTCAGAAGGCCATTGATAAAAATTTATTGGCATGAATGAGATTGGTTAGCTTTGCTCCATTGATGTTTTCTATGTACTCTCTTTATGCGTTCTTCACAGAGGATCTCTAATCCACATACTTTTTTAATCTTCTTTTCTGCCTTAATGAATTAATTATTATATAAAACAGAAAAGATAAAGACTCAGTCATAAATGACGAAAAAACATTATCACACAAAATTCATTATGCATATACAAGATAGAGCTCTCCCCAAATGATCAGCAAAAGATAGTAACCTCACCTTACTAAAAGGCACATCACCACCCAACTTCATTCCTAACATAACCATACGGGCAACCCAGAAAAAGAGGATATCGTGACCAGTTTCCAAAACAGAAGTCGGATAGAATGCCTTTAGGTCTTCTGAGTCATCAGGCCATCCCAGCACAGTTAACGGAAACAGACCAGAAGAAAACCACGTATCAAGAACGTCAGGGTCCCGGGTTAGATGAAACTTCTTTCCATTATACTTTTGGCTAGCCTCATCTTGAGCCTTCTCTTCATTTCTTGCCACTATCCAATGATCATCGTAAGCACCCAAGTCCTGCAGTAAATCATCCTCTAAAGTGACATACCATGCAGGAACTTGGTGACCCCACCATAGCTGCCGCGAAATGCACCAATCACGGATGTTTTCTAGCCATCTGCAAAACTTAACACCTCAATTAAGACATACAAATAAAGGCACGTAGAAAATAACTAGAGCGAGAGCATGCCCAGTTGGCCACCACGAGATTGTGTCATTAGTGTAATTTAATACAAATAAGGGTCATGTTATGCCCTAAGGGAACTAGTTAAGGAATCAAAAGAGGAAATATAAGAGAAGTTCTGCGTGGAAAAAGTCAATTTTTAAAATTTCAAAGTGTTAAATGAACAACTTCCAAGATTATATTTCCACTTAGTTACTTATCAAGTGCCCTTGAGGCACTTGTTAGCATTTGCCAATAAATAAAATTGACTTCTCTCCAATAACAACATCCTTCAACAATTTGCTATTATGAGAATAGGAAGAAGGAACAAGAGAACATACTTTCAATTGTATAAAATGTAATGTAATAGTGATATATCATATATTGTGTATAACAATATTACAAAATACAATTCACCTCTATTTATGATAATAACCGTCACAAAACTATAAGAAAACAAATTACGAAATATAATTAAATATAAACTACTCCCAAGAGATTATTTAAGATAGTCTAAAATATCTCCGACTTAATAATATGATGTAGAGATATTTTCTATATCTTTTGGCATAATGAAAACAGTGACAGTCAATTGAATTGATTATACATATGTCAATACTTCTTCGGCCTCAATTTCAATCTTCAGCTCTACCAGTCAAACTATAAACACTTCTCACTAAAAATTACAAATATAATGATACTACTATTGAACAGAATCTAGAGAAGCTAAAATATAACTAAGGGGTGGAACTCATGCATTATGGTTTAAATCCTAGACCACATTTCAAAGGAGTACTCTGAAAAATAAGTTTTGTAACTGGTCAGTATAAAAATTACCTCTTCCAATCAGCCACATATTGTTTCGGAATAATCTCCACTGTTTTGTTTTCCTCATCCGTGACCGCATGAAGAGCTTCCTTAGCCATATCAGTGCAATTGACATACCACTGTGGCTTTATCATGGGCTCTATAACATCATTGCTTCTTGAACATACGGCGAGGCGCATCTCATTGTTTTCAGAACCTCGATAAAGGCCCTACAGGAAAGGAAGCAAATGAAACTTCTTTTTTACTAAAGAAGCAAATGAAACATTGAATGCCCAATTATTGTGATTCAACTTTTCAATACACGGACAATAGAGATAAACACTAATACAGTGGCAAGTACAACCCTCACCTGTCTTTACTTGCTGCCTCACACAGTTTCTGTTGAAGCTAGGAACCCTCAAATCTTTTCATTTTTATTTCCTGTTAGTGTTTTTGATTGTTTGGGCTTAAGCCTTTTTTCATTTGTTTTTGTCTAGTATCAGTTGAACCATTCACATTTTTATGTTCTTTTGTATTCTAATTGTCTTTAGTATCTCTATCTAAGTTAAGTTTTTAGGCATGTATAAGTATAATTTGCAGTTTTGGTAGGATCTAATGATCCATGTTACGATCTTTCACCCTCCTCCCTATCCTAGTTAGAGATACATGTTTGACAGCATTACTAGCACCTCTAGCAGAAACATACTAATAGATAAATAGGGGCCAAAAGAAGAATATTGGATGCATGCAGCATTTTAATAACATAATTTAAATCATAATACCCCGTCATGTCGTACATCCCAACAAAAGTTTTTCCATGTAACATTACTTTCCTAAGCACCAAAGGTTTCATATGAAAAGATGGTTATATTTGTTGCCTAAGCACCAGAGGTTTCATAGGAAACACTGATTTCTATAACAATACCTTCTTTTGCAATGCTTCTGTTATTGCTTCCCGGGCTATAAATCGTGGCATGTTCAAAAATTCGGATCCACCATTGGCATTTATTCTTCCATCGTCAGTAAGAATATTAATAAATTCAAGGTTGTGACGTTTTCCAACGTTAAAATCATTGGGATCATGCGCTGGTGTAATCTGCAAGCAATAATAAAGAAAGCATCATAACATGTACAAAATCACTTGAAAGAAAATTCTGATGGAACTTTTAATCTCAAATAATATAGAGAATACCTTAACAGCACCTGTCCCGAAATTTGGATCAACAAGCTCAGCATCACAAATTATAGGAAGTTTTCTTCCATTAAATGGGTGAACAGCATATTTTCCATGAAATTGGCTGTATCGATCATCAGCAGGATGAACAGCAATAGCAGTGTCACCAAGCATAGTTTCTATTCTAGTTGTGGCAACAACAATTTCACCTAGACCCCCTTCCACAATGTATGCAAATTTTCTCAAAGCTCCAAATTCAACAGGTTTGTCGTATCCGGGAACCTTTATTAGGGTCTTTTCTTTTACATCAATATATTCCACCTGCATACAACGAGCAATTAGATTAATACATTGCATATTCAACACATCAAATCTAGGTAGTTAATCTCAGATAGAGGCGTGTCGCGGCCAACCCCGAAAAATGGGATAGCGTGTTGTAGGATACCAGGATGGCCACTACTTTTTTGGAAAAATTAAATAATACAATATAAACATGTATTTTTATGTACAATTAAACAATGACTCAAACTCTGAAATATTCATAAATTCCAATAAAAACCCAGAAGTCTTAATCAAAAGATACACTTAAATACCAACAAAAGTTAAGGCAATAAAGATGAATATAAAAACAGAGGAAGGAGTAAGAAAGTAGAAAGAAAACAGAGAAAGAAGGAAGGAAACAAAGGAGAGGAAGAAAGAAGAACTTGGGTGAGAGTGGGTGGCGCTGCTGGATCTTGCAGAAAAGGAGAGAGTGTTCGCAAAAAACTGAGTGGAAGGGTGTGTTTGAAGGAGAGAGAAGGACAATGGAATTAGGGTTAAGAGCGAAAATCCTAAAATACCCCCATAAGTTTTTAAAATTTAAGAGCAATCTTGGTTTTTCCTGAAAAAAACACATTCACGTTTTCTGGGCCACGAGAAGCACGCCGCGATCACGGCCAGAACGGCCGCTTTTGTGTTTCGGGCTGCACCGCACCATGCTTCTGCAGCCATGCACTGCGCCCCGCCACTCTGGCGTGATGTCGCCTTGAACCGGCGCGATTGACTACCTAGCATCAAATGAAGCGGCTTAGTACATCCATCACATACCTCAATATCAGATATTGCAGTTCGTAACACACAATCCCAATTTACTAAGCGAATGTCCCTGTAACAATAAAAAAAAAAAAAAAAAAAAAAAAAGTAATATATCCAAAGAAAAGCCACTTTAGAGTCATATGACAGGCATATAAAAAAAAGTATAAGTTGTGATATAAGAAATTGAGAAGCTGAAGGAGCGCCCAAAACTAAATACAATAGAAACGAAACAATTACAAAAAAGTAGTATATCTGCAAAAGAGACATTTAGAGTCATAAAAGAAGTTTAAAAACTTGAGAGAGCACGCAGCTCAATAAACAGAATCACATCAGCATGATACTTTAATTTGACTTAATCTACATAAATTTATGATATGATTTTGGCACTAGCTGGTACACTAAATATCTCTATAGCACCAACACTTCTAATAGAAAGCGTGATACATTAATTACATTCAATTGATTTATTTTCTCAAATTATTATCAGTGTCAATGCCGCGTCCGTGTCAGCATTCATGCTTCATAGATAAATATATTTTAGCCTACACCAAAGATTCGATCATATCATGTTTCCAATATGCATTGACTAAACCTTGTCCTGATACAATCAATGATCTATATAATATCATGCTTGAGTGCAAATTTTAAAATTGGAATCAGCACCAATGAAGATCCTGTACATCAGAAAAATATGAATAAAAGCATTACATAAAGACAACACATATTGCTAATATCCACCTCACCTATAGATAAGGCCTTGCTTGTGAAGCCTCACAAAAGCCTCTGTCACAGCCTTAGATCTTTTCTCATCCATTGTGAAGCACTGGAAAGAAAAAGTGAGATGTAGAATGCAGATACATATGAAAGCTAATTATCACACTACAACAGTGAAATTGAAATTGCATGAAAAATTGCTATTTCACTCCCATTGTACAGGCTTTGTTACAGTTATCTTAACTTCATCATAGATTCTTGCTCAAGGGTTTTTATAAGGGTGTAACTATGATAGACACGCAGCACAATGGATTGTTCTTTACTTTTTTTGAGCTCATTTTCTTTCCATCTTAACCCACGGTATAACCACTAAATAGGTTACATATTTACCTCACGAGACCAGTCCAGAGAGGCTCCTAATCGGCGTAATTGTTGCAAAATTGTGCCCCCAAACTTGTTTTTCCACTCCCAAACCTACTTTTACCAATGTTCACCAAAGTAAGCATAAGAGTCGGAACAAACGAAGAAAATATCAAACATCAAATTATTAAGAACTTTGACTGCAAAGATTATTTACAAAACATGCCTCTGCGACAAATTTTTCACGGCCCAAATCATGTCTGGTTAGTTGATTTTCACGCATTAACTTTTTCTCCACAACTACCTGTACATAATAATAACAATAATAATAATAAGTTAATAACATCATTTATGGTCATCAAACATAAGCCCAGAATGCAAGTCCGGGCCAAATAAGTGGTCCTTCCCCGACCGCCCGACAACAAAATTCACAAAAGATGATAAGCTACAAGAGAGCTAAGAACAACATTTTCTTAATTTGGAAACAGAACCTGTGTGGCAATTCCAGCATGATCCATCCCAGGCACCCACAAAGTATTGTATCCAGACATTCTTCGCCAACGAATCATTGTATCCTGCAAACAATAAATCACATTGTCATTAACTGTTTTAAACAGCAAAATTGAACTGTGAAAACGGGGAATATAAGATACCTCTATTGCAGCTGTTAGAGCATGACCTATATGGAGAGCACCAGTCACATTTGGTGGAGGCAAAACCTAAAATTATAGCACAATCAGTTTCTAAATACATAAGGGAGCAAACAAAAACATAACTTTTCCGTATCATTTGAGTTTGTTCGGCCATTTTGCATGTACTTAGGAAGCAAAGATAAAAAAAATATAGCCTAAATCTTCTCAAATTACAGCAAGAGCAAGACAATATATTTCATTTAAAATGAAACAAAAATAGCCATTGATCAATAGCCCAAATTTGAGAATCTACTTGCGGCATTTCATCTGATGCCACCGATAACCTATAATGATACAATTGATTTCTGAAACTTCTTAACCTACAGGGTAAAACACTTCAAGAAATGGACCAGCACAATTTCTTGTTTCATTAGAAGAATCATTTCCACCATATACAGCAAAAGGTCACTTCACACTCCAATCAGACAAATTTGTCTCTAGTGCATACATGAAAAATTGAAATGGTTTTTACTCTAAGGTAGCAAAACTGAAACAACATTAACTTTCACATGGCATCGGAATAAGTTCAACAAGACACTCACAATAACAAAAGGTGGTTTGGAGCTGCTTGCATCTGCCACAAAATACTTTGATTTCTCCCACCACTCGTACCACCTAAATTGCATCAAACATAAAAGATAAGCATTTCATATAGTTGAAGGCTAACAAACAACCACAGACTGAATTAACACTCACGATTTCTCCACGGCAGTTGGGTTATACTGTTTTGCCAATTGCCGTGACATTTGTTTCTTATCACCCAATGGAGTCTCAGGATCAATGTAGTCAGCAGGATTGTCATCCTCAGCACCACGCTTCACAGTTTTCTTTTCACTCTTTTTAGAGGCATTGGATGATTGTTGCGCTTGTTGTTGCTAAAACCAAAAACAACAAAATCAAAAAACAAAAAACAACAACTTTATTTACAAGATCAAATTGATAAAGAATATACATTGAAAAAGGAAAATTTCTACTGTGGCTTAAAAGTCACTCAAAATTCTAAAATAGTCAACAACACTCCTCGGGAGTATAATCCGAAGTGGCCTGGTTGATGTCGATTCAGCGAGTATAGTATTGGGTGACACATTTTTTCCCTTATTTATATTGAATCAACGTCTTTCAAGTCATTGTCTCAGCTGTAAAGACTATGAGGACCATTATCGATCGGTGTTATCTTAGATAGAGTTTCAAGTGCATTTCAAACACCGGTCCCCGATGAACTACCTATCAAGGGGTCCACCATAGCATTCGACTAAAAAATAGCAAATAAATGTAACAATGACACATAAGAGAAATAAAAAACACTACTCACCTGAGCTTGCTTTTGAAGAAATTTCTCTTTCTTCAATTGCTTCTCTCTAGCCTGATACAAATCCATAAAATTGTCACACATAAAAAAAAATTAAAAAAAAAAAAATCATAAACCATTGCAATAGTAATAATTAGCTAAAACAAAAATAGGATTGAAAAATCATGAACTTAATTTAAATCGCATCAATGCAAAGCGAATCTGGATTGAGATGATGATTATGGTGAGGGAAAACCTTTTCTTCTTTTTTCTTCTTCTTTTCGGGGTCTTCGGGTGCGGCGGGTGGGATTTGCTCTTTCTTAGGTTCGGAAGATTCCATCGGTGAAGAGTGAGGAGGATTGGGATGCGTGTGGAGTCTGCGGAGAAGGGAAATGAAATAACGGCTCTAGCAAAATGGAAGATAATAGTAAACAGTGTCAGAAACCAAAAAGCATAACAGAGAAAACCTAGTTAAACTCACTACTACAACTTGCTTACTTTAGCTGGGTAATAAGATCCCTGTAAAAACGGGTCGGGTATCTTCATTTCCCTTTCGAGTTTGGACAGTGTGGATTTTATTTAAGTAATGCATACTGTTTTCTTTTTTATGAGTAACGAATAATGTTTTAAATTTTTTTTTTACCGAAGGATCTTTTGTTTTGTTTCAAATCTATCAAATTCATATATTACAAAAAAAAAAAAGATTATTTGTAATACAATGTAAAAACTTTCGTACCGTCTATAAATTATAATCATACGAAGAATTGTTAATTAAGTTCGTCTTTTTAAATTTTTTTTTATATTATTTGTAATACAATGTGGTGTAAAAACTTTTGCACCGTCTATAAATTATAATCATACGAAAAATTGTTAATTAAGTTCGTTTTTTTAAATTTTTTTTATATTATTTGTAATATAATGTGGTGTAAAAACTTTCGCACCGTCTATAAATTATAATCATACGAAGAATTGTTAATTAAGTTCGTCTTTTTAAATTTTTTTATTAAATTCTAAATATTAGCTTTATATTAAAATAATTTTTTAAAGTCTCAATTCTTTATTTTATTATTTTTTTTGAGTTCAAGTGAGAAGGGAATCAATGATTTGTTAATTGAAATTTTTTTCTGAAAATTCTTTTAAAATTTATTATTTTTTTTTTAAATTGTGAGAAGAATCAAAATATTCTTTTTTTGAAAATAATCAATTTTTTTTCTAGAATAAAAAATTTCGAGAAAAACAAATTATGCAAAATCATTTTTTACCAAAAAAAAAATTGAATTTTTTTATTGAAAAATTTTGAAGAAAATATCAAAAAAAATTGTCGAAATTTTTTTGAAAAAAAATAGAAAGATAAATTTAAGAAAGTGAGTCCGTAGACCCCACTAAATCCACAAAAAATTTTGGATTTTGTTTTATGAAACATTTATAACTATGAAATTTGTTGACTCCTTCAACGTATAGACTAAGAATAATTAGTGGCGTGTAAAATTGACACCTATAGCCATATGTATGCCTTTAAAGTAGTGATTTAAGTCCAATGTTTGATAATTATGATAAAATGACCAAATAAAAACTAATTTTAAATTATACTTTTTCATATAAGTTTTAAAATCAAATCACTTTTTTAAAAACCTTGAATAAACTGACAGTTAGTCTGCTTTATTTTGTAACTCTGTTCTAGGTGCACTAAGATTCATGCAAAAAAAATAAAAGTCACATAGACATGCATTATTGATTTATTCTCTGAGAATGGTTCAACAAGCCCAGTAAATATGCATCTTATATATTACTGCATAAACATTTTCATATAACTTCTGCTGCAATTAGTCCAATTACCAAATATCACTTTCTCCCAATTGAATCATCATACTAAAATAATTTAACACATGAATTTACAGTCCATTTCCAAGCATTTCAATTACACCAAGATAACATTGGATTACCATCAAGATACAACTTCCTTTACAAACCAGGGAGATTTCCCGTTACAAACTCGTAGTAATTATAAACACGAGAAAACAAAGGAAGATGAAAAGAACACAATAAAAGTGACCAATTAGAAGCACAACGTGATTAGAAGAAACACACCATCATTAAGCTGCAACAAAATCCGCAACTCGGACAAACCAGAAGACAACAACAATGCAAATTCGAGAAAGATGTACAATGTGTTAGATAGGCAAAATTTGCATCACCCTTATCAAGCTATTCAATTGATCTGTCCAGAAATTTATCCTTTTCAACAGACAAGAGACGATTTTGGTGATGTAGGAAGTTGCGTGCATGATAACCAACGAATGACGGATTCAGTTACCACAAGATCAAGTTGTTCACACTCACCAAGTCCAATCGTCCGGTTTCTCTTGCTGTGGAATCCCAATGTCCTGTTACAATTTGTTACACTTGCCCTTTTAGTCTCTACAGGCTTGTGATCCCTTTCTTTAACATCATTTCCAAAGCAAAGAGGAGAATCTGGTAGTAGAAGCAATAATATATATTACATAATAAGCTTAAAAAGATAATCAACAATAAATATCCTATAAAATGAAAAACTCTATATACATACCTCCAACAATTGCATTTACTTCTGACGTGTTAGACGAGAACTCGAATATAATACTCTTTTGCTCAACAACAGAAGTAGGGCTGAGAAATGCAAAGCTAGGCATCGAGGGAACAGGTGAAGAAAATTCCATACATGTGGAACCACCTGAGCTTCGAAATGAAAACCCACCAGAAGCAGATAAAGGTGTCACTGGCTCCACGAAAATGGAGGAAAATGACGATTTGCACGTGAATGTAGGTGATTGAGCGTCACATGTAGGTGACCCAGCGCCAAAGCTGATATCCTTATTCCTGGACATAAATGACTCAGAGAATGAGTCGCCACCAAGATGCCACTCTCCACAACTTTCGATTTTATGTTCACTTTGTTGTTCCATATCTGTTGGATTGCTATCCATCCAGTAATGGTCTACATAGGAAAAGTTGAGATAGATATTAGAAGTTAAAATTTTGGGTTTATCTTTTTTTCTTTCTTGTTTGGTGCTTTATTATGCATGGGAGTTATCAGATAGTTTAGATTATAACCACTCTCCATCTGATTTATTTATGCAATTGCCATAGCAACAATTAGATCAGCTTAATTGACAGCTTTGAAACCACTTAGAACAAGCACGGAAGAAAAAAGGCACCGAATGCAGGGAATTTGGAAGAGATTTTCTAGAATTTATGTGTTTTTTGTATAACATATAGCAGGTCTTTGGTTAACCTTAGAAAGTATCTTATGACCTACCTATAAGCTATTATGAACCTATTTCAATAAGGTTCTCATATAAAAGGGATGTAAAGCTAGGAAACATGGCCAAAAAAACATAGTGTATGCCCACAACATATTCTGAGTTAGCAAATGCACCAGGTGATGAGAATAAAAGAATTAAGTAAAACAAGATCATAGAAACAACCTTGTATACTGCATATGCATACTATATATGTAGAATAAATTTAATACTATAAGACATCCCATTTTAGTGTTACAGCATAAATTCATGGGTGAACCATTGTCCATAATAAAAACTAACAGAATTTTCTGGCTTACAGATTAGCGAAGCTGAATGACAATATACTTGTTGCTTTAAATAAATTATTTTTGTAATCAATAGTAAAGCAATATTCTTTATAATATTCAATCATTGAGTAATAATATATATATAGAACTGTCATTGCAATGTCTCAACAGCTCCAATATATATTTTTATTCCATAACACCTACAGTCATGAATATGAATCAATTCGCTTCAGTACATAGGCACGAACAGGAAAAGAAAAACAAGAATAACTTACCTAAAACCTCCTGAGCAGTGAGCCTTTGAGAAGGTTCTACGCAGAGCATTCGCCTAATTAAATCCTTAGCAGATACAGAGATGCGATCCCACGGTCCAGAAGGGAACCTCAAATCAGCAGCCTTAACAGCTTCAAATATCCGCGACTTAGTCTTCCCCCAAAACGGCGGCATTCCACTCAGTAGAATGTAAAGAATAACGCCAGCACTCCATATATCGGCAGCTTGGTTATACGCACCTGCCAATACCTCCGGAGCTATATAAAATGGACTCCCGACTAACCCATGTAAACTCTGTCCTGTTTAAACAAACCCAAATATTCGAAGATGAAAAATGGTGTATTTTTCATTGGAGCAATGTAATTGCAAACAAGAATAATATTTGCAAAGGAAGCAAATAAAGCAAGTACCGGGCTTGATGTAGGTTGCAAGTCCAAAGTCAGCCAATTTAATTGGAGATGAGAAGGATTTAGTTGCTAAGAGAATGTTTTCAGGCTTCAAATCTCGGTGAACAACACCATTTTCATGACAATACAAAACCATCTTCATGAGATGCCTAAAGAGAACCCTGCCTTCAGATTCAGAAAACCGTCCATGCTTCTCTAACAGGTGAAACAGCTCCCCTCCGGCACAAAGCTCCATCACCAAATGAACGAAATCTTCTTCTTCATAAACTGCCTTGAGATCTACAACATTAGGGTGCCCAGATAACTTTGCCATGATCTCAATCTCAAGTTTAACACTTTGCATATCATCTGAAGTAACCAACCTATCTTTCGCAATCGATTTGCACGCCAAAACCTCTCCTGTCATTTTGTCAGAGCATGTTCTAATTACACCAAACTGTCCCCAACCCAACTGCTCCCCAAGAATGTATCGATCTTTCAAATTAGAAGTTTGCTTCGCATCCAATATGGTTTCAACCAAGCTTGCTACTTTGTAACAATTGAATGAAGTTGATCGTTCGCTGCTGCTGTCGCTCTCGGCAACAACAGCCATAACAATTTTGTTATCACTCAACAAACCTAGTAACAAGCAATTTACCTTAAAAATTCTCTCTCTTAAAAATCTTATTGGGGTGATAGGGACAATCACTTTGACAAAACAAGACTACTAAAACAATTGTAAAACTTGATCTTCTTCACACTGCCGTCCATCAAAAGCCACACATCAGGTCAAATCCACGAAGAATAGGAGAGAAGCAAACAGCACAAAACTCGGAATACAAAAGTTAAACTTAGACACTCCCCTTCCCCCCCTTCTAAATCAGCTAATCTGCAAAAACATTGGCAATCAAAATCACATTATTCAAACACTGCATAATGGCTATGGATACTTAAGGTATATGAAAAAATAGCATGAGTTAAGGTCAACAGTTACTATCATTGATGATTTAAGCTTCCCAAACTTAAACTTGACAAAATAACTAAGAACAGCTTCTAGAAAACCCTTTTAAGAAATTAAAAGCTAAAGCTAAAAAAAAAGAACTTCTTTAGCAGAAGAAAGAGACACCTAGCCAAAAATTCCAACCAGAAGTATCAACAGAGAAATGAACTACGGTCCTTAATAAACTCAAAAACAAACACACACAACAATATCTAGAAGCCATGTACCAAAGAAAACAAGTGAAAAGGGAACAAACCCATCAAAATTCAACCGAAACTAAACAACCCCAGATCCAAAAAAACCTAGAAATCTCAATAGTTAGTTGCCAAAAAAGAGGAACTTCAAATTATTTAAAAATAATAATAATTATAAAAAAAAAGGGAAAGGAGAGAGAGAGGGAGAGGGACCTGGTTGTGTGAGAGGAAGAAGAGAGAATGAGTCCGTCGGAGAAGTTGCTGGGCTCCCGTGGACCCCGGAGACCGTGGCTTTGGCCGAAACGAAAAACCTCTTTTGGTTTTTGCTTTGTTATTGTTCTGTCTTTTCAAAATCAAAAGCAGAATGAATCCAACTGAGATTATTTAATAAAAATGCATTAATTTTTGGAATACAACTTGTATTCACCAAAAAAATATAAGATAGGTTGTGCTAAAGCAAAAAAACAAATTAACAACTTTTTATTACTTAAATTATTTAAATAACTTTTCCTTGACTAAATTAAATAACTCAAAAATAGCAAATCTGGTGAAAATTTTGATGCGTCCTTAACGGATATTCTTGTATAGTCAAAAAGATTATTTCTCACATAATTGGGTTGATCCAACGTATTAACAAGTATAAAGTAAAAATTAAGAAAGATTTTAAAAAATTAATAATAATATTTTCTCAATAAAGCTAATAATAATACTTTTATTTGAATTTTAAATTTGAATATTTTTTTCTTGCAAATACAGAATTAGTGTTTAGTTCTTATAAAAAAATTACTCTTTTGTAAATTGTAAATATACAATATTTATTCTCGTGGTCACTCGTGATTTTGGTTTAATCAATACAAAATTTATTTCTGTTAGAATTGATTTTTGTAATATGTATATGATATTCATTTTAATCCTTATACAGTACATATTAGAGACACTACAATTAAAAGTTTTACATATTATTATATAGACTAATTTTAACATAAGCAAGTATTATATGGACTAAAATAAAAACAACAATGACAAAATAAGGTTATATCTACATGGACTTAAAAAATATATGGACTAAAAATAAGGTTAAACTTTTAATATATATAAAGTGTTAATGAGTGTTCTAAAAACATTATTTATGAAGTCCTTATTAAAAATTATAACACTTGTTAGTAAGATCAAATATTATATAGTGAGTCAGGTGACTTAATATACTTTCATTTCTTCAGGCTACGTGTGTGTGATGCAATTTCTTGTTTTATGTTTGCTTACTTACATTCCTTGCCTTCAGTTTTGTTTCAGCTTCCTCTTGGACAAACCCACGGATTTTTGCCTTTTTCATTCCATCAATCTATGTTGCCTTCGTTCCTATGCTATTTGTTGCCTCTCCTTTCCATGGACCACATTATTTTTGTTTATAGCATTTGAAGAGCAAGAGACCAGAGGAACCCCGACTTTAATTTCATTTACTATACCCATCTTTTATACCTCTTAAGGACAATGGAAGATGGAGAGTGTTTATGTCTTTATGTTTCTGACTTTTAGTTTTATTTGATGTCATATTTGTATTTTTGATTTTTAGATGAGAATATAGTTGATATATTTTTAATTTGATGAATAAATAATCAGAATATTATATGCCACAACAATCATAATTATTTTTACTTGATTTATTGTTTCTTATGCTTATCCATGGTGGAAGGCTAGTATATATGCAACAAGAATATCAGTTGTTGTGGATAGTGTTGTGCAAAGCAGCAAAAAGGGTCATAAATAACAGATTCAAGTATGAAATCTTTGAATCGGAGCCGGAGTTCGTTAGATGATTGACTTTCATATTCAATCAAGCAAAAGCATGGGAAGTTCCCTGTTGTCTCTGCATATTTTTCTGTGTAACTTTGAAGGTGTGGAAGTTGGAGACTCCTGAGAGATTTTGTTCTTTTATGTGGTTGTTGTGGCATGAGAGGCTTCTGGAAAATTATAGGAAGAGCAGGATGGCGTTGGGTAGTTCATATTGTGATTATTGCAATGATCTCATCGAGACCAAGTTGCATGTGTTGTGAGATTGTCCTAAAGTTCACTCTAATTGAATTTCATGTTGACTCTATGGTGATAGCTCGTATCATTTCAATTTTAGCTAGTTCTAATGGTTGGAACTTAGTGAATCGTATTAGAAGACCTCTTGAGATGAATTAGGAGGGAAAATTTCAACATACATGAGGCAAATTGTTGTGCATATGCTCTAAGTCAATTTGTGTAGTGATGGAACCTTACAAAAGGTGTTTTCTTAGAGGTTTGTCCCAGTTCAATTTGTCGTGTTTGGTTAGCTAATCTTGTCGGGGTTGCCACCCCTCGTTTAATCTTGGTGTAGTTTCTATTTTTTAGACTTTTGCCCCTTTTTCGAAAAACAAATTAGAATATATATCAATATTTTATTTTCTTCGAAAAGGCAATGTGATTTAAAAAAATATTCAACAATGGAGTATTGAAGATGAAACTTTGAGGAATATTTATTCAATGGTGGGACTTTTTGTCCTATGGGGTAGTGATATTCTAGAATCATATACATTGATATATAGACTAACAAATAGAACTTCTGCATTTGATTGAATTGTATTTTGGTGTTATGTAATGACAAGTGTTAAATGTAGTACATGATTTATTTATATTTTCTGCCGTTAAAAAAATATATACATGCTTATTTGTTATGTGTTTGTTACTTTGAGATGACCTTACATTTGATATGGCGTCACACTTAGTTTTACTCAAATGTTCAGAGTTATAAGTAGTTAAGATGTATTTTTGAGTAGTAAAAGCCAAGAATCTATAAATAAAGTTATTATTTTGTTTTAAAATAAATAAGTATTTTAAGATGATTTTATTTGAAAAAAATATATCTACATTTTTATATTTAGAGTTTCCTTGTTAACATCTCTAAAAAAGCAGGATGTTGCATACTAAATCACATACATTTCATCACCTTCCAAACATAAAATGAGTTGAAGTTGAATTTCTTCTAAGTGTCTCTATTTTGAGAAACGTTGCTTCTGATTTAAAGTTGAGATGAAATCATATTTATACATAGCAAATATACAAAAGTTCCCATAAACCTTCTTTAGGTGATTCTATTTTGAAATAATTTTTTGTCACTATGTTTTTCAAAGGGTTGATGCCTATATCAGTAATATTCACCTAAATCATTTGCATTTTTATCATTTTGTAGAGGACCATTTTATATTGCATAGTATATTGAATATGGACCAAATTAGATCTCATAAATAATATTTGTTACAGACTAAACTTTTTTGTCTATTGCCGCAAAAGAATAGGTCTCATTGTAATTTTTTCATGTATGATTGAGACAAAAATTCTGTTAAAGAGGGATATATAAGTTATGAAAATTCAAATGGAGAAAGGATGTGAAAGGATAAAATTAATAAACTTGAGATGAATATGATTACTATGAAAGCTTCGAGATAAAAGTATTTCTACTGAGCATGCATGTTGAAAGTTAGCGTTTCTATGCAAAGGAAAAAGGAAGTATGAGATACTATCAATAGAGAAGCCGCCACACTTTCTCTTTACAAAATTAGTTAAGGGACTAACTCTTCTCTTTAGATGTATAATCCGCGGTATTGTCTTACAAACGACATTAGTATCACATCGTTATTTTAACAATATACATAAATGCATAACCAATGATCTATGCATGAATTTTGACTTAATGAGTAATTTGTTTTGACTTATTTATGTTAGAAACTAAAAATTGTGTTTTTTCTAAAGGATTAAAATGAGTTATAATATATTTTAATCAAATATAAAAATAAAATTTTGGTATTTTCTTCTTTTACCTCCTATATGTTCAAATATATATTCAAATTGATCGATCTACGCGTATAAAATACACTTCCGAATTAATTAGTCCACACAAAGATTAGAAACTATTAAAAAGACATGAAATAGAGAAAAAAAACTCAACAAAACTTTAGTTTTTTATCCTTTTTTACGAAGAAAAAAATTTTAACCCAACAAAACTTTAGTTTTTTAACCTTTTTTACGAAGAAAAAAGTTTTAACCCAACAAAAAAACGCGTGTAAAAGCTAAAGAACTAAAAACATATAAAAAAATGCAACAATACTCCTACTGGTCAGCAATGCAAAATAAACAAAATGTCGATAGTTTCTAACATATGCAAAATAAACAAAATTAATAAAGTTCTCTACCATCTTAGAGTCAAACTAAATGTCGATAGTTTTTAACATATGCACTTCTTCTCAAATTATTATCAACTAAATGTTAACCGTTAACTCCCGCGTTGCGTGGTAGAATTTAATATATTATTGAATATAAAATTATAATATGTAAATTAAAAGTAATATTTTTGTTTTAGAGTAAAATATATTAAAACATTTATCTGTTAAGAGGTAAATATATTTTTGAATAACTATGTTTAGTCTTGCTTTAATTCAAAGGAAAATGTAAAATCTTGTTGATTAATACAATTCATACAATATATATTAAAATATGATACTATTGATAAGATTTTATAACTTTAGTAATGCAGTCCTTCTCTTTAACATTTTTTTCTACTTAGAATTGGTTTATTCAAACTTTTTGTTTTCTTTGAAGTGTTCATTCGAATGATATATTTGTTAAAGTTTAAAATTTCTTTATCATAAAAGTTGTATATTTAACTATAATATGTTCTTTATTTTATATGATTTATATTAGCTTGGAAATATTATATTTTTTAAATTTATGTACTTTTTGACATTTTCAATTTTACAAATTAATCATGAAAACTATTTTATGTAAAAAATTGGTTAACATCAGATTAATCACGTGTATAGTTAAATAGGATAGTCAATTTCAATGAAAATGTGAATACAGATTCATAAACATTCACAAAGAGGTATATAGCATTGATAAGTAGTTAGATATGAGTGTATACCAAAGACTTCTTAGGATAAAGATTATACTCCCTAAGTTTTAGTCAAGCAATAGTTAATGTCGTCTTACTCAAAGTAATTAACAATACATTATAACGTTGTATACACCAACCCGAAAGTGAATTGTTCAGTTTGACAGTAAAAAATGAACAACTTCACATGTCCCTCAAAGTTTTCTTTATATACTCTAAGAGTTCATATTAACTTAATAGAGAATAATTCTTATGTGAACACAAGAATTTGGACACATAAATAAAAGAAAAAAAGTAGAAAAATAATAATTAAATAATGTATAGTTTTAAAATAATTAAAAGAAATATAATTTTTGTGTGTGTGTGACCAAATAATGTGATCAAATTCTTATGTCTACACAAGAATTACTTCTTAGTAGAACGGCTTGTCATCGTGACTCCAAAAATTATTAAATTTAAGTATGTAAAGATGGATAAATTTTAGTAAAGAAAACTTTGCCAATAAACTCTAAGTTGTAAAAATGAAATGTAAACTTTTGAAGAACTAATATTGTGTATAAGAGTATGTTTGAACCGGCGGTGAATTAGAAAAATTCACCATAATTTTGTTTAGCATTTAAAGAGTATCTTTTGTTCCTTTAAAGAGTATCCTTTATTAAAAACTATGTAGATCCGTAATTTTGTCAATCCATGATAATGTGTTTCCTAGTGTGTACTATATCATTCATTCATGAGTGATAGTTTGTTAAAAATAATATTTATAATAGTATTCAAAATATTGTAACAATTCTTTACGTATGAAAATATAGCTGATAGATATATGAAAAAAACACTACAAAACAAAATAGAAATTTCTTGAGACTCAAAAGTCTTAAATAATAATAATATTTTTTAGTTAGTAAATATTTTATTTACACAAAACTCTCAAGACAAATGAAAATTTGATAGAAAATAATAGTTGGTGTGAAATTTGTATTTAAACTTCAAGTTAATACTATAACTACAAACCAATTTTATATCTACTCTTTTGGATATGGAGCAATTTCAATTTCATTAACTATTGTTTCATATAAATAATTAGAATATGAAATGAAATTTTCAAATAATTATTTGTCATGGTCAAGAAATATCAAGAGTGGGTTACCAAAAATTATAGGCAAGAATAGTTTGTTGATGTTTAAGACATATGAAATTTCTAGTAGTGAAATGGTTAGAAGTTATTCATTTCCAAACAACTATCTTTAGTATTCTTTATCTTTATTTTATTTTACTTATGAAATGTGTTTTTTAATTATAAAAAGAAAAATATACTATGAAAGACACATTCAATAGCTTAGGAAAATACTTATCTCCTATATATGGTCTTCGACAATAATGACAACAGAGAAACAATATTATTGAAACATTTTTGGACTAAGAATGTGTTGAAAAGGATAGGACTTTGTTGCATTTTATAATGTCTTTATCTATTGGTAAGTGACTTGAACCAAATGCAAGAGGGTGGTTGAAAATCAACAGACGAATCTTTATGTGTGATAAACAATGCATTGAAGATAGTGAGTGAATTGTTCTTTTTTGTATGAGTTATTGAAATGAGAAGTTTGATAAGTGATCAAAGCCTTTAAGTGTATTGATTAGAGTTAAAGTTGCTAAATGTATGAAATAATTGTATTTGAATGAGTAAGTGAAAGGATTTGTTTTACTTTACATATTGGTGAAACAAAATCTAAAGGAAGCAAAACATGAAAGAAATAGTGTGATTTAAGAAGTGTCAATCATAATTTTTGTGAGTTGGCAAATTTTAAAATATGTAGCATACATATAGATGAGTTGTCGCGGATATAATTCGGGACTTTGTTTTAATATATTATAATAGATATTAACGTGTCAATATAAATATTAATATAATTGATGCATATGTTTCATTAGTCTAATAGTTATAAACCGTGTCCAATACAAACTCCAAATCTTTCAAAATCGCCTAATTAAGTTGTGCCATGGTTATAGTACATGCACCAAGAGAAACCGCATAACCCAAAATAAAAAACACTATTATGTCCCTAATTAATATAGCCCATTTAATTCGTGCCTAACAATACACTTCCTTTGTACTCAACTTTCTGCGATCTTTTCACCGATCCAATAAATCAAAAGAATATCTACAGCTGGAGTTCGAAATCATTTAAGATGCCCACATAATTCACCAATGTTTGTTTTTAGTTGTAACAATGTTGAATCAATGTATTCCTTTGTCTCTTGTACTTGTACACTTGAACACGAATATAATCAGTACACTTTCTGTCGCGCGCCCATGTTCTAAATAGTAGATTACTACTACGGCTACAGTTTTTTGCACCTAAATTCGGTGCCAAAATAGCTTATGCTATTTATTGTTAAAATCAAATGAACTGGTCAAATTGTCGCACACTCACACTTCAGCTCTCATTGCAATTTGCAAGTCCAAGTCATACCCCACACATTTTGGTCCATAAATTGTCACAACTAAAGCATGTTGTCTTTAATTCATAACTTGTTTTCTTGGACAATTTAGTTTATCTGTGTGACTTGGATTTGGTCATACTTTTACCTGCTTTGTCTCATTAAAGCTTCTTTCTCTTACAACCATACATTTTTTTTTTGAAATCGTAGAGAAAACATCTTTTTGGAAAGTCAACCGAATTTTCTGTTTTAAAGAAAAGAGGAAAATAAACCGACCAAAATTAATGTTTAAAATATTTATTTGCAATAAGAAAAATAAAGGATGCAGTATCTTCAAAGAACATGTCGAAATTATTAACTTAAATATCATAAATTCAGCATGTGTGAGTTTTTATGATTAATTATATCATCTTGTATCATTGGTTAAAATACATAATTAAAGAAAGAAAATTAAGTGAGAATAAATGAACTATATTTGTGCTATTATGAATTTATCTCCCAACGAAAGAACATAAGATTATTTTTCTTAGTTCATTACTTTTTAATTCAAAATTAGTTTGTTGGATTCTATGTATCTCCTTACTGCTCAATAATTTAAAAAACTTAAATCTAGTCATTCGGCCAAATAAAATATCAATATTAATATATTTTACGATCAAAACTGATACTATGTATTTCTTTTTTACAAATATGTGGTTCGTTCAAGGTGAAAAGACTCAATTACTTTAAATAAGCTATGTGTTGTTGAATCATGGCTATTGTGCATGGACAAAATTCATCTTGTTATGTTATAGATTAATATCGTAATTGTTAAATGATGACAAATACTTTCAGAAAAAATGACGATATATACTTTATATTTATAACATTTGTTTCCATACTATTTCTTCTAAATTAACGCTTTGTATGTGACTTGACCATCTGTACACAAATTTTGAGCTACATATATTTTGTAGGGTTGAACCAACTAATAAATTAGTAGTAAATTATGGATTGAACCGATCAATCCACTCTAACTTTTAACGGGTGTTTGTTTTCGTGAATGACATTTAAAAAATTCCTGTTAGTAGAAATAATAATTTCATAAATAAGTTCTTTTTATTCTTGGGAACTATTTTTAAAATATAAAAGTATAACGAATACATAAAGAATAGTGTGTAGTTATGGGAGTTACACTTTATTCTCATGAAAATAAAAAACTCCCACTATATATGTGATTATAAAACTAATTTTTCATATGTTAATTTCATTCTTAATAAATTATATCTGACAATAATTTTTACAAATTTATACCAGATATAAGAATGTTATACCACTTTTCCAAAAAAACGATTTTGTGATAAGATTGAAACAAAGACACTTTTATAACATTATAGTTGCAATATCTTGGGTGTTTTTTTGACGTCATTATAGTTGCAATATCCCTTTGTTTGGATCGAGACTTTTGTATTTATGTGTTTCCGATTCAAATAAAATGGAATCATGATAGACTCCCCAATTTTTTTTTTTTGAAATAATGGTTCCGATGCTTCCTTTATTTGGATTGTGAATCGTGTATTTTAAGGTGTGGCTACAACATATTCTCCTACGACCAATTCAAAAGAGGCTCAGAATTTGTCTTATCTAGGCCTTAACAATTTCTAAACGACTTAACAACAAAGCTTCAAACACCAAAATTAGTGATCATCTTTCTTGACTAATGACGCCTCTTGAATTGTTTAACATTATTCAACCGTTTCGAATACTATCTTTCTAAACTAATCAAACACCGATATATATTTTTCAAACAAGAAATCACAACACGTAGTACTTTGTGACAAAAATTAATTAATTAAGTAGTTAATCCGTAATCCAACATTCTTATCATGTTCCTGTTGAACCACTTTGGCAGCCACCATACTATCATGGGGAGGTTGGATGAACGTGTCCCATAAGGTGGCAACATCAGAGGACAACACGTGGCAAACTTAAGACCCACTTTACATGGCTGCCTTTGTTGTGCACAAAACTTAGCACACTCATTTTCCCACTCAATAACCCAACTACTTCCCTCTCGTCGTCCATTTTACTCCTTTCATATACAATAAAAAAAATTTACAAAATAATTATAAATAAACTATATATGAGTTTCATAGATAGATGCAAGATATAGATATTCAAATTTAAAATTCTCCATTTCGTTGCATAAGTCTAATCACTATACATAATATTCAATTAAAAAATACTATGTATGTCGCTGTCCCTACAAATAAACAATAAAATTTATTTTTTAATATTAAATAAAATTTTAATTTGTTAGATATATTTATTATTATTTTTAATATAATTTTAATTAATACTACTATTTAATTTTAAAATATAAAAAATTATTATCGAGTACATCAATACATATTAATTATACAATCAGTTTTTAAAAAAAAATAAAATTTGCAATAAAAATTTATATTTAAAGACAGAAATAATATAAATTATATTAATTTTATGAAATTATCTTTATTAATAATTAATAATATATTAATTAGAGCATGCTATGGCAAAACTAATTATGAGACGATGGAACTAATATTTCTTGACAAAACCCAAAATTTTAACTAACCTTGAATTCTCATCCACTCCACAAAATTAAACTAAACGCCAAAAAGCCATTCGGTTAAAACCAAGTCCACTTCCCATAAACCCAACGGCAACGGCAAACTTTTATTGTCAAGGCAATACATACATGTTAGTACATAGTTGTATTACCCCTATATATAGACAAGGTTAAGGATTGTTTCTTGATACCAAATATAATTTGATATAACACAAACATCAACATATGGGTTCCTTTACTACTAGAGGTGATTCAGCATCATGGTATTGTGCAATAGCTTTATTGGCTATGATATTATTGGGATCAATAAGGGAGAGTACTGTGGCTGAATTAGAAGATGATTTTGTAAGAGGGAACCACCTCGGTGAGAGAGCGTGTGATGAGATATACGTTGTGGGAGAAGGAGAAACACTCAACACCATAAGTGATAAGTGCGGTGACCCGTTTATTGTGGAGCGTAATCCACATATCCATGACCCTGATGATGTTTTCCCTGGTCTTGTTATCAAAATCACACCCATCAATACTAGCAAATTCTAACTCATCATACAATACACTCAATTAGTCATCTAGTAAGTTTTTTTTTCTTCTTCGTTATTGTGAACAGGGGTTTTCTCAGGAATAAAAAAATTGTAGATTTGTAGTACAATAGGAGGGAAAAAAATTGTTTGATCATGCTCATGATCTGTATTTGAATTTTTCGTTTTTGTATTTTTTTTTATGTAATTATTATTATTAATTGACCAACAGTGATACGTCTTGGACTCTTGATTTGGTTGGTTTGGTTTACCAAGATTTTGTTCTTCCTCTTCTATTATTAGTATGTTTTGGGACCGGGACTTTGATGGATAATTAAACTATATAAATGAAATATGAATATTTTTAGGGGCACGTACGCATTTTATTTTTAATAATTTTTATTTGTATGTAGAAAATACGTTTGGTAGGAGAACTAAATTGTGTCAACTACGGATAGCACCTGCAACTTAGAGCTTTTGCTTTTAATTTTTGTTGTAAAATTTATTTATACAAGTTAAAGTTGTTGAGAATATGTTAATAATAAATTTTGAAGAAGACTTGGCCAAGAAACTAAACTAAGGAAAGACGTGTGTTGAGTAAATATTCACCATGTTTATTCGATCCGAGTCTCTCCATTACGAGAGACACCGCGCCACTAGAGAAAGGATCAACCAATAATAACTAATGAGTTGAACATTTGTTGCATTAATCGTATCAATATAAGAAGACGTTTGATAAGTATTGCATATACTCTCATGAACATAATATGTGCTTAATAAAATTGACATATAACTTCTATTTTAAAGTGTTCATTACAAAAGATTTTATTAGTCTTTGCAAATAATTATACAAAAAGAAACTAATGATACCAGTCTTCTACATGCCATCTCAATTCTTGATGCTTCTATCTTGTGTCTATTTTAATAAAACAAAGAATTTGCAACCGATCAAATTGCACCAAACAAAGAACATTCATCATTGAATTGATAAGACAAGAACCTCAACCAAATCATCCAAAAGTGTCTTATTGTTGTCACTGTCACACACTATGCATTTCCTTAATTTCAAGAACATTGAATCTTGCATGGTGTTGGATACAACTTTAATGTTGTTGAACAACTAATTTTATGTTCAAGAGCAAAGGGTGGTGAATTGATATGTGTCTTTAATTTTCTTGTTATAATATTATTATAAAAAGGGCAGTCTCGATTATTATCTGAGAAGACCTTGCAAATTTGTTCTAGCTTCTAACAAGTTAAGATAGACACCAATGGGTTGGTTGTTCTCACAATTTATATTGGCATTTCTTGCTGGCTGCTTGTTCTTTAATGGCTTATCTTATACTTATAAAGGTATAAATGCTTTATTGTGAATTTTGAAGTTCTAATTTTCATTTTCAAAAATTTATCAACTCAATTTATTATTATCATCATCACTATTATCAAGCGCAAACTGTAAAAAAAATCATATTTATTAAGCAGATTTTAAGATCTACCAATTGTTTTCTTCAACCCTTTCCATCCAAAGTTTTTAGAATAGAAAAAGAGAATAATTTTGATGTAAGATCAATGTAAAACTCTAACATACATCGTCAATCAATCACAAACTATCATTTGTTTGACTTTTAAGTTAGATATATATGATGAAAGTCAAATTCTTTTCACGATCAAATAATTATAATTGTCTCGGAGTCTGAAAAATATTTACAATGTCAGTATATATAAATTAAATCTATTAAAAAAATGAGAGGAAAGAAATGCTGTCTAGTTGATTGATAGAGGTAGGTAGTGTCTCTTTGGAACTCTTTTGATGTTATGAGTCATTTTATTTGATCTTTTGTTTTTTATGTGTTAATGCAGCTGCAAAGTACAAATTTATCAAAGAAGCAACATTTGCTCCACCAATCTTAACTTATGACTATATAGTAATTGGTGGAGGAACATGTGGTTGTCCACTAGCAGCAACACTTTCACAAGGTGGAAAAGTTTTAGTCCTTGAAAGAGGAGGTTCACCTTATACAAATCCAGAACAAATCAACATACATAACTTTGTTAATTCTCTTTCTGACACAAGTCCTTCATCATTTTCACAACAATTCATATCAACCGACGGAGTCCTCAACTCGCGCGCTCGCGTTCTCGGAGGCGGTTCTGTCTTGAATGCTGGATTCTACTCAAGGGCTAGCTATAGGTACATAAGAGAATCTGGTTTGAATGAAAGTTTGGCTAAGAGCTCATATGAATGGGTTGAAAAGAAGGTTGCTTTTGAGCCACCAATGATGCAATGGCAATCAGCAGTTAGGGATGGATTATTGGAAGCAGGAGTGTTACCTTACAATGGTTTTACTTTTGATCATCTATATGGGACTAAGGTTGGAGGGACAATTTTTGATAAGGAGGGTCATAGACACACTGCAGCTGATTTGTTAGAGTATGCTGATCCAAAGAGGATTTCTGTTTATTTGCATGCAACAGTGCAAAAGATACTATTTAAGTATAATGCAGGTATGTATTTGATCAATACAGAGGCCTCATGACTCTCTTTTTTTTATAAAAATGAGAGGCATGCAAAGAAATCACTATACTTACTAGATAACAAGTACAAACTGAGGAACAAATTTGATTAACATTGTACAACTTTAAGGATCATTTTTTAATATTAATAATGTGAGGGACTAGGTTGATATAACCCTACTACAATTTCTAGCACTTACTTGGGTATTTACTACCTTTACTTGACCATATAATGTTTTTGAAACTATTTTTTGTTTTACAGAAAAAAAGAGGCCACAAGCTTATGGAGTGATTTTCAAAGATGCACTGGGAATCAAACATAGAGCATACATAAGCTCCAAAGTAAAAAATGAAATAATAGTATCAGCTGGAGCAATTGGAAGTCCACAGTTGCTAATGCTAAGCGGCATTGGTCCTGCTAACCATCTTAAAGCACATGGAATCAAAGTTGTTTTGGATCAGCCTTTGGTAGGTCAAGGAATGGCAGATAATCCAATGAATGTTCTAGTTGTTCCTTCCCCTTTACCTGTTGAAGTCTCTCTTATTCAAACTGTTGGAATCACCAAGTTTGGTAGCTTCATTGAAACAGCCAGTGGATTGAGCTTTGGTCATTCTTGGTCTGATAGGCTTAGAGGGATTTTTGAATTTGTGTCAAACCAGGTCAGCATCCCCTATATTCTCTTTTTCCACTCTCTGTTATATTTTTATAAATCCGGATCTACTTACCTCTTAATTGTGTGCCCTGATTGTATTAACAACTTAACTAAGTGATTATAGCATAAATAATTATTATATAAGTGCTTATGTATAAGCTATTTCTATAACAAAACATAAAATAAAGTTAAACTATTTTCATATAAACTATAAATTTTTTTCATAAATTATCCCAAAGAGTTTATAGAAATAAGCTAAAAACATCTTATGAATATGTCATAAGCTGTTTTTAACTTTTTATAAGCTCATTTTCCACTATTTTATGTTATGTTTTTCTTATAAATTTGACTCAACTGAAGTTAGATCGTATTTAGATAAACAACTTAATTAAGTTTATAGCATAAACGTTTATCACATAAGTGTTTGTGTATAGTGATATAATCTATAAAATAAAATAAAATTGTTTTCATATAAACTATAAGCTGTTTTCATAAAATTTTGAAAATCTTATCAAAATAAGCTGAAAACCCCTTGCGGACATGTTATAAATTGTTTCTATCAGTTCTCCCAAATAATCTCTCAAAAGCTCGTACTAGTAAATAAGCTAAAATAAGTCGAATGATGCACTCATTCTTAACATCATGAAGCTAGAACTTTTTTTATCATGAAATGAAACTTAATCTAAAATTTTATTGTTATTTGAATTAGAGTGGCCAACCCACCATGTTGACACCAGAAGGCATGGAAAGTTATGCAGACGCAATAAGATCATTAGCAAATCCAACACTAAAAGGAGGAGTCATACTTGAAAAGATAATGGGACCACGTTCAACTGGTCACTTAGAGCTTCTAACAACTAATCCTAATGATAATCCATCAGTTACATTCAACTATTTCAAGGATCCAGAAGATTTAAGGATGTGTGTGGAAGGCATGAAAACAATCATAAATGTGATAAACTCGAAAGCATTTTCGCGATTCCGGTATCGAAACATGCCTGTTCAAGCTCTAATAGACTTGATGTTACACTTACAAGTGAACTTAAGGCCTAAACATCCTAATGCTGCATTTTCTTTGGAACAATATTGCATTGACACTGTTTTAACAATTTGGCATTATCATGGAGGATGTCAATATGGTAAAGTTATTGATCATAATTATAAGGTCATTGGTGTGGAAGGTCTTAGAGTAATTGATGGATCAACTTTTTATAGATCACCAGGGACTAATCCTCAAGCTACTGTTATGATGCTTGGAAGGTAAACAATAGACATTAATTAATTACCTAATTGTGGTTATTATTTGGAATATAACATATATATTGTCTTATTGGTGTTTTAATTAGTAATTTGATTTGATACAGGTATATGGGACAAAAGATTATAAAGAAAAGATTCTCCCAGGGGAGGAAATGAAGTGATGAATTGAGTGCATATTTTTTCATATTTGTTATGTGTAATAATAATTGAGTGATTTACCAGACATTTTCTACATTATGCTGTCTGGTTATTTTAGTAATAAACTTCATTGTATTCATTTGTATGATAATGATTTTGTAATTTCCACAATACTATTATTGCAATTTTATATAATAAGATTGTCAACGTACATATTACATTAAATTTAACTTTGGATTTAAAGTTTTCTCTTAGTCGTAAAGTCTTTTGTCTTAACTTTGATGAGTCAAAATCAAGAACATAAATAAATAGTTGATGGACCTTGAAACACAAAATCCAACATATAAAACACTTTTAAAGAAACAGAATAGGACATAATAAGCATATGCTATGCTACTCCAAAGTGCAGTCAGCTTCATGAAAATGGAAGAAGCATCTAACTAACTTTTGCTAACTTGTTCTCTCTAAAGCATGTGAAGATTGAGAAAGGGAGAATCAATTTATTGAAGAATATTAACAGCAAGCATATCCTTTTGAGTATTGGTTTATTCCATGTAAGGTGGTTAAGGTGAAGATGTTATAAATGATATAGTTCTCATATATAGAATGTGTTGTGTGTGCAACAAACAACAAGATGTGGTCAATAAGCAAATAAGCTATAGGGCTTCTCTTTGTTGGCAGGATATTAATTATCATATTATATTATATGGTGTGTCTTGCCAAAGGAGAGTTGCTCTGTTGCTGCTTTAGCTTAATATTTAATCAATTCATCCATCTTCTATTTGCAATGTTATTCATCTCCATCTGGTGGTTTCTTTTTCTTTATTTGCATGTTACAAGTTTTTCTCAAAGGAAGCAAGTAATTGGAAGCCATTATCATTCCACACACATTTCAACTTGATCAATTTGAAATGGAAAAAGAAATCTGTAACAACCGTAGGAAATGGAAAACATTTTTTTAAATTTTTTCTTCTTTAGTTTTCTGTATTTAAGATTACAGTAAGGAAATATACAAATAATCAAAAATTAGTTTTATCAATTCAATAATCACTGTCAAATTATCAATGGCCTATACAACTAATTAAAAGTATGTAATCACCTATCCAAAAAAAAAAAAACTATAC
>JBBPBQ010020324.1:12938980-12973979 GCA_037974755.1 Cicer yamashitae
TACTGAAAAAAAACTATACATGTATGAATAGAAATATGGAATTGCCTACACAAGAAACTATACAAGTATAAATGAATAGAACTATGATTGGTCTTTCCTTAAAAAAAAAAAAAAGAACCATGATTGCTCGACACAAGTACTAGTAAATATGTATTGATCCCTCACAACGGCGAAGTTAGCATAAATTTAACGAGCGGGTTAAAATAAATAAACTATTTAAAAAAATTAAATTCAACTAATAAGAAAAAAAAATCACAATAATTTTTACTTATATTTATATACATTAAAATTATAATTTTTACTTTATAAATAAAATATAAATTAAAGCAACATCGATAAAATAAAAATTTACTATAATTATTTTGAAAGGTGTTAAATTTCTCCATAATTGACGTCATATTAAACTTATTAGCAATGTCTTTTTCAATATAATTAAGTTATTTACAAAAACTGTATCATCCATTTTGTTTCAAATATTATCTTGACAATTTTTATTATTTTGTTTCAAATCTTATCTTTTTTAATATATCTATAATCAAGTGATAATTTTTACTTTTTATTTTTATGTTCCTACTATTTCTCTACAAATAAATTTATTTGTATAACTAAATATATATTATTAGGACAATAAATATAAAAATATCAATTTATAAAAAAAAAATGAGATAGCTAAGACTACCCCAATATTACACATAGCTTTGCCCCTGATCCCTAAAACAAAGCATATATATATTGGCAAATTTACACTATTTTTTATTTGACCTGATATTAAAAAATAATAGTGGACCTAGTTTTGAATGTTGTCGAAGCTGAAGATGTATGAAGCCCACTCTCCGTTGTTTTCGCATAATTGTGCAATCTTATTATCACTTCACTATGTAATTCCTCTGTCTAAGTCTAACCACGGCGCTAACTTATATCCTTTTGAAATATTTCACTATTAAAGGCAATATTACCTTTAATTATTAAAATAGTTGCAATATATGGTGAATTAATAATAATATAAAGCATAAAAATATTTTAATCATAACATAATAGTATTTTGCATTGAAAATTGCTATGAGTAATTATTTCTTAAAAAAAAAGTATGTTGTATTTTAAAAGACTGTATTATGATACACATATAATTAAAGTACTTAAATATAGCAAGCAAAGTAAAAATTGAGCCAGTTTTAGAAAAAGAAATATATAAGCACAGTGAATATATACCTCTTTTCTTAAGTCTCATTTGGAAAAATTCCTAATTATAAATCCTTTTATTAATATTAGATGCAATATTTTTTGTATAAAAGATAGTACTCGTACTTTTTATTGAAGAAAAGATACCCCTAATTGATTGACTATCTTTTAATGTCATTGTTTAACTAAAATATTAATTGAAATAAAATTTTAGAACATCAATTAACAAAATAGACAAATTTAATACATTACAATTTTTTTTAATACATGGAAAATTGATTATAATAACTAATAAGAGAAGAAGAATAGTACAAATTAATGTCATAATAATTAGTAAAAAAAAAAATAATGTCATAATAAGGCCACTCGAACTCAGACAAATAATTCGTTGGATATCCTTCCTCCTTTGTATGGGTGCTTCGAATACAGATGGGGCATGTAAGGAGGGTAGATGTGCTAGGGTGTAGATTTGTCGTTTAACTCCCTGTAAAATAATATTTTCTTTTTATTAGTAATTAGTAATATTTTGTTTTGCAAGAAAAAGAACTATGCCATGTGTCTATCGCACGGATGTTCGTTCTAGTAATGTTTACTTGAGGACATGCTTTTAGAATTGGAATTTTCACTATTTTTCAAAACAGACTTAGATGTTAACTACTATAGTTTTGGTGTATAAATATCTAATTAATGTTATTATTTTTAAAATGTGAGCCTTTATTTTATTTATATATCTAAAAACTATAGTTAATAACACTATTTTTTTTAAATAAATAGAAGTGATACTTAGGTCATCTATAATGGTACGTGTTTTATATCTATTTAACACAAAGTTAAATAGGAACTTTGATTGTGGAGAAATTTTTTTGGGTACTCAGAGAGAAGGGTAGCTATGCAAACACTCTCTCTATCTATTTTTTGTGTAGGTCATACATAATAAATTATATTAAAATAAATAAATGTTGTTGAAATGTAATAATATAAAATTATTAATGAGATATATTTAATAATTTTTTTTGAGGTGCTGAGTTGGAAATAATGAATGTTTATTAAAGATTTTATTATGAAATTATAAAATGAATGATATGTACATGTGGAACTCGTTTAAACACTCAAACATGAGTCCACTATTGTAGATGTTCTTCTGCATGTTATTAAGAGATCTTATGTGTGACCTTAACGTTGACAGCAGTTGCTCAACACTTAGATCTAGATTTGCATTTATGCAGTTGGACATCAATAACTATCTAATCTTGATCTAACGGTCAAGATTTAAGTTCAGTATTTTAAATTATAAAATAAAAATTAAAGCCTACCTGTCTATACTATAGAAATTACAGGAAAACCAAGTGTATTTAATCAATTTCCCTCAACAGTCAACACTTCATGTAATGGATATGAGTGTAACAGGTTGGTTTGACTTGATTTTCGAGAGAAAATAAATATGAATTAATAAAAAATAATTGGTTTCGTCATATTTTGATAATTTTTACTCACGAAATCTGAAACTAAACCGATGAAAAATGGATTGATTTGGTGTGTTTTGATCGGATTGATAATTTAAAATTTATTTTAAAAAATCTAAAATAAATTAACTTTTTTAAGATTAATAAAAAATTACATAAATGCAAAATATATTTTTAAAATTAATATACTAATATAGTGCAAAATAAAAGGTATAATAATAAAATATAATTATTTAATTCGATTTTTGAGTGATCAATTTTAAATGATATTAAACTAATATTCAAATCAATAAATATTGAATTTGATTGAATTGATTTGTTTTAGACTCAAATAAAAAAAAAAAACCAAAATAATTTAATTGATTTAATATGAATCTTCGAATTTATCAAGTGATTGGTTTTATTTGGTTCTTACACCTTAGTAATGGAGCATCCCTGGATTCCTGTTTCAATTTCCTCTCTGCAGTTGACAACTTTAATTAAATCTTTCTTTTTCCCGACAAAATAATTAAATCATTTTTTATATTGACAACTTTAATTAAATCTTGAAAGAATATGAAGTGAGTGGAGAGATCTTTCAAGCTAGACTATACTAAATCTTTCGCTGTTATACATAAGTATATCTGAAGGATAACCTCGAGTTTATTCCATTTTTTTGTGCGTCTAACCTTTGTATGGTGCCTATATATAAAGTTTTGGAGTGTGCACCTCATAAAACTAAACCAAACACATTTTAGGGAACAAAGCATGGTAAGTGGGATTTTGCTACTATATTAAGCAAATCATTCAGAGGGCATGTCTTCTTTGGCAGGTAATAATTGTTTATTTTACAATTATATTAAAATTTTATGTTGACCAACAAATGAAATTATCACAATATTCAATTTGCCAAAGGAGAGCTGCTCTTTGACTGTTTAGTTTAGACACTGTCTCATTTGTGTAAATGCAACTATCCAAAAGCCTATTAACTTTCCAAAATTATGTGCATGGAAAGAAAAATATATTTCCAAGTATTTTATTTTGGAACTTTTTTATCTTTTAAAACTAAGGTATTTAAAAACAAATATTTAAATGAACTTTTAATTTCCCTATTCAATTTAATAATATCTACAATTTTGACCTCTCAATTTTTAATTTCACAATTTTAATTCATCTATATTTTAAATTATAAATTATGTAATTTTAATCTATTTGTCAAATTATCTTCCAATTTTTAATGGTGATAATGTGGCACTCAACTATTGACATGACTTTGAATATGTGGACTTTCAATGTAGTGTTGACATCATGTTTACTTGATGTACTCATTTTGTGCATAAAACATTAAGTTGACCTAGTGTTAAATGTTTTATTCCAAAAGTATATTGTGAGTTCAAGCTCTATTCATCCCACTTTTTTGAAAATATTGTTAAATTATATATTGTTGACACATAAGTTGCATGTGTGTACGTCAAGTAAGTACCAGCATTATATTTTTATGTTAGATCAACTTATTTAAATCCACATTAGTAGTTAATTATCACATCATTATCACTGGTAAAATTTGAATGATTATTCAATAGAGGGACTAAAATTGTATAATTCAAAATAAATAGATTAAAATTGAAGACTGAATTTAATAAAGAAATTAAAATTACATTTAAACCAAAAACAAATAAAAGAAAATTATCTTCATTATATCAAATGTGTTTTGGACTAGATGTGGTTTGTTTAAGGCCAACAAAATCCACCATTATATAGCCCAAGATCCACTCGATCAACACGTTGAGACTTGATACCTGTTAACGGTGACATCACACACACCCATGGCCATGAGGCATGCAGATGATAGCCTATGTATTTTAGCGTATGCTTACTTTATAACAACATTTTCCATTTTATTTTTCAAAATGTGTTAAACTTACTTGTTTTGGTGGAATCATTTTTCAATTTTGGTTTTCTTGTTATTTTTAATTTTGTTACATTTTTTGTTTGTAAATTTAATTTTTACATTTTGACACCACCGTTAAAAAAGATAAATAAATTTTTTAATATATTTATACTCTCCTTTGAATCGAGATTGAAATTTGAACTGTTGAAACTTAATTTAACAATTTAAACGTGTTTGATTGTAGTGCAGTGAACTACAACAAATTCAAATTATTTTCTATAAATTTACCTGTTTTATCGTTCCAGCGTGTCATACGTGAATTAAAAAAAAAAAAAAAAGTAATTTGGTCTTAGACTAGACTAGAAGGCAACCCCTGATTACGCAATGAATCCTGCATGCTCTTTTTCCTCTGTTTCTCACTCAATACCCAAACTTTATTTATTTGCGGTGTAGTATATTGCAGTTTTGCTTTATCTTTTTCGTTAATTGATGAAGTTCACTTTAAAATCTCAGTCAAAATTCACTTTGTTCTTTTTTGAAGAAGGGGCTTTTCTCATCATAAGCATGCATCACATTTATATTGGTTGATGAGCCCACTCTCCTCACGCATTAACACACAAATCATATAAATGCAATATTTTTCATGCTATATTCGAAACTATTTTAATATAATGGGCAAGTGAGTTCACTCAATATGTTGAATTTGGAAAAACCATTGATTTAAGTAATGATACATGAGCCATAATCATGAAACCTTTATTTATTTTTTATTTATTTATTTTTTTCAACCCTTAGACCTTAAGCAAACATTGTCTGCAAGTACTTAGAAGAAATCTAAAGAGGCTTTTCTTTTGGACCTCATCGATAAGGCCGGCTTTAATAGCGACCATTCTGTCCTCCACTTACTATATTGCTTTCAAGTATCTGCCTCCACCTTTTCAACCCTCTATAATTCTACACCATAAATGGCTTTCTGCTTCACTTCAAATCTATATTGTCTATTCAACTTATAATAATAATTATTTTTTTTAATTTCTTAACAGATCTATTATTATTTATTTTGACTAAATTATTATTATTATAACTTCTGTGCTAGTTATTACTTACTCATACCAATAGATTTTTTTATTGATAAAAATGTACCAAAATCCCTTAGAAAAAATACCGAAAGATTCTTGTACAGTATCTTTTTTATTAGTATTTTGTACAATGCTCCTATATTGTCTTGTGCAGTATCCGTGTCTTTTTAGAGAATCAAATTGGTGACACGTCATGCCAAGGTAGAGTACCGGCTTATTCAGTCAACATCTTTTTTACCATTCTCATAAAACTTTTTTTTTAAAGAACCATTCTCATAAAACTACAGTAACTTTGAGTAAAAAAAAATAAAAACTATAAACTTATATGGTTTAATCCTAGCATATCAATCTTATTCATAAGCCATGCACATTTCAATCAATTTATGAAAAAGGTTAATCTGGCTGCACTTATCTTTCTTCAGCCACATCAAAATTACTCATCACTTCCTATGTAACATTTGTGTTTGCTATGAATTTGTAATTATGAATAATCACCTTGTTTCATACCGACCCAAAGTTCAATCTAAATTTATTTGCTCTTCTCGCCCAACTCGACAATCCGTTGCAGAAGTTTTGTCGTCTTCACGACTGCAACAAAAACTTAACCTTATCATATAGGGAATACCGTTTTTCTTTAATCTTGAGGAACAATCCGCCCTTTTTAAATTCTTCAATGCTCCAGTCCCCCAACGAACCAACGAACAAGAGACCTCATCTATACAAATAGTGCATTTGGCTCCGATACATTTATGTCATTTAAATTCACCTTTCACTCTCTTTAAATAACTATTTACTTAAACATCATAAAGTTTGTAAGTACTGTCCCACTTCTAGGTACGAAACACAGTTCAAGTAACGAAACCAACTATCTATCTCGGTCTAGTTCGGATGACGATTTAAAAAGAGAAAAGACATGTTGGAATGATAGGCAAGAAGTTAGCTGAAAAATTTAATTATGTTCAACAACAAATGCTTTTTTTCTTCTTTTTTATAACGTGCAACGAAATCATTACAACACAATCGGGCCTACTTGGATTGGCCTGTGGGACACGCTCTAAAATGACACACAAGAATTTGGACTCCCTGCACCAAGTGAATTCTGTATTTGTACAATAAAAACATAATGGTTTTTTGATTGAGATAAGACGATTTAATAAATGATATATTTTTATTTTATAATTTAAAATATTAAATTAAATTAATTAAATGGGATAAATGTTGGGATTCTGACAGCAAGAATCCAGCTCCAACAAACTATAGGAAAGACATAGTCCAAATTGTGTTGCTTGACCTTGTCAATGTGTTCATACAGTGCAGTATCAGCCACTCACATCCAGACACATAACTATACTAATTTATAATCAATAAATCAACAACAACAAGGATATCTTGTAATATTCTGTATGTGAGTTTCTCACACAGAAATATCAATAAATCCAACAGCACCAAAACAAGTAAATGAATATTTTAATTCTTGACGTTGGTTAATTTAATTTCTCAAATTTGTGAAATAATAATTTAATTCTTTAAACTAAAAATCACAAATCATTTAAAATTGTAGATATATTTACATAAATATCAGTCACTAAATTGTTTGATCCTCATATTTCGCGTAATGAAATAATGATTTAGAAAAATAAAACAATCATTTAAAAAAATAGTAGAACTAAAACTCCATCTTTATAAGGCCATTTTTCACTTTTTCTCTCTTTAACATAAGACCTTTTACAAAATTCTACATACATTAATGATTTATTTATAAAAATACTGCTAATTAATTTATCATGGAAAACTTTACTTCTTTTTCTTTCTCTTATGATATCAATAATTATAAAAATAAATATCTAAAAATAACATATTTTTTTGACAAATTTATTAATACAACATTTTTTAATTTACGCGCAATATGTTGGAGGTCTTATAATAAGAAAAGGAAAGAGTATATAAAAACCAGAATTGTCTTTGAGTGTAAACAACAAAACAGAAAATGCAATCAGTTGACAAAAAAGAAGTACCTCAAGCATGTCCTCAAGGTTGTTGTCCAACCTTATTGTTGTTCAACACATCGCCACTATCTCTCAACAACAAAACCAAACCAAGAAACAGTTCATCAGAGTGCCGCCAAACCTTTGCAGCAACAACAGCATCCTCTATTTTTCCAAACACAAATTTCACAAACCATGAATCCCTTCCATCACTTCATGAATCATTCACTGAATTCAACAAAGTTTACCCTCAATTCTCTGAGACTCAACATGTTGACAGTTTGAGAGCCAAAGAATATTATCATCTCACTTTCTTAAACCAATCTTGTCTTGATTACATTGGTATTGGTCTTTTCTCTTACTATCAACGTCAACAACAACAACAACATGATTCTGCGTCAAAAACTCAACTTGCTTCTTCTTCAACACCACCACAATCTCCACAAAAGTTTTCTGATATACCCTTTTTTAGTATATCCTATAAAACTGGAAATTTGAAGACTTTATTGCTTCATGGAGGGAATGAATCAGAATTTGAGTCTGCAATGAGGAGAAGGATAATGAATTTCCTTAACATTTCTGAAAATGATTATTTCATGGTTTTCACAGCAAATAGAACATCAGCTTTCAAACTTGTGGCAGATTCATATCCATTTGAATCATGTAAGAAGCTTTTGACAGTTTATGATTATGAGAGTGAGGCAGTGGAAGCAATGATTAGTTGCTCAGAGAAGAGAGGAGCTAAGGCTATGTCTGCAGAATTCTCATGGCCAAGACTAAGGATTCAGTCAACAAAATTGAGGAAGATGATTGTTAGTGAAAACAAGAAGAAGAACAAAAAGAAAAAAAGTGGTCTTTTTGTATTCCCACTTCATTCAAGAGTAACAGGAGCAAGATATCCTTATCTATGGATGAGCAAAGCACAGGAAAATGGATGGCATGTTTTGATTGATGCCTGTGCATTAGGACCAAAAGACATGGACAGCTTCGGCCTCTCGCTCTTTCGTCCCGACTTTCTCATTTGTTCTTTCTACAAAGTTTTCGGAGAAAATCCGTCCGGTTTTGGATGCCTTTTTGTCAAGAAATCTTCTACTTCAATTCTTGAATCAACCTCTTGTGCTGGAATTGTGAACCTTGTACCAGAAAGTAGGCTACTTAAGCTATCAAAGGATTCTTCTAGTAATGAAATACCTATTGATCAAAAATCACCATCTATCTTACAAGAACAAGAGTTATCTTCTTTGATTTCTTTCTCTGGAAGGATGCATACACCACAATTTGTGAAAGATGAAGGAGATCCATCTGAGGAACTAAAAGCTCCTGAAGGTTCTAGAACTGTGGAAACGAAAAGGGTATTTGAGAATCATCAAATTAAGAATGTACAAGATAGTGAAAATGGTAGCTTTAACATTGAATGCAGGTGTTTGGATCAAGTGGGCTCTTTAGGATTAACAGTAATTACCAACAGAGGAAGGTACCTGATAAATTGGCTTGTGAACTCATTGCTGAAGCTTAAACACCCTAATGCAGAAGGGGTTCCCTTAGTCAAAATCTATGGACCAAAGATAAGATTTGATAGAGGACCAGCTTTGGCTTTCAATGTGTATGATTGGAAAGGTGAAAAGATTGAACCTGTCTTAATACAGAAACTTGCTGATAGAAACAATATTTCACTCAGCTATGGATTCCTACATCATATTTGGTTTGCAGATAAGTATTTAGAAGAGAAAGGAAGAGTTCTACAGACAAAAGAAGGAAAAGGCCAGAAAGTAACTATGAACAAGAAGAAAGATAAAGATAACTTGGGAGTAACAGTGGTTACTGCTGCATTAAGCTTCTTGGCTAATTTTGAAGATATCTATAAACTATGGACTTTTGTTGCTAGGTTCCTTGATGCAGACTTTGTGGAGAAAGAGAGATGGAGATACACAGCTCTCAATCAGAAAACAATTGAAGTTTAAGTATGTAAATTTGATTTATTCTTCCTGATTTTGGAGCACAGAAAACTCAAATATTTGAACTTGGATGAAGATTTTATGTTGATATTTTTCAAAGGAAAATAATCAACTTATCCATTCATTTGTTCAATATATTTACTTTTACTTGTTTCTTGAGTTTTATCCATGCAGCATCTAATACAAGGGAAAAGAATCAGCAAACCTTTCTATTTTTCACAGAAGTGTAAGTTTTGCCAATATCATATTATCATGCAACTGTACTATAATAATACTTAAACTTTCTATGATCAGATATTAAAGGGTTTTGATTATTTGTTTGTTGTCCTTCACAATATGTATTTATTTTTCTTAGTAGCCAAACTACATTTTGTTTCATGCCAAAGTTTTAAATGGAATAGGTCCAGAGCCTTAAAAACTGTCCTCATAAATAATAAATATTATGATGAATCTGAAACTGTAGTTTTTCTGAAAATGATGTGGGCTATAGTAACCTCGAAGAGTATCTTATTACACTATGGATATGCAAGAAAAAACATATTTGTTCATATAACAAGGAGGTTTTGAATGGACCAGTCAACAAACAAAGTCATGTGTTTCAAGGGGTTGTATAAATGCAATACATATCTTGTTTGAAAGTTAGAAATTGAAGTGAAAATCTTTTTAATAATTTTGATCCTACTGAGGCATGTAGAATAATTAATTCAAACTTTCAGGCCAGGAAAAGTGCTAGGAATCCACAATGCAGATAAATAGTTGAAATTTTAGTTCTAAGTTAGAATCGATTTTTGAGATAAAATCAATTATATTCGAACTCATTCAAAATATATCAAAATCGATTATACATATTTAGAATTAGTTTTGACTCATTTAAAAATAAAACCAAATATACGTTAAACAAAAAACTGAATCAAATTGTCATTTCTAAAATTTTGACAAGAACAAAATTCTAAATAGATTAAGACAATAAGGGATTTTGACTTTAATATCTTAATTCATCTTCTTTTGACTTGGACTTTGACATCTTAATATTGTTCAAAGTCATGCATTTTGATTCTTATTATTCAAACACGTCCAAGTAGAAAATGCAGACAACTACAAGTCTACAAGATAAATTCAACAAATTTCTCTACCTTGAATGCAAACAAATAAGAACTGAGAAATTCCCAAAAGCCCCAATTATGCTAACAAATGCTGCCACTTTAGGCTCCAAATCCATTCTCAAATATAATGCAATGGTTATGGCATCGTTGGATAACCCTGCCTTCACATACGAGGATATGAAACCAGTCCTAAAGACTAAATCTCTCAATAAAAAACTAAGTCTCACTCACATGAATAATAAATAAAGTATTATAATAGTTTATAAAAAGTGAGAGTCCGCATCTTTCAAATTGATTTTGCAGCATGGAATTGTCCCTGAAAATGATATAAATAGGAACGATAATAATGATTTGCACAAAAATGTTACACTACCAACTAGTCTTAGTATGAAACTGCAAAAAAAATTCTACATATCTTACAATTATAAACAGTATATTTTATTTACTATGTCCATTTTGTATGAAAATATGATTAAATTATTGTATATATATATATATATATATATTCTATTTTGACTTTTTATATTTCAAGACAAATAAATGAATAATTTTTTTAAATGGTTATAGATGTTTATAATTAAAGACGGAGTACTGATAATTAAATTTTGTTTCCAAATTTTACACATCCTCAGAGAATTGGTTCAAGTATTTCGTTAAAAAATTTGTTTATTCTAAAATACTTTTTTCAAAACATTGATAATCTTAATGCAAAATTTCCAGAATAGATGTTTGATGTGGAAAACTAGAACATCAAGATTTTCGAAACAATGAAGAAAACTTTCTCGGTCCGAATTTTTTTTCTTATAGAAAAACTTGAAATGATAGTAAAAAAGTTAAATAAATTGAGATTTTTGAGTGATTGTGGGGATAAGATAAAATTGGGGAGGAATGGATAAATATTCTGGAAAATTTGTCT
Organism: Cicer yamashitae; assembly: GCA_037974755.1. Taxonomy (NCBI): domain Eukaryota; kingdom Viridiplantae; phylum Streptophyta; class Magnoliopsida; order Fabales; family Fabaceae; genus Cicer; species Cicer yamashitae. The sequence continues at coordinate 12,950,531 of JBBPBQ010020324.1, forward strand.
CGTACTCCCACTTTTATCCCTATACCCCACAATTTTTTGAAAATGTCAAAAATACCTTTAATTTTTTTTTTTTTTACAAAATCCACTTTCACTTTCGGAAAACTATTTTCAAGAATTCTGGTGCACATAGTTTTACCGGAAAACTTTTTACAAGTTTTCCGGTACGGATGTTTCCGGAAAACTAAAAAAAAATTTCCTGTACAGAAGGGAAAAATGTGTGTATCGGAAAACTTTCTCCAACTTTTCTGGTATAGAACGTGTTTCCGGAAAACTTTATCGACAAATTTTCCAGTACACACCCTTCTTTTAAAAAAAAAATTAATTTTATTAATTTTTTTTAGATCACTTAAAAAATTATTGAAAATTTTGGGTGGCCGTGTGCAGTCATAAGCTTCTGGCTATAATTTTGCCATCTTTACCTCTATCCCTACCCACCGAAAAAAATATAGTTAAAATCAAATAAATTAATTAAATACTAATATAATAAAAAAATTAAAATTAAAAAAAAAATCTGAAACTACCGGAAAACTTGTAGGTGAAGTTTTCCGGTAACTTCTGGAAAAGTCACTAACAAGTTTTCCGGTAGTTCATTATTTTCGGAAAACTTGAAAAATGTTTTCCGGAGTGGTGTTCTGTACCGGAAAACTTGAAAATAGTTTTCCAGTAAAAATGAAAATTTTGACGTAATATATACGAAGGTATTATGGTATTTTCACTGACTTTTTAGGGATATAGGATTAATTGTGGGGGTACGGGGTGAAATTTTCAATATTCTGCTTGGAAAGTATCAGGAACAAACCCATTTCTGAAAGCCCATTAATAAACCAATATTGCAGGCCAATGTAATGGTCAGCTGCATAGCCAGAAATCAACAAATTGCAAGGGAAAAAACCTCAAGCTCATCTGTTCAGTGTGGGCATTACCATGTACTTATTTTTATTTTATTTTTTGAAAAAAGCCAAAAAAGATTATTATTATAGGATAGAAAGGCCCCAGAGGTGCCAACATGAAGATTACAATGTTTTTAGCATCAATAATGAATGAAAGTATTCACTTTAGAATAAAGAGACATGTTAATATTTAAAAATATAGTTCAATTATAAAAAGAACAATGCAATACGATATAAATAATTGATTTGTAATTATCAAAACTGAACTTTAAAGTTTATAGACCTTATTAATCGATTCACATTTGTATGAATTGACTCAAAAGTTTTTAAAAACTCGAGAATATCAATCTTTAACTTAGTGACAAAACTAGCATATATTTCACGAGGGAGTTAAATATAAAAAATAAAATATTTTTTAAAAATAACATATTAAATTTAACTAATAATAAAAAATCACAATGATTTTTACAATTTTTTTTAAAATTATAATTTTTATTTACATGGAATGTAAACTAAAATAGTACAAATAAAATAAAACTTATAATAGTTATTTAGAAATGTGTCAAATTCATATATAATTAACGTTGTATCATAAAGACTAATAAAAAATTTTCAATGTAAATTAATAACTTTTTAATCGACGATATAAATTTTTTATGTTTTTTATGAAAAGGAAATAAGATTAAGAAATCAAATGAGGTAATACAATATACTTTATTTGCAAGAAAATAAACACATTGATTTACTTCTTTGTAGACATGAGTAATTGTAGTTCTCTAATTTGGAAGCCGGAGAAAATAGATAACCTCGTGAAAAAGAGGTTGAACATACACATTCAAAAATGGACCTTTAATAAATCATATTTACTTCACCACGATATCTAATTATAAAAGACCAATTCAAGGTTTAGAAGTTTCACTATTTTTATTCCAAGAGTCCAAAACTCAACCAAATAGTAGAACAAGAGTCAACTCTAACATATAAACCTTTAATAAATTTATCATATGAATCATGAATAATACCCCATAGGTGGAACTACCAATGAAAGATTTAAAGGAGACATTCAGATTAACCTTAAACTAACCATTTGGACAACGAGTCCAAAAAATTGTAGCTTCATAACCAATTGGTCGAGCGAGAATGAGAAATTTATTGAAGATGAATCTATCAATGGACTGAGCTTGATTAATAATTTGAAATAATAAAAAAATTTCGATAGAGGAGGAACAAGAAAACACCATATTTTTTATATTTTCAAATATCATACACTGCCACACCAAAAAAAAAAGTCCAATTCACTTGAATGTTTCCAACATTATTGTTGAAAATATTCAAATCCAACCAACCATATAGACCAAGACTAAAATTTTTATTCTAGTGAGTCGGATTAATAAGATCATTCCATAAGTTTCAAACCTCATCACAATCTTGAAGCATCTGCATGATTGTCTCCGTACAATCATTACAACGCGGACACATATTATTAATAGAAATATCTCTAGCATATGTCTTTCATAATTTGTTAAGAGGTAGTTATGAGTCAACTTCCAATGAAAAATTGATATTGGTTACACCATTCCAAGTCAAAATAAGACACAAAATTGAATCGGGAAGAATTGTAGAATGATTACTAGAGTAAATAAATTCATAAGTACTCTTCAAAATAAAATTACCATAAACAATTAAGTTATAACAAGAAAAATCATTTTTACTTGAACAAAATAGATCGTAATTATTAAAATATTTGTAAAGTAATTTTACCTTTCGTGCTACCCAACTTAAGATATTTATTCTTCGTATTTGCATATCAATACAGTAATATTTCTTAATCTTATCTCTTACATATGTCTAATAATTGAATATAAGTCCTCTTTGATTTTATTTTTATTTTAAAAGGAAAAATATCTCAAGTAACGATTTTTATTAACTTAGTAAAATATCATAAGAATTTGGTATATATTTTTTTTAATTAAAGACACAAAATAAAATAAAAATGACTTGAATGATTTAGATACAAATCTTTTCCTTCTTTTTAAAAAACATGAAATCAAAAATATCGATTATCATTGAAAATTTTCAACAACTTTCATTATTACCAAGAAACACACCCATGACTATTGACTTGATTTGTATTTTATTTTATTTTTATTTTTAAGATGGAGAATAGCAAATTGTTTTAGTCAAGGCACAAAACCACAATAGTAACAGTAATAATCGTAGTTAAAGTTAAACCTAGACCTAACTGCGTGGGACAATCTTAACGGTCCATCTTATGTAAAGAGTGTATCCAACCGTTGATTATGTTTCACTATGCAAATAAATAGTGAGGGTCCCTCTCTTCCCTACGGATAAGTGGGGCTCTCTTCCATCGTTAGGGTTTGTTGTTTTCTCTGCATTACTTATTTCCCCAATTTTATTAATTTTTTTTTTATCAAGAAAAACCTTTCTTCAATTCTCAATTAATCTTTCTAATCTTTCGCAGTGCCTCAAAGCTTCAAACCACAGTCAACGTATCAAAAACTCTGCTTCTGCCCCAAAAAATACACAGTAGGCCCCTAAAAAAAATTGATATATATATTTTTATGATACTGCTTCTGAATTTCGTAAATTTGAAACCTTTTTCGTGTTTCTCATATGGATTTTGATCATACTTTAATGGGTCTCTCTTGAATTTTCTTTTAATTATTGTTCAGGATGGAAGTGAATCATACCCGCGACGATGATTTCAGCGAAGAAAACGAAACACAAAGTACCGATGTATCTCCGTCGGAGACGACGGAACCGCAAACGTTGAATACGCCGGAGCCAACTTCGGTAATGAAAGAAGAGTTAACGGAAACGGAGCGTCATGGCATCGACGAGTCACTTTCTGTTGGTGTTGTACCTGTGCCGGTGCCGTTAACAGTACCGGCGGCGAAGAAACCATCGAAAGACCGTCACACAAAGGTGGAAGGTCGTGGCCGGAGAATCCGAATGCCGGCAACATGTGCCGCCAGGATATTCCAACTAACACGGGAGCTTGGTCACAAATCCGACGGAGAAACAATACGGTGGTTGTTAGAACAAGCCGAACCTTCAATCATAGAAGCAACCGGCACCGGAACAGTTCCGGCCATCGCCGTTTCAGTCGGCGGCACGTTAAAGATTCCAACTTCATCACCGGCGAGACCAGAAGGTGAAGAAGCTCCGAAGAAACGAAGGAGAAGAGCATCAAATAGTGAATTTATCGATGTGAATGAACAAGTTTCAATGTGTTCAGGGTTAGCACCAATTGCACAAACTGCATACGGCGGTGCTGCCGGTGGAAGTGGTGGTGGAATAGTCCCTTTATGGCCTGTGGTAAGTAGCGGTGGTTCAAATGCAACAGGACCATTTTTTATGTTCCCAAATTCAACTACGAATCAGCCACAATTTTGGGCTATTCCTGCGGCACCGTTTTTTAATGTTCAAAATAGACCCATTTCAGATTTTGTGTCTGCTATGCAAATGCAACAACCTTTGAATGTTGCTTCGGCTTTTGGAAATACTAATTGTTCGTCTACTTTGGCTCCTAGTTTGAGCTCAGCAAATACTACTACAACTACTTGTTCTTCTGCTGCTACTTCTTCATCTTCATCTCAGATGCTAAGGGATTTCTCTTTGGAAATTTATGATAAGAAAGAGCTTCAATTTATGGATTGTTCTGCTTCAAATTTAGAACCACCCCCCACTTCAAATTAAAAGTTCCATCTTTTTTTAGTTAGTAGAAAAATATGCTAAGACTTTAGACAATGTTTTTTTAAATTTTAAGTAGACGTAGTTGGTGTCTATCTTTTTTTTTTTCTTAATGAAAAGGACACATCTTGAACTTTTTTGAGGAAATCCCTTTTTGAATTTATTTATTAAATTTACCTTTTTTTCATCACTTGTTTATATTATTATTATGGAGTGTTTCTTCTGCAAATTGATAGATTTCATAATTATAAACTCAATTGATCAATAGTAGAATAACTTACCTTTAATTAATTAATCAGTTTGATTTAATTATGTAATTTAAGACCCTGAACTTTTAAATTTTGCACTCTTAAGTTTTTTTGAAATAATAATAATTTGATAAAAAAATAAAAAATTTAATTTTTTAATTTAATAAGCGAAAGCCTAAGCTCATAGTAATTTAACTTTCCCTTTAAAATAGCTCAGAAATTCTTAGTATGGTTTTAAAAAAGGGAAGTATCTCCAGCAAAAAAAAAATGGAAGCATTATCAGTGAGAGAATTTGGGCTATGAGTCAAAGGGAGCGGGGTCCAACGACTCACCGTGCGGGGTCCAGTTGGCACGTGCAGGGTTGGTTATCCGATAACTCGTGAAACGGTGTGAGGATAGCTAATGGGGTCCAGGAAACGGTCACATGAGTTTATTTATTGGCACGTGTTATTTGTGGGCCAAAGCAATGTGAGTGGTGAAAGAGGTCCGTGGAGCATGGTGATTTGTTGAAGATGGGCCACGATATTTAGTCACGTGTCCCTATGATTTTCTGGGACCCTCTTAAGCGTGGAACCAGGCTGGCCTTGTTGTAAACGTGTCGACTAAGGGTGCAGTTTAATGGTTGGTCCACACGTGGACCAATACTTTTCTGACAACAATGCGTCCTTCTCGAGGTATTTTTTATTTGTGGCATTTTTTTTTTTGTTCAACAAGTTATTGCTTCGTTTTCTCAAGCCTCTACTACTGTCCCTTGTTCAAAGGATGATTCTAATGCCAACCGCATTATTTGTAACGCTGGATTGAGATTAAAGAAATTTTGCAATTATGTTAAGAACATTCTTCACCGTCGCAAGATAGAGGATGTTGAAATTTAAGTGATATTTTGGGAGTGGTAGTTTCACATTAAATGTGAATGAAATTAATAAGGGATATTAAAGAGAAATGACTTATATTTTTAATATATTGAGATTTTGGTTAAGATATGATATTTCAAATTTTTGTTGGTTTTGGATCACTCGTCTATCGTTGCTTTTGCTTTTGGTGGTTATCTAATTTCTTTATGAGTGATATCAAAACTCGTTTGTACGGATAAGGATGATTGATATTTTGATATTTGAGTCAAGTATAAAACATGAATAGTCACTTACATTTAAAAAAAGATCGAATGAACTAAATGTTACTGATACGTAATTTATATTTTTAATATCTTAAAATTTGGAGTTGAAATAAAGATCTCTTAATAGTCCTTAATTATTAATTTATTGTTCCTCGGTGCTTCTCCAATTTCTTCAACGTTAGAAATAAATACGACACTCTTTCGTAACTATTATTTCTAAGGTAGAGTTGGTTGATTGTTCGGAAAAATTCAGCTCTATCTACTTATATAACGTTTCTTTTGTAATTGTTGCAAAAGAGACTTTAGGGAGTGATGGATTATGCTTGTTTGCCTCTAATCGTATGAGCAATGATATGTGATTCAACTCAATTCTAAGTATTTGATTATGTGATGAAAAAATTGATTATGTTAAATTATTTTAGTTTAAAGTAATTTATGTTTAGTTATATTAAGGTAAAAGTGAATTGAATAATATAAATTTAAAAACTAAAACTCAGTTCAATAATCAAAAACTTCAAATTCTGCATGTATTTGAAAATAGGTTGCATTGGATTTTCTCGCACCCCTCAAGCATTTTGATTGTGAATTTATCGAAGTAGTGCTTGGAGAGTTTATGGAACCTACGACACTAAGGCACACAATTCTTCAATTTACCAAACACACATCAAATTCGAATCAACTTTGAAAGCATAAACAATTTTACTCAAGAACAATTAAATCAAATGTATCAAAATTCATTATATACCTTTAAAATCAATTTTGACTTGTCTAAACATACATTTAAAGGGTAGAAATCACGTCTCAAGAAAACTTGAGAGAGAGATTTGGAGCTAGGTTTCAGTGAAAATAATTTTTTTAATTCTTATGCTGACTTTGATAAGTTTAATTGACTGGTCTGTTTTAAATTTGTGGTTTAGTTCATGAACTAATTAATTGGTTTAAATTTCTTTGGTGCAATGTAGTTTATCAATATGATCCAATTAACTAAATGATCGGCTATTATACTGGTAAACTTGGAAAGAACCTAAAGGAGCTCAACAATTTTGCTACTCCACAATGTTCCTGTCAAATTTGTTGCAGCAGTTAGAGTGAACTGCATAAACTCTTAACTTGTTGCTACCATTGAACTGATTGTCCAGGATTGTAATCCGTAGAAATTTGCTAGATTAGTTTCTTGTTGCTTGTTACATACACAAAGGCAATGGAATGTTGAGCTCATAATTTAGCAGGGATAGCAAATAGGGTTGAGTCATCTGTTCTGTCATCTGTTCTTGTTGATCTAATATATATGCTTGTTTTTATAAATAAAAAAAAGAGGATAATGATTCGAGCTTAATTGGCGCAATTGTGATTCAAATTGATAATAATTAAACATGTTTTGGTGTATTTAAAATAATCGAATTTTACTTTAGAATAATTGCAAAAAAATACTGATTTTCACTCCTTCAATATTCAAGTATTATTTTTTGTCCCTGTAAAAGTACTTTCTTTGATTTGAATCTCTTAAAGTTAAAATCATTGTTTTTCATCTTTGACATTTATATATGGGCAAATAAATATAATTTATTTTAGAGCAATATGTCACTTCAGACATTATTAGATATCACTTAAGATGGCTTTGTCGTAGATACATAAAAAATTAACAAAGGCCATAGATAAAAACATAATACTTTTAAATTTTAAAAGGATAGAATTCTTGACCAGTTTTGGATTCAATCAACCAGAGCGGCTGGTTTGGTATGATGTAATGTAACAACAATAGTTTGAATTCTTTTTCTAAACCGGCCAAATTAGATGGCAATTTTTCAGTACAAAATATTGTACTCCATCTCTCGTCAAATAACTGTACAACTTAACTATCCTGAAAGCTGTGCACCAACAGAACAATTCTGGAAGCAATATGTTACCTAACATTATAAAAAATAATGTGCTTTTCTTTTGCGGAACACATGAATGAGTAAAAACTAATACCTTCAAGGAAAATAAAACTTTAACACCCTCTTAATCAATGATCCATAATAATTATCTAAGAGCGCTTGAATGAGATACTTCTGGTCATTTTCAACTTAATTAGAATTCATGTGAATGAAGTCGTCTCTAGGAATACAACAAAATTAAAACTCTTAAGAAATAACTCTGCCGTCCATTGTGGTCTAATCCAGCTCGAGAGATTTGTCTCGGCAATTAAACACCGAATATCTGAATTACACTAAAAAATATGATCAATAATAATTAATAGAGCACAATTGACTCCATTATGAATCGAGCCCTTCACATAGTCGCTTTCAAATTGTTCTGTACTTTATGTTGATTACTTTTTTTTATGTACTACTTTTTGTTGATTACTGAAGGCAGGTGGATTGATATACTAGCGAGGTCTTAAAGCAGAACACACGGGAAGTCCAAATTCTGTACTTCTAGGCTAATATTCCAAACTTTGAGTGGCTTTGAAGTACAATAAATCAGAGTTAAGCATGTATTTTATTTGCCGAAATTGTTCACTTCAATTCTATATATACCATAATACATCTTTCCATGAAGTTCTCATCTAATCCACATTTTCCAGATTTCGAGTTCTTAACTGGTTTATCATATGGCTCTTCTGACAACAGAAAACACTTTTCCAATCATTTTCCTCCTCTTAACAATATTTTCATTATCCAAAGCTGAACTTTATGCTCATTACTATGACCAAACATGTCCACAACTGGAAAAAATAGTTTCAGAGACGGTTCTTAATGCTTCTATCCATGATCCAAAAGTCCCAGCCCGTATTTTGAGGATGTTCTTCCATGACTGTTTCATAAGGGTATGATCTCTCATTCAAAACAAACACACACACTCTCATTCAAAACAAACACACACACATGCAATGTTCATGCTGGTGAAGTAATTTAATGACCAATGGGTTTCTATTAATCTTTGTACTGATTAATATTCAATGACAGGGATGTGATGCATCAATATTGCTGGACTCAACGGCCACTAACCAAGCAGAGAAAGATGGACCTCCTAATATCTCAGTTCAATCGTTCTATGTGATTGATGATGCTAAAGCAAAGCTTGAGTTGGCTTGCCCAGGCACTGTTTCTTGTGCTGATATACTTGCTATTACAGCAAGAGATGTGGTGGCCATGGTAATACCTATGTCTCTGAGCTAGTTTAGACCTGCTAAAATTTTGGTATTTCAAGGGAGCCATTTTATCCAATAACTGTATCCAAGATGCCTATGTAGAGTAGACATATTTGGCAATCTTATAAAATATATCCCATACAAGAATCCAAGTTACTTAAAAAAGTTTTGGCTAATAGTAGCAATTCTCAAAGACATTCAAAATTGAAATATTTAGAATTTCTATATGCAATATATGCCTATATAGAGTGGCATATAAAATTTATCCAAGCTATTTAGTATGTTGGGTATTGATTTTTATATATTTGCATAATGACCCCTCCATGGAACATTAGCATGTCTTGAGGTCAATTATTTATTCATATTCCTTAATTTCTCTGACAGTCTGGAGGTCCATATTGGAGTGTACTAAAAGGACGGAAAGACGGAAGGGTATCAAAGGCATCTGATACCATCAACTTACCAGCCCCAACCTTGAATGTAGACCAACTCATTCAGAGCTTTGCTAAGAGAGGGTTGGGAGTTAAAGACATGGTGACTTTATCTGGAGGACACACTCTGGGTTTCTCACATTGTTCTTCCTTTGAGGCTCGTGTTCATAATTTCAGTTCATTGCATGACATTGATCCAAGGATGAACACTAATTTTGCACTAGACCTAAAAAACAAATGTCCAAAACCAAACAACAACCGAAACGCAGGACAATTCCTGGACTCAACAGCATCAGTGTTTGATAATGACTATTACAAACAACTACTGGCTGGAAAAGGTGTGTTTTCTTCCGACCAGTCACTAGTTGGTGATTACAGAACAAGATGGATTGTTGAAGCATTTGCAAGAGACCAGAGTTTGTTCTTTAAAGAGTTTGCAACTTCAATGTTGAAACTCGGAAATCTAAGAGGCTCCGATAATGGAGAAGTGAGACTTAATTGCAGGATTGTGAATTGAGAGACATCAGAGACAAATTTGCCCTGATTCTTTTTTGTCTTTGCACCACTTTGGTTATTTACAATATTATCATAAAGATCTTGTTACTACTCATGTTGAAATAAATGTGATTATGCTTGTATACCTCATTTGAAGAATGGTAAAAAAAAAATGTTAATTTGTGCACAGTAGAAAGAGGTATTCTAATATTGTTTTCCAACAATTACACCTACATCAATTTTTTTAACACTTATTTCATTCATTCTTTTCATGTATTGAGATCTTGTAATTGAGCCTAACATTCTATGTTGATGGACCCCAAGACACTTGCATTCAATGAATGATTACGGCTGTACAGACTAATGTCAACCCCCAAAACATAAAGCATATGCAGCATTCATACATTATGTGAATTTCAAACTGCAGACAAGATTAATGATGTCTTATACTTGAGAAGAGTGATTAAAAGTGTTTGCAATCGTTTAAAATTTAGAGGAATTTCATGTTGGGAAATGTCTTACAGTGTTCAGGCTATGGTATTAACCTAATAACGTTCTATCTATAAACTTCAACTTAAACTGGGCACAAGAGGCAGCAACGTTAGAAATTTCACCTAAATATCTCATAAGAGTGTTAGCAAAATGTTAAAATCAAAACTGAGCAGTAACATTAAAGGCCAAGATTTTGTAGATGGGATGGATCAACTAGTAAGAAAAATCACTACAAACATATATATCCATAGCACCGAAAATATCATCATAACCCTTCATGGGGTAAAAAATACAACAGTTTCCCATGCAATTCAACGTCAAGTATCGAAAAAAAGTAATTCCTAAATACTGGAACAATATATAAATACACATATAATGTTCCAAGTATCTGAACTTCATACTATAGTATTAGGCCGCCCATTGCCGGTTTTAACAATGTTCAGAGTAGGTACCTGATTTAATTAACCAGATATTTCCAACTAAGAGTTACTCAAAATAACTTCCCGATTTTGTTTACATATAACAGTAATCTGCAGCATAAAATTTCATACAGAATATTTTACAATGTTGAAGATCTACACAGTACAAAAAATTTAAGTGATAAGCTAACAAATAGAAAACCTTCAGGAGAAGAATATACCAGCTTTTTTGATACAAGACATGAACCATTCTTCAAGCAAATACAACATCCGAACGAAAGACATATTTGACACCCTTGGTAACATTTCTGGCTTCATGCAACAAGCATTTATCTCCATGAATGTGCAAAAGTGCCATCCCTTCAATGGGAGCAACCTGTGATATCAAAACTGTATCAACACCCAAAGCAAATACTCATATTCCAAAACTTGGATGAGGTAAATATATAAACTTGTTATAAGTGAAAAGGAAATATTATCAGCCCATATTTCACCAAAAAAAATAAATCTACCTCACCTCAGCTACAATGCTATTTCTTGGACCATAGAAGACTGTCTCTCCTCCAACTAAACGTTCAAAAGACGAATCTGTTGGCTTACTGGAATCATTTTTGGTCTTTGATTTAAGTTCACCAGGTCCACCACTTAAATACACAAGCAAAGTATAACGAGTTCTTTTTCCATCACCAAGATCAACACTCTCATCAATATGCCGTCCAAAGCGTTGACCAGCCTTGTACCTGAAATACAAAAATGCATGGCAATTCGTAAAGAATCTAGTTTCCTTTTTTCTCAGAACCAAATTTAAAGATATTGGATGCGTTTTCAATTTATTTGGAAGACGACACAAATGAAAATGCAATGTTCCAAAAAAAGCTATAGCATGAAAATTGAGAGTCTATTTAAATTGACTTATTTACTAATATAATGATAGAACCCGCAAAATCAAAGTAATGAACTGTATATTATTGGAATCAAAAGGTTGAGCTCAAGAGCTCTACAATGATGGAAAATGATAAACAAGAGACAAGGACTCCTAACCCAGAGCACAATGACTCCTATCCAGAGAGAAACTCTCCTAACAAATCTAACAATAATTTTGAATGACCATTCCTCACTCCCTACTCACACTATATTATTATCCTCTAACAAACTCTACTACAAGCCTACAATCTAGCTCCACGTCACCAACCACTTCCATTCTCTCCCCCATGGCTCCACTTCCTTCTAGAATATACCCAAGTGTCCTATCATATAAGTTCTTGTGAGACTATTTGGGATAGCTCGTAAAAACAGCTTATAGCTTACTCATAAGTTGTTTTCAGCTTATTTCCCTAAGCTCTTAATGATAAGCTTATGAAAACAGTTTATAGTTTATATGAAAATAGCTTGTCTTTATTTTATCTTTTGTTATAGAAATAGAAATAGCTTATACATAAACACTTATAATTATATGATAAACATTTAGGCTATAAGTGCTTAATGAAACTATTTATCTAAACAAGACTTATACTATGTAATAAGCTTTTGTTTCATATATAATGCAAATAAACCAACCTATATAATCTAATATTTGGATTAAGACCTACAGCAGATTTCCCACGAATTCTTATATCAGAAAACAATTTGCTAAGTCCAGAGTCCCAAATTGTATCAGCAAGAACAGAATCATTCACTGAGATTCGATCATTATCTCTGTAAGCTTCACCTTTAGCTGGACCTAAACTCCCTTGATGAACAAATCCAATTCCCTCAGCAGTTTCAATGAATGACTTTGATTCAGAAGAGGAGAAAAAATTCTGGACCTGAATTCTTGAACCGAAAAATTATAAAAATAAGAATTATTCACAGAATAATTAATGTAAATAAAATTGGCAATAACGATATGAATAATAAAATTGGTGTAAAAATGGATCAGAGAAGAAAGAGAAGAGTGAAATAGTAACCGTGAAGAGATCGAAATCTCGCAAGCGAGTAATTTGAAGATTTTTTTTGGATTTGATGAGAGGCCATTTTGTCTCCTTTCTGTCTCCCATTTTTCTCTTCCTCGATACCATTTCTGTCGTTGCTAACAGTATTTCTATCTCTTTTTACTTTTATGGTTTGGCCCAATTTCTTTGATGATATTTGGGCCCAATTTCTTCGGCCCAATCAACAACTTATATCCGCCGCTGTTATACTTTCGTGCAAATGTTTGCTCTAGAGAATTGGAACTAGAGAATAACAAGTTGTCATCGTCAAAGAATAAATGAGATATTTCATATTTGGGGTTTGTCTTGCCACTTTGATCTTGTTGATTTTATTGGTTGAGACTTATTTACAGATAAGGTCAGAAAGATCATTAGTAAAATAAAATAAGTATGGTCATAAGAGATCGAGAGTGTGATCATTCATTTGTTGTAATTTATTTTGCTAATTTGATTTATGTATTTAAAACTCATTTGCTACAAATAAAAAATCTAATAGTGATTAGTGAAACCAAAGAAAACATTGCACTTGATCAATCACTTAAATATTCATAACTTTATTGCATAGATAAAGTTACTAATGGATTTTACTTACTAGTATATATTTGTTAATTTGGCAGTGAATCTAGTTTTCATTCAATCTAGTATTTACTTTATTTGACTCACAATCTATTATAACTTGAAATGCATAAAAATGCAATATAAATAAATATAATACAAGAATACCTTTATCATGTTACAAAATAAAACTGCTACATTACCTAATTAACCCTTGCCCTTATCACTTTGTCTAAAGCGGGAAGATGGAATCTAAACTGTTGGAAAGGGCCAACCCCTTTTCTATATGCTGGAAAAATCATTCTAACAGCAAAGGAATGACACACAGAAGCTGAAGCTGCAATACCCCACAGTCCAATCGTCCTTGTTGAGACACAATAATTTGTTGTACATTGGTATTGCCGGTTAATTAATTAACATTTACATATTAATTTAGTCTAACAATTGTTTTGTAAAAAAACCAATTTAAAATGTTGTTCTCACAAAATTTGTTTTCCTTTCCTGGTGTGGTATCAAATTAAATAACAACATTGAAACAGAGGAAATGGATGTATGTGTTGGATTAAATGGAAGGAAAGAGACTATCAAATATTTATGCAAATTATTTATCTTTTTTCAATTTAATTATTCGTTTACTCTAATTCCACTCAAACTTGTTCAAAAAGATAACCATCCATTAATTATAAATTTATCAAACTCATATTCTTATGAAAAATTTGTGGTAATATTTTCCAATATATATATATATATATATATATATATTTAACAAGCCAAAATGAAATATATTAACAAAAACTATTCAATGCACGATAGGTACCATGAATAGGAAAAATACAAGCAGTTCATCAAGGTTAATGGACAAAAAGCCACATCAAAATAAATAAACGCCGAGGCGCCTAAAATTAATTAGCTTTCAGATTCTTGTGATGGAAAATGAATTTGGATGAGTTGAAAAGCTTTTGAGTTCTGGTCCAATTTCCAAACTTTGGTAAAAGAAAATGACACCACATACAACACATACATATTTGTTTCTATCTGTTACTGTTATAAAACAGACCAGAGCTATTCCTAATTCCGGATTCAAGAGAATTTCTTTATGAAAGTTCATATTCTTAATACTCTGCTGCTCTCTCTTTCCTTTCTAACATTTTCCAAGAGGACAAACAGAATCATAGTAAGGTCCTTATTAGAAATACTCTGCTTTTCCATGAACCAATTATCCACTGCCACCATATGTTCCGTAGCTGAAAAAGTTCAGGTGAATACATATAATTCCTCCAGTTGCAAAAAAAATAAAAAATGCATGTAATTCTTTATATCATTTTTCATTGCAAACAATCAAATCACCATATTTAAATGTATGTTTAATTTTAATGCTAAAGCTTATTTCCTGGAAGTATTATTGATTTTGACATTTTTAGACGGGTTTATTAAAATTGATTTTAACTCTAAAATTGATTCTAATTCGAAATTAAAATTAAAAATTTTTATTTTAAAATTAATTTTTAACTTTCAATTTATTGTCCAAACTTACTTTTACAAGTTAATTTTCAAACTTACTCCAGTTGCAAATTAATTTTTAAAATTAAAAGTTTTTATCTTAAAATTAATTTTTCATTTAAAATTAAATTTTGTTACGACAAAACTATACTTGCAGTGAGACCCTTAATCACAATTTGGTTTCCTAATTTTGCTTTCCTTAAACAAGAGTTTGGAGTTAACATGTTTGTTTTAGTTGTTATCATAGACGAATATATAGTATTAGTTATTAGTATGTTACATTAGTAATTACAATTTGAATATCATAGACGAATATATAGTATTAGTTATTAGTATGTTACATTAGTAATTACAATTTGAACCTTGAATCAATTTTATTTCTCAAACTCTTTTGAGTATCTTAGCTCAACCACACCTTAGAAACATGTTTGTTAAAGCTTAATTTGAAGGACATAACTATTTTTTAAAACTATATATATATTTTTCTGAGCAAGTTTATTTTTTTGGACAAATTAAGTAAACTAATTCAAACGTGTACAAAAAACACAAAAGTGAAACTTGTCTCTGGTCATTTTCGAAGTTAGACCCTGTGATTGACATCATCACGAAACGTACTAAGTTTATTTATCCCTATTAGGCCTACAAGGTAAAGGGTAAATTTTTAGTGACTCTATATGTGTATCTGTTTTAGTACATTAGTAATTTCTTTTGGGACACAGTGACTCCATATGTGTATGCATATATATGTGTGCTCCTTTCCCATGTCTCGTATTATTTTTTGGATAATTTGGATGAACAGAGAATGGGGACCTTAGCAATTTATTTCATTTCAGTTCCTTCCCATACTCAATAATGGATGTTTCAAAATTCAAAGGATAATACACTTTTTTTTATATATACCCCGACAGTACTATGAACATATATATTATTCTCTATGAATTTTTTTTGTGCTATATGTAAATGTAATGCTTGAATATATGTTTGCCCCATTAGGACCCTACCCTGCCTTTAATTTAAGTGTTATGGCTACAACATACGCTTCTTTTCCTATATCTATATGCCTTGTCACGTTGGAATCTAACACCTCTTCCAACTATAAGGTGATAATTTTTTTTTCTTCATCAAATAGCTAGATACCCTTTGTCTATTTTGTCTCCATTCATATCATTTCAAAATGCAAGTCTCAAAAGCTCAAATAAAGAACAAAATATATAATATAAAGAAGTAATAATAGAAAACAAAAATACAAGGAAATGAGTGAAGGAATACATCCTAGTTAATATGAAATTTAAATTATATGGTAGGCATTCGTCGATATTGTTTCCAATACAGTATTATAGGTTTAAATATAATTTTAATTTAAATATTTGTTTTGATTCTTTATTTATTTATTTTTAATTTATTTTTATCTTTTATGTTTTGCAATTGATGAATGTTAGTCATTTTCACCATAACACTTTCAAATAATTATATGATTATTGTCATGAATTGTTGATGTTTAATCTTAGATTAGTCGTGGAGTTAAGTATGCAACGTTAACAAAGATGAGATTAAAATATAAAAAACTCTTATAAATATCTTTCATTTCAAAGAGATTACATATAATTCAAAGCATGCGAGAAAAGTTTTTTTGAGTGAAATCCTCTTTTTGAGTTAAATTGATGTTTTTTTGAAAGAATATTATAGAGAACATATTAACAATTATTAAAAGGAATTTTAATGACCAGATATTGCTACAACTTTTATTGTAATTGTGAAAATAATTCAAATTAATCACTTTTAAAAGATAAATGACGAAAATGAATAAAAAAAATCTAAAAAAAAAATAAATAATAAATAAAAGACTAAAATTATATTTAAGTCATTTGTTATATAATTAGTATTTTAGTGTTTTTTTTTTAGAAAAAAAAAAGTATATTAGTGTTATTCAAATCCTCCCTGCGAAATAGAATCACTTCAAAATTTGAAGCATTGTTCTCTCTCTCTCATATCAAATAAAATATGGAGCTGAAATGTAAGAGGGTCAGGAATGATGTAAGGTAAGGGCGAACCTACCAAGTTTTGCGCAACTATTGAATCTAGCTCAAGAGATGACCTCATGTGTTCAATCAAAAACAGTATTTTCTTTAATAATAATATACTGAACGTTCATATTTCATATAGTATAATGCACACAATGCAAATCCATATAACGGTCAGCAAGCTGCTAGTGCCTTTCAAAATAGGAACGTGCATGGTTTACATTTTGAGATTGACTCAAAATTAATTTAATGGACGGTCATGTGCTCATGTCAATCACTATGCCATATCCAATTATTTGAATTTGTAGAAAGCAAGTTTAGTTAGTAAGTTAGAGATCAATACGAGGATACGGATAAATCCATAAAATTGGTCATTTAAATTAATTTAATATATATATTTTGATTTAATTTATTTAAGTTTAGATTTAATTCAAATCATTTATTTAAATTTAATGATGTTCGATTCAGATATATGATTTAACATTTTGAATTCGCAGATTCAACTCATTATTGTGATATATATAGTTTTATTTATTTACTTTTACTGTTTAGTTAAAATTTATTTGTTGAATTATATTTAAGAACTTGTTGCAAATTTAATTGATTTAATTGTTTTGTTGTGTTTATTTTAAATTTAATCATATTTTTTTTAAATAAAAGATATTGTCTTTATTATCAGTAAACCTAGTCCGACTCGCTCGTACTCGGGTTAGTTTGGTTTGGGTCCGATATAAAACCACAGATTAAGAACTCAATTCAAACTAAATAAAATTGATCAATTCAAGTATTGAGTTTAGTTTAAAACTACCCAACTCAATCTGTATACATCCCTACGTGTAGGGGGTGTTAGTAGACAGATTAACTACAGAAATTAGTTTCTACGTGTTTAAATGATTATATTTAGAACATATTTTGATTTCAAGATGTCTCTATTGTCTATTGTTATTAAGGACTAAATTAATTGATGAATGCGTTGAACTTTTATTTATGAGTGAATTGTGATGGTTCATGCCATTCTATTATGCTCAATGAGATATTCATGTCATTTGTTGTTTGGTTATTTAATTTTTGTCTCATTAAACGATTAACTCAATCATAAAAAATCTAAATGACAAATAAAGTAGTTAGTCGCTCATTATCTAAGAATCTTAATTTCAGTCATACTTGCTCTTTCTCGTAAATTCAAAAGACATGTAGATTTCTTGATTCACCACTTCATATATTTAATTATGATTTGTATCAATGAGTATCCTATTAAAATTCCAACAAAATATCTTAACAAAGTAAATTAAAATAATCACTCGTACGAGAATCCATCCAACACAAATCCAAATTAATTTTGACAACTGCAAAATCAAACACTCACTTAATCTTGGGGTAAAAGGGATATATAAAAATTGAACATCTATAAGTATTTTTAAAAAATAAATTGTAGGTAATTAATTATATGAATATTGAAGTCAGATAATTGGGACCACTCTAGAAGCAAGCAGACATGTTGGAAAAGGACAGGCAGCAACAATATTGAAGTAGCCAAGAATGAGAGAATAATATAAAAGAAACTAAATTCGAATCTATATAGGTAATAGGAACACTTGAAAACATGATGGTCCCTTTTTTATTTTACATCATTATTACTAACTTTACCATGCAGATGCAGTATAGTAATGTCATAAAAAATCTATAAGTGACGTTAAATTAGCTTAACTGCTATAGGGCCTGGGCAAGAGTGTGTGTAATTTTCTTCACATTACTCTGTCTCCAAACCTGCAAACATTTGTAACCACGTGGTGTACAAAGGGGGTCCATGATGTTATGCAGATTTTCAATTATGTTTGTTAATTTCTAACTCAATTGGATTGGAGCAGAGTGAGTGAAAGGAAAAAACTGAGGTGATTTGATTCATCCATCTAGTTAGTTAGTAGCAATTGAAAGACATTGAATGGCATTGCATTTTGTTAGGTATTGTAAGAGATGATCATGAATGAAGAAGGAGTTTAAAATCAGTGGGTGAGTGAGTGAATCAGTTGGAGTCATTTCTGATATCAATGCACTGCGAAAATATTAAGACCCAGTCAAATCCATAGCTTCTGATTTTATAGCAGCAAACATTATGAGTTTCTATTGATTTAGTACTTTATTAGGTCTTCTTTAGTCATTTTCCAATTAATGGGCCGTGGCACAGTAACATATGACTTCTATCTTCATACTATTTTATTCAAAAATTAAAAATAACTAAAATAGCTTTAGTATGTTTAACACCTCATGCTCTGTTAATTTGGGACTAAAAGCAAACAAAACATGGATACAAGAAAGAGTTTATTACGCGTGAGGTGTACTGCAAAAAAAAAATTGTATGTTAAACACATGGACGGACACGGAAGCCTTCCGTGTTACCTAGCCCCAACCCAAACCTTTTCTGCTCCTTTCTTTCTTCTTCTTCATTGCAGAAGAGGAGTGATATAATATTATTTTCTAGTTTCAAATCAACTATTTTTTTTTATTTTTTATTTAAATAAATAATTTTTACAAATATTTTTTTTTATTTATTTATTGTTTTTCTGGTGTTATTCAGTTATTTATTATCTGAGTGCGACTTTTTGTTTGTCGTCTTAGTGTAGAGTAGTTTGATTTTTTTAACTTAGTGTGTCGTTTATTTTGTTTAGATTGACATATTAACTTTGATCAATAAATAGATTCAATCAATAATTTTAGTATCGTCAATGTTGCATATTCAAACTCCATGAATATTCCGGTCACTTTAATTTTGTCAAATTTTAAGCATATTACAGTTTTATACGATTAACTTGGATATTGTAAGTCTGTTCGTAGATTCGTCATTTTTAATTTTAACGAATTTATATTTGAGTTATTCTAGATGTATTCTCCAATTTAAATAGATGAAAATCTTTTAAAAAAAATGCACATAGAGGGGAAACATTTAGTAGGTAGTCTGAGCAATTACATCCATTTAGTTTTGAAAGAGAAATAGTTTTAGTATTTATATGATAAACAGAAAGACTTGTGTTATAGATTTTATCTCTACTGTATTTTAATTTTTTTTTAAATGTGTGAGTTGTTATAATAATTTTTAAATGTATTAAAATTTAAAAAAAAACACATTTTAACATGTCTTTTATTAGTGATTATGGTTTTTAAACATATTTTTAGTTAATTAATTTAATTTTTATTTTTTGTTAGTTAATTTAATATGTAAAATTACTAACAAAAGAGACACTTAAAAATGTGTTTGTAATTTTAATAAATTTATAAATTATAAAATTACAAACAACAACTTAAAAAGATATATTGTATTCTCACTGCTCAAATTTTACACGTCCATATCTGGTTATACATGGAGACTTGAATATCTTAGAATAGCTGCATAGTGCATCAGCTATAATGACCATTAGATTTAAAGATGAATTTTTTATCTCTCTAATTCAAACAATTCCCCATAGTTGTTGTAATATACATTTGCTATAGTGAATCCATACACTATACATGTGCTGGTATATCAAATGTAAATTAAAAGTTTCACGTTGTTTAGAAATATTAAGATTAAGTAACATATATATGAGAAGACTCATAAATCTAATCTTTCAATATTTTTTATAAAGATATTGTGTTCAATTCTCCCTTTAATGATTTAACAATAGTATCTGAGGCAATTTGACATATGACTTAAAATTCTCAAGTTGGTTAAAAAAATATGGTTAAAAAAAATATGGTCTAAGATAATTATTGTATGTAATTCTACCCAATTTTAATTTTAATGATCATAACCATTGAATTAGATCGGATAGTTGAGATGAATTATTACATCATGCAGTTACTACAACCAATCTGATTCTCAAAGGGAGATAAGACAAAGTCAATTGATTTTAAAGGGATAAAGGAAGATAATACCTCATCTTTTGTGAGGATGATTTTGTTTGATTAAGGAAGAGTTACTCTCCATATGTGAAATTCTATGTAAGTTTTTGGAATAACTTCATATTTGTTATTTGCAAATTCAATATTGATTCTCTAATACTATTGTTTGGATGGATTTTACGGGAAATAAATAGAGGGAAGAATTATATAAAAAAAAATGGAGAGAAGAAAGATAGTTAGAAGAGAAATGTAATTTTTGAGTAATGTGAGTTATTGCACAACAAAAATATTAAAAAAGATAAAAATAAAAATTTGGACTCTACATAAAAATTCCTCTCAATATACGGTAGGTGAAGAGAGGAGAATCACGAGAATAGTTAGCCTAGAGATCATAACATTTGGCCAAAGACAACCTATCTGCAACATCATTTGCTCCTAAAAATATGTTTTACCTACACCTCTCAGCCGTTACCAACCCAATTGTTTCATCGTTGAACCATTCTCCAATATGGATGCATCTCACTACGACCATGCAACACAAGATTAATATTCAACCAACAAACGACGAATGCCACTGGCTCAAGGAACCTCTAAAGCAAGGATTAGACTCCAAGAGTTATGCCATCAAAAGATTTGACGTTCCAACATTCCTATTGAGTCCACAGATCCATCAACATATTGCACATGATCATAAATTTATATTATTTTTAGGAATAATTTCATTATACGTACGTGAGCTTTTCTGAAATAATAAAAATTAATGTAAATACTATGTGTTATTTCACTTTAAATTATGTCGAAAAGAAATTACTTTTGTAATTCATTTAAATATTTTTAAAAGGATATTGTAGTATCTCTGTATCTATCTTGAAATTTTATTCGGAGAGAATACTCATTTATGCTATTTAGGGATGCAAATAGGTTTTTACTTGTATGGATATTACTATTCAGTTATACGTGTATGGATAGTATTTTCTAGTTATCCTATCTTTCGATAAAAATGATATTTATATTTTATCGATTTTGACGGATTTTAAAATATATGTGGATATCCATAATAAATATCATCTTTTAAATAAAAAATATATAAAATCAATAAATAAATTCTAGTTCAACGAACAAATTATGATATTATTAAGTTTGACGTCTTATCTCATATTCGAATTTTGAACTTCACAATAGTGATTTATATTTATCATATCTTCTAAGACAAAAAATAAATAAATAAAAAATATTTATGTACAAAAATAATAATACATAAAAACATTAAAATGTTAGCATATAAAAAAATATATAACAATGTTACATCATAAAAATTATTAATACATAAACAAAAACTATTACAATATATTACTTTTTCAAAAATTTACCATCAAATACGTATATTCACGATACTGATACCATAACATTTGAATTCGTATCCATTAACTAACAGTAATTAATTAAAATACCTGTTTATTTGATCTGCAAATATCCGCGAAAACGGATTTGTTTTTCATCCCATCCTTCCTTTGGGAAAATCCCCACCTTCAAATATGCAAATGGGTTGATATCCGCAAGAATTCTCACTCACAGGTTCACAAACTGACATCCCTATCAAGGACGCTTCGTGTGAGGGGTGGGGACTAAGATTGTCAAGGCCTAATTAATGATATCACATTCATAACAAAAGCATTTGTTTGTATTTTCAAATCAAATTTTGGACAACAAGGGTATATAATTCCATCATCGGGCTGATGATCCCAAAAAATGAATGGACCTAAATTTTGGAGTATATGCAAAAATAATGGACGGAAACAAAACACAACCCGCTTATAATTATCAAATGTCCCTTTCTTCGTACCAATTGGATTAGAACATTAAATTCCAAGGATAACCAAAGGTCAATGTAGAAATAGAAATATATCTGAAAGTTATATCACGGTCTTAGCCTTAGACTATGAGTGATTCCCTCATGTACTATTTGAAATAATACATTTTCATTTTTCACTATGGACGTTAATAGTACATAGTGGATTTTTGGTTACAGCAATATCGCGCATCCCAAATACACTGCCTTGTATTAATTTACCTTAATTATTAAGATATTGTAAAGACGGTAGAAAAAGATATCGTAAATTTGAGTTAAATAAATTTTTAATCTTTATAAATATACTATATTTTATTTTTTATTTTTTTTTAAATAATAGTCTTTTTAACTTTTTTTATTAATAATTTTAGTTTCTACTTTTAAAACAATTCATATGTATAATCTGAATTTTTAAATTATTTTTTGCATGCAAGTTAAGAATATTATATGAATCTCTTCTACAAAATTTTAAATTTTTTTAACAAATAATGAATTAAATATACTTTTTTTAAGTTTTTAGTGCTTAAAACTTCATATTTTGTTAAAAAAAATTTAAAATTTTATAAGAGGAGTTCTTATAATGTTCTAAACATTTTCGAAAAAATCATTAAAAAATTCAATTGATACACATAAATTGACTTAAAAATATGATCAAAATTGTTGATAGAAAATATTTGAGAGACCATTATTTAAAAAAAATTAAAGGGGCTAAAAATAAAAAATAATATATTTATAGATA
>JBBPBQ010020324.1:12974158-13001491 GCA_037974755.1 Cicer yamashitae
TTTTTGTCTAAACTATTGTTCATTTCACATATATTAAGAAGTAATTATAAACAAAATAGAAGGAACAATGATTTTATTAAATTTTGCTTAATAATAACTGATGCCATAATCATATGCAAAATGAATTAAATATAATATTTTGAAAATAATATAAATAATATTAATTAAACAGTACAATTAAAAAAATAAAAATGCATTTCATTTTGACATTTTTTTTTTGTCAATGGGAGATATGTGAAATAATTAAGAGCTTTCAAAGTAGAGGTAGGATTAACATATACTACCACCGTGTGTCTCGTTTAAATTATTTATTTGTCTATGAATGGTTTGTAATTTTAATTATAATAACAATATAATATTTACTACTTTTTTCATTGTTATCCTTATTTATTAAAATAATTGTGAGTATATGATAGACAGATAATAAGTGAAATATAAATAGATTTTAGTATTAACATATTACTTTATATTAAAAATTAATATAATTAATTATTTTTTAAAAAGTGTGCCTATAAAAAACATAATATATATATATATATAAAAAAGATTTATTAGTTAAATTATAAAAATAAAAACAAATTTAAAGTTGAAAGTTAATTTTTTAGAGTGGTTTATTATGATTCGTAAGTGTTAATTATTTTATATCATCATATCATATGTCAAATTATTTAAAACATATCATATTATTTTTTTAGTGAAAAGATTAGAATGCGACACCAAAACTGTCAGATTTTAAAATTAGAATAATTAATTTTGTAAATTAATAAAAATAAAAAATTAAAACTATAATCAAAATTTTTTAAAAAAATTATAAATTATCAGATTAATTGATCGAGATTATAGTCCTATATTGTCCTGACCTTAATTCAAATTAATTTAGATGTAGAAAGTGTTAATCAACACTGATATTTAGATATTAAACTTCACATCATATATACAATGATGTATTTGAATTCAAAGTATAAAAAGAACTAAATAAATTAAAGTTAAATAAAATGTGCTAAGAATACAGTGTTATTTGTTAAATTAAGTGTTTAGAAAACATTTGAGATATAATTTATCTAATTATTTTGGAGATACTCTGGGATTTAACAGATGTCACGTTATATATAAGAACAGAGGTGCGTGGTCACATCGTCATCTTGCTCATCATTTCTTAATTCCATATTTATTCATCTCAGTTCCCAATGACCTGCAGGGTTGGTTCTCTCTGATTTTGGTTCGCTCCTTACCAGTCTTGGGAGTGAGTGCAACAAAATAGTAGATTAGATTAGAGAGAGAGAAAAAAAAAGGGTATTATTCTCTTTTCAAAAGGTTCCAATTTTTTAAACAAAATATATAAAATGTAGTAAAAGAAAAAGGAAAAAGATGATAAAGATAAACCAGCGGCATTACATCATCTCAAAAATTGAATTGTCCTTTTAATTCCTTACATCAAATGTGACCGTTTTATGCTTCATAAGGATCCGCTTTTCTCGCTTCTTCACCCGCTTATCATTATTTTTTTTATGAATTCGGATTCTATACATTCAAATAATTCCGAATTCACACATTCAGCCGCGTGTAGCCATTAGATCAAGATTCAGTTGTTCACAAATGTAGATTTTATTTTTTATTTATAATTATTAATATTAAATTTAAATCCGTGTATTATGTAATCTCGATGGAACATTACCAAAACTACGCATTATCAGTATAAATTAATTTTATTCAAATATTTCCACCATATCAAAATAATAGTTTATTTACATAAAATTATCTTAAAGTAAATGACTTTTTTAATTTTCAATTTACTGTTAATTAAAAAGAATAAAATTAATTTAATAATTTTTTGTGATCCTATTATACAATTATAAATATTATCGTAGAATAACTATAGAATCAATAGTTGATATTAGAAGGTGTGTAAAACTCTCTGCATAGGTAAACTCTATTTATATACTAACAATCTTTTTCATATTTTCTTCCCAACAGCACAAACAAACACTCTCTCTCTTGGCTATATATTATGTCATTTTCATTCTGATTTTACAACTTTAACAACCCCTTTCCATATCACTTTTCATATTTTGAAAAACCATCAAAGCCACAAGTTTACCAATTATGGGTAAGGAATGGTATTGGGGTGGAAAATCCATCTCCAAGAGAAATGGAGGAAAAAGAGCTGAACCAGAAATCCCTTCTGGTTGCATGTGTACACTCTTTCAAGCCTTTGATTTTCATCCCTTTCACTTTTCCATTAATCACCAACAACACTCTTTCAACTCTGTTTCTCACACACCAGATAACCACAATGTCCCAAAAGGTACATTTTTATATACTCTATAACTAACTTCTACAGTACTACTTCTCTCTGTTTTTTTTTTTTTTTCATTACTCTTGCAATTTTAGTTTATGGTTTTCTGTATAAATTTCAGGAGCTGAAGCACCTAGGAATAGCTTTGAATCAGAAAATGGTACTACAGCTTCATCATCCATTTCAAAAGAACAAAATTTAAAAATCCCAGTAAGTTTATATATTCTCTCTAATCTTAAATATAAGAAAATATTAGTCAACAAAAATCCATATATTTATTGTAAATTTTTATGATTTTCATCTCACGTATGTTTGTGCTTTTTATTATGTAATTATGTAAAGTGAGTAATGATGATTCGGTTTACTTAACTAGTTTTGTTTGATTTTGACAATAATACAGAAGAACATGATGAGAATCAAAACAAGTGGAAGCACAAGAACAAAATCAGAAAGTTTCAATGATCTTTCATCTCCAGGGACAAAGACACCAACTTTGGTTGCAAGATTAATGGGTCTTGATCTTCTTCCTGATTCACAATCCACATCTTCATCTTCTTCTTCATCTCTCTCTACACCAAACAAAAAAAGCCATTCCTCACATCATTCAAAGCAAAACATCAAGATAACAAAACACAGACACAGCACAGACAGTGTCATCCGTTCATTGCCTGAAACACCAAGATTGTCCTATGAAAAAAAATCAAATGTTGTTGAGCATAGACTGTCTCTACAAATCAACAAAGAAAACATAAGTGAGGATTTAGAGACTCCACGGTTTTCATTTTCAAAATGGAAATTTGATGAAAATAATAGCAGAAGTCCAAGTCACTATGCAAAGCAAATTGTTAAACAGGTAAAAGAAAGTGTTAGTAGAAGAAAAGTTGGTGTTGACATTACCAACACAGTCAAAAACAGAGAAAAATCAAAAGAAGATTTCGTTGAACAATTCAAATTCAAGAAAGTTCTTAAACCATTAGATGAATCAAACCAGGGAAAACACTCAAATGCATCTAACTCTCCAAGACTTAGTAGATTCAATGACACAAACCAGAAACATTCTTCTCCAAAAGATCAAATCCAAAACACACGCAAGGTACTAAAACAATCATCACCACCACCTGTAGTCAACATTGAAGCACAGGTTTCAAGAGTTTCAAAGACAAAGACTCAAGATTTGTCAGAGAAGGAGATGATGATGGACAAAAAAACTTTCCCAAAATGCAAGAAAACAGCACATGGGAATTTGAGTCCAAAGCTTAACAAAACTCCACAGACATCAATTAGAAACAAGCAAGAGGAATCATTCATTATGCGATCCACATCAACCACTAGAGCTAATGACATCAAAACCAAAAGCAAAAGAACTCATCCACTTTCAACTAATCTCCTCAACAACAATGTCCCAAATCTTCTTCATGTCAAAACAGATCCCTCTCCTCCAGCTACAAAAATTCCTCAAAAACAGGTACTACCATTTTAATTAATTAAATGCCAACTATTTCAATCTTCACTTTTTTTACCACTAGAAAAGAAGTCTTGAGTAATATTTTCATAAATAATTTAATCAACCGCTTATAGTATAACCACTTATATTATACGTGTTTATGTATATTATTCATATTAAAAAAAATAAAATAAAGTTAGAGTATAAAATTATACAGTAAAAGTTGTTTTTACAAGTTATTCCCAAAAACTTATAAAAATAAGTAGTTTTTCTGTAAGTTTTACAAAAAGTTTCATAAGTGATTATGACACTAAATAAGTTTAAATAAATCAGTTCTCTTACAACATTCTTCCTTTGATTTTCACTTTTTTTTATTTTTTTTTTATTTTGGATTAAATGTTGCGTATAATAAAATCAACTGCAGGTATGTGATAATTTCCAAGAAGTGAAAAAGGGGTCACAGTTATTTAGTTGTTCTCCCCAGAAGTACAAACAAGAAGCCTCACACACACTCGTCAACGGTGAATCAGAATCTAATGGTGGCTTCACCGGCACCGGAGACGATAACGAAGGACCAGAATATGAGTACATCACAACCATTCTAAGCCGTACCGGAATACACAGAGCAACATTACCTAACCTTCATTTTGAATGGTTCTCTTCTACTCATCCATTAGACCCTTCACTTTTTCACCGTCTTGAACTCTACCCAACATCCACTTCAATCATTTCAATTCCCAATAACCATAAAGATACCAACTTTACGAAAATAAATCATTTGGGTCCTCGCTGTAATCGTAGATTACTGTTTGATTTGGTCGATGAAGTGTTGTCTGAAATTCTCATCAAACCAAATTGTTACCGAGGTTTATTGTTACTGGAGACAGTGTGGAAAAGAGTTCGGAGTTTTCCACGTGCGAAATGCGATGACTTAGATGACATTGATGGGTTGATAGAGATGAAAGATGTGATGGATAAGATTAAAGAAGAAGAAAAAGAAGGAGAAAAGTTGGTGGCGGAAATTGAAGGAAAGATAATGGAGATGTTAGTGTATGAAACGTTAACCGTTATGGTTGGTGGCGTGTGAGTCAGGAATTTGGATTTTATGCATTTGCCTCCGATGAACACAAGCATATGGAAATTGTCTAATCAAAATCGATCGAATGATTTATGTTTTAAGTTTAGAATTATTTTTAAATCTGAATTTGAAATATAAATCTTCTAATCTTGATTTGACGGTGTATAACTGCATTGTATTCAAATATTGATAACTGCAGTTAATCTTGATCCATGAGTGAAGGACGAAAAAGATGAATACTTGCGAAAGAGACGTCGTCATTTCGAATAGATGGTTTTCAAATCTTTGAAATGAAATATAAAAAAAATTGATGGATAGAAATTATGTATTTGATTTAAATTTTTTAATTTTTTAAATATCACTTATATTACATTTTGGAGGAATTAAGTATGATTGTGATGGTGATAGTAGAAAGCGGGGAGACACGAAACAGAGGGTGTCACATGGGAAAGGTTTCACGTGATGAGATGCTTCACGTTCATGGTCTTTGGTATGAAATGGATCTAAGTATCTTTCCATGAAGGTTGTGTTGATGGTGGGTCCCACACTTTGTACACATGGAAGGTCATACGTGGTCTTTTTATTAAAAATAACGCAAGATTTTGCAGCGGAATCCATGCTCAACCTATGGCTCAATCTCTTGTCAAGTTTTATACACGCTAGATTTTTTTTTTTTTTTTATTGTGTATATTTGGTTTATAATTAGATGAAAGTTAGTAAAGTCGATGGATTGTATTTCTATTTTATTTTCAGTTTTAGAGCCATAATCTTTGGCATCTGAATGTTATTCCGCATGTGGTTCAGTTGATGCAGAATTCTTTGAACGTATTTCACATATTTAGTAAACTTATTTGTTTGATTCAAAATTTGTTAAGGCGTAAGTTGGAATGTAAAGTTGTTTCATATTCTGTCCGAAGGAAACTGCAGATAGTTTAGTCAAGATGACTGTTAGGGGAGTCATAAATTAATTTGGTGATATAGAGGAATTGAGGTGAAAAGAAAATCGTCGGTTCAATTTTTTTATCTAACAAAGTTAATAATATTAACTATTTCAAACAAAAAAAATGCTAGGAGCTTTGAAATTGTTTTGAACTTAGTCCCCAAATTTGTCTTAATTAGACATTAATGTTTGTGAGATCTGTTTCATTGTTTTTTCTATTTTTCTCATATGTTACAAAAAAATAAATAAAAAGTACTCCATTCAATCTTATACAGAACATAATTTTTGTTGTTGTATATATATAAAAAAAAGTTACAATTTTTAAAATATATTTATTGTTTAAATTATTTATATATTTTTATTTAAAATGTTAATTTTTTTAATATTACTAGTGAATATATAATATCTTACAAATAAAAATAATAAAATAATTAATAAATACATTAATTTTGATATTTTTTTGTTATTTTATAAATATATTCAAATAGTGTAATTAAATGGTAAAATTGATCAAAATCAATCAACACTATTTAGAGAGATGCTATATATCACGATTATTTTTTTTGCTAGTGAAACTATGCGATCACGTTTTTTTAAAAAATTTATAGTCAGTTTTTTGTCCAAAACTAGAAGTATATAACATTAACCATAACAAACGATTTAATTCATCTATACTAATAATTTAAATATATTTTATATTATTAATTAATTATGACTGTTGTATCATTAATTTTTTGTTTATTTTTATAATAATTACTTTTTAAAGTTACGTGTATAAATAATTGTAAATTGTGATATGATATAAATTTTTTTAGATTAACAATTAAACTCATTTAAATTCTTGTTATTTAACTATTAATTTTTCAATCAATCCCGATTATAGTATTTATTTTCCCTTGAATAAATCAATGATCACTGTAAACTAGAGGTAATCAAATCCCAAATTTACGGTTCCATCCTTGTTACATTTAACGTTGCCAGATCACTTAATTGATATAACTATCCCTTCCTTTTATCTTTTTAAACAATCAAGGTTAACAATAAGTTATTATTTATTTTTTTCGTTTATCAATTACTTATTAATTTTGTTAGAGAGAAGAATTGTATTTCTGACTTCTTCTTCTTCTTTTTTTTTTTAAAAAAAAAAATTATATATTATTTTATATATGGCTTTTTAACACATATATAATTGAGTCAAGTGATTGATAATCTTACATATTAATATTTGGAACGGAAAGAAGCCAAAAATTCTAATCATGTTTAAAACAATCATTGATTAGAATTTAATTATTTATTGATTGAACTTTGAATTATCAAATTTATTTTTCATTAAAGTGTATATGAGAGTTTAAGAATGCGGAAGATGTGAGAACTTTGAAAAGAAAAAGAATGATGATGTGAAAAAATAAAAGACTTTATAAGTGAAGAGTTTTTTCTTCATAATAAAAAATTTCTCTAATATAAAATAACTCAAAAATTAAATTGAACGAGAACATCAAAGAATTTTGATAAATTATTAAAATTCAATTTGTGTTATTATAATATTCTCAATAATAATACTCTCCTAAAAGTATTCAGTTCTTGTTATCTACAATAACTCTCAAAAAATATAGAAATTTTCTTTATTTTTCTTCTACAAACTTTAAGAATGGTAGACAGTTAAGACCCAAACTTTTTTATCAAAAGACCATATTTTTTAATATTTAAATAGAGTTTAAGGATGACACCTTTTTAAGTTAAATATGTTCTAAATCACTATAAAATTGACACCTTTCAAATTTAATCTCTGTTTAAAAAAATATATAGAATTCTAAATCTCAATAAATTTATTGTTTCCGGATGGACTACCGAAAGTCCTAGTCAGCATTGTCATGAAGCCACTTTTAATTTACATGACATCCACATCATCAATTACTCATATCTTAAATAATTTTATATTATTAATAATAATTAATTTATAAATTCCAATTTAAATTCATAATTTCAAATTAAAAATTATAATCTTCATCCTCACAAAATAAACCCTAATTATTTCAATTCACTAAAAGACTGAACTAATAAAAATCTTAAACCAGATGAATTTTCTGAGGCATCTTAAACTAGAATGATAAAAATTTAACTATTAAACTAAAACGAATTAATAAAAAAATAATAATAATAATCCTAATCTCAGTGGTTACCCCAACTCACTCCATTTCTCCTTCACCCTTCGTCATGATGGTTTGGATCAATTTTTAATGGCTACTGTCAAACCCAATTCAAAGTTATTCATTCTACGCAAAACTAATCGATTCCCTCCCTTGCAATCGAATCTATACCCTTCAGTTGACTTCAACGGCCTCGTTCAAAACCTCTTAACGACGACGTCGCCGCCATCAACACTCCTAATTCACCCTCTTCCCCGTCGTAAACCACCGAAGAAATCCTCCTCAAAATCCCCGACGCCATTCTCAACCTAATCGATAAAGAATACAGCGTCGAGCTTGCGAAAGTGGAGTATTCAGGTTATGAATAAAATAATGGCTAATGGCGGCCGATAATTGTGTTTTATTATTTCCTTTTAGTTTAAAAGTTATATTTTTATTAATCTGGTTTTAATTTTTTCATAATTCATTCTCTTACTTAATTGAAAGAATTGGGGGAGGGGAAAAAATTATAAGTTTTAATTTCAAAATTATGAGTTTAAATTCGAATTAAAAATTTAATTAATTACTATTAAAAATATCAAATTATGAAAAATCAAAAATCAATGTCCAATTGGGCACCATGTCAATTAAATTGGCTACGTCACAGTGCAGACTAGGACTTCCGTTAGTCTGTTGAGCATAAATTAGACGGCAATGACCAATGTTGCAAACATTAAATATATTAAAGACTAACATTTATATTTTTTTAAATAGTGAATAAAATTGAAAGATATTAATTTTATAGGGATTTAAAATATATATAACTATATATTTTATAACTATAATTTCAAAACAAATGCAAAATGTTGAATTATCATATAGTGATAGATTTTATACAAAATATTGGAAGGAACGATAAATATTAATTAAAATATTAGAATTAACATTCATAAAAGTCGTATAATTTTATCAAAGATTCAACATAATATCACTACAAAATAAAAATATAATATGTGGAAAGAGACATTTACCTCGAATTAAAGTTGTGTCATTCGTTCTTATAAAGGCTTGAAATCATCGATAATTGACTTAGAACTAAAAATTTCAGCTATTTCTTTTTCAATATATAGCATCCTATTGTCAGCAAGAAATTCATAATCCATCTTGCTATGCTGTCTTTTCTTGATGACCTTCGTTAGTCGATCAATCAAATTGTATGTTTAAATATCGTGTTACCCTTAAAAATATACACAAATTAATTAAAACAGTTCACAAATTAACTAAAACAATTCACAATTAACAAATAGTATCACATTATATCATATAGCAACAGTTAACATCTAAAAGTTTGTTATAGTTTGTTAATAGTTGATTGTTAGGTTGCTAATTAGAGTGTTAGAGGTTAGCTGTTCCATATTAGTTAGTTTATCATTTGATATTAGGTAGTTTATTCGTACATAGAACTCATTGTATTAATTTTATTATATTTAACCAATTTAAATTCTAACAAATTTCTACCTCATTTTTCGTTTATCTCTTCAATTACGTAATTTCTAATATGATATCATCGATTTGGTTGTGAGTTAAGAATCATTGAATAATTTCTTTTACATTATGGTAAAGATAAAAAGAAGATTATTGCGAACAAGAACTATTGACATTTGTTTCATACTCTATTTACAGAGAAAAATTATTTAACTACAAGAGCAAAAGAGTAAGAACTGAAAAATATAATTAAGAAGCAGAGCGAGACGTTGCCATTGGGACGGAGAGTCCAAGAGAAGGGAGGGAGAGCAATGTGAGCAAAGAATTGAGAGGGGGAGGCAAAGTGAATTTCTCAAAACCCTAAAATTTTTATGATATTTTAATAATTTATCACTATTATTTAGTATTTTTTTTAAAAAAAAAATACTATGCCCCTGTCTGCTTTTAAAAAGATACGTTACTGCATAGAATTTAATATAAAACTACAATTCACTTAGAATAATTTGTGTGTGTGACACACATAAAACAATGAATTACTCCCTAGCTTAGCTACAAGACAAGAAAACAGTGGAACCGGATTATAAAGAGGATACGTTGCTTTTTGAACGAGGAGAAAAAGTACTATTTATGCTTAGAAAGAATCATATTCCAATCTGATTCTTACATGGAAATTTGAAATCTATCGCAAGATTAACACTAGTTTGTTGAATTGTTTTAAAAAGGTGGTTTTGCATGGTTTCATTAAAAAAGAAGAAGGTGATTTTGCATGAAAACGTGAAATTCAATGCGAGCCTTTTACCTTTTCCTTTTGTTGGAACAAAAGGAGTTAAAACAAAAGGAAGTGCTGAAAATGAAACCCAGAACAGATCCCTTTTTCTTTTACTTTTTTGGTTGTAAAAGTGAACACAAATTTTTTAAAGAAATATTTAGCTTTTACTTTCAAGTAAATGCCAAATAAATGTAAATGTAAACAGATTCCTATATTTTTTTTTTCCGTTTCCTACAACCAAAGTTTATGATGATATTAAGGGTAAAAGTAGGCTAAGCCTATAGTTAACAAGATTTTGCTTAAATAAAGTCGATATAGTTTTAAAATTCATGGTCCAAACCTAGCATGTTACTTGTATTTGTGAGATTTCTAACTATGATTTGAACTTTTTGGAAGTCTGATCTTATTCGTTACCGCCTATTTAAAAGTTTGATCTATCTCTAATTCAAATAAATGACTGATAGGCCAAAAACTTAATGTAGTTGAAACTTTAAATTTTACTACTAAATACATGCATAATTAAAAAAATGTGATTTTTTTCTGAAACTAAAAATAAATTTTAAAATTTATAGAGACTAAGAACTTATTTAACTTTAATAATAGTAATAATAAAATAAATAGATAAAAAATTGTAATAACAAAGTATTATCAATTTATTGAATTCTTTTAAAAAAAAATAACGAAGGGAAGGGGGATTATATTTTTCAAATTCTCTGACCAATTAAGCATAAAATACTTTTTTATATGACATACAGTGTGACTCTTTTTTAACTAAATGATATTTTTTTAAAATATTTATTATCCACTTAAAAATAGTATAGTTTAAATTGGGTCTAATGTCGACTATCTATTATAGATTCAAATCGGCCAATCTAACTTATTTCAAGTCCTATACGAAATAAGATATACACAAAAGCAAGCAGAGAGATATTTAAGTGACATCAACTTTTTTTAAAATAAAAACGGCATAATTGTTTCTGCGATTCCTTAACTTATCTCGATTTAATCTTTTATTTAATTTTAAGTAACAATTTGATTTTTTATATTTTAAGATGTCAACAATGTTATCATTTTTTTTATAGAAACTTAAAAAATTTATCAAAATTTTCAAACAAAACCCATAAAATTCAATACCAATTTCAATAAAATTCATATATTCATCAAATGCATAACTCAAATATTTAAATAAACTCATATTTGCATCTCCAACAACATCAAATTCATCATATAAAAAAAAAATAAAAATATGAGTTTATTTGAAGATTTGAGTTATGAATTTGATGAAATTTGCATTATATTGAAGACGATAATTAATTTTATGAGTTTTGTTTGAAAATTTTGATGAATTTTTGTAAAAAAATTATACCATTGTTAACATTTTAAGACATAAAAGATTAAATTGTTACTTAAAATTAAATAAAAGACTTAATCGGAAAAAAAAAAAAAGATAAATGACTGAAGTGTTACCTGAAATTAAGTTAAGAGACCGCATGAGCAATTATGCCAATAAAAACCATATTTTTTTAACAAAAAAATAGAGTAGCATCACATCACATGATAGAATTGACATATTGATATAAAAAAATATCATCTATTATTTGCAACTTCTAAATAAGTTCATTGAATAAAATAAAAAATTAAAAACTTGGGAGACTAGACAAAAATCCAAGTAGACAAGTGTGAACAACATTGTCTCGTTAAAAATCTTAGAAATCCAAAGAGATAAAACCAAGACAAAAGAAAAAAGAGTGCAGTGTAATACGTAAAAATCAATGTTAGCAAGTCTATCAACACACGTATTAAAAAAAAAAAGATAACTTATGTCAACAAAAACTGATATATCTAGTTCATATTTTACATTAAATACATTTATTTTTGTTGATATAAATTTCTCTTATATACAAAACCAAACCAAATTAAATAGTATTGTGGCATTCAAATTAAATTGTAATGGTTATATCCGTCAAAAAAATTGTAATGATTATATTTTATGATAAAGTTTACTCAAAAATAACATTTCATGATAAAAATTATTTTATAATAAAGTTTACTCAAAACAATATTTTATGATAAAGTAACTATCTCTAATTTGAAACATTAGATGTTTCGGTGGTCCATGAAATGTCAATGTAAAAATTTGACTTTATAATTTTAATAGATGAAATTTAAATCTTACTTAAAAAAAAATGTAAATTATTCTTTAATATCGTTATATAAAAAAAAATTGAGGACTTTTACATTACATTGAAAAATTAACACGTTTTGCTACTATGAATATTTAATCACCAATAGTTGAATGACATATCATTTATGTATCAAAACTTGTAATTTAATCAATTTTAATAAATATTACAGTAATACATACGCAGACAAAATTAAAAAATTATTGGTTAAAAATTTATAGTATTGATACACGCTCTATTTTTAATTATTTTGTAAAACTTGTAAAAAAATATTGAGTGTTTTGGTTACAAAATTTAAATTTAAATGTAACGGGTGACAAAATTCTGAATATAAAATTTAGCTTAAAAGAATAGTTACAAGAAACTTACAATTACGTGTACTCACAAACATAAACTTTGGAGTAATATTATTTTCGTTTGAAATGAAATGTTAAACTAGATTTTCCTAAACTTTGGAGTAAATGACAAAATTATCCAAGGATAAATAATTGTGGATAGTTATGAATACACGTTTTACTTTCAATATCCTATCAAAAAATAATGTACCAATTATTTGTAACATGATGTGACAGTTGAAACTGTTACGATACCACACACAAAATTAGCGGGAAATTCAAACATAAATAGAATATTAATAAAATATTTAAGTAATTTGAGATTTGTGGGTTTAAGTCTCATCATAAATGGTGGAAACATGTAAAAAGATTTGAGACTGAAGATGGCGGGGTGTGTCCAATTTAATGTTTAGCTGTTTGGAGTAACACTCTGTTCGCTTATAGATCTGTTTTTTTCTGTGTGTCCTTCAATTAAAGGGTATAATGTTTGGTATTGCTTTTCCAATTACTCCATTATTATTTCACAATATGAAGTGGAGTTTGATGTTATGATAACTATGCATTCCAATAATTGTGTTATTGATTGGGAGAAAAGGCTGACATACGTTTTAACAAAGAAAAAGTGCAATGGCCAATCTTTTTGTTTAGGGAAAATGTAATTGGTCACCACTCCATGTAACATGGTGTATATGGCAAATTATATACTTCATATATTTTTATTGCACTTTTATTTATAAGTAAAAATATTAACGTATTTAATCTAAATTTTATAATAAATATATTAATATTTTATTTATAAATAAAACGGAGAATATTTAATTGAATTGAATAATGTAACCTATAAATGTGTATTCATAAAATAAAAAACTTATAATAAATGTGTAAAAGACAGATTTGGGCACTACCGTTGAATAGGAAATGTGGCCCATATAATGCAAACTTAGATCATTCAGTGTTAATTACTCTTCTGCACTATGTCGGTCACGTTTTTTTTATATGCAAAATTCATATGGATGACACTGTATTTTCTATTTACTGGGACCTGGCTAGTAGGTAGTTCTAAAATGATGGAACCACGTCAATCAATTTTACTTAATAAATGATATGCAAAAGAATGGTGAAAAGAGTGTATCCTTATATATAAAAGGTACATCCGTAAAAAATATATATAAAAGGTACATAGCATTTGTGAGGCAATATATAATATAAGTGACTTTAGCTGTCTAATGTACTAAATAATTTTTATATTAAGCTAATAGATTAAATATTATGGTAGACTAAATATTTAAATATAAAATTTAATATTTTAATAGTTTTCTTTTATAAAATTTAAATTAAATATATCATTTTTTGTTGATTCATATTTTTTTATAAATATAAATGAAGGGAGTATTTCATGATCACCCGAGTTCATGAAAATAATAAATTCGGTTTATTTGATGTTTTTCATTTTTACTTATAAAATAAACATAAGAGAATGGATTATTATAGAAGTTTTTGGAAACATTTTAAAAATAAATTGAATACTTCTAAAAATTTTGAAAAATGTCAACACTTATTTTCAGTGTTTCTACTTTTTAAAACTATTTTCTCTTTGAGAAATATTGTTTGTATAGCCAATTTCTATCATCTCTCTGGTCACAATCAATCAAAAGGAAAATTTAACAATTATCATTCTAGTCACCGTATACATCGTAAAATTTAATTAAAATGTAAAACAAATAATCCTATATAATTTCTAAAATTTTATCACATTTGTCTCAGTGATGTTATTATTTGAAAAATACTAACAACAATATATTCTTTTTAATATATATTTTTATTAGTTAAAATTTATATAAATTCCCCTAGAAATCATTATTAAAGTTGTAGTATCTATTTGAATTTCAAATAATAAGAAAAAGGATGTTAAGAGAGTCTATTACTAAAACTTCTTTACTTGTGGGAATAAATTTGCCTTCTTTGGAACCGGACTTTCTTGGGCGAAAATTTATTCTTAATTTTATATATAAGGGCTTATTTAGAAATAGATAAAGAGCCCGTCTTTTACAGTTTTAAAAAAAAAAAATTTAGAGTATTTATTTTTGTTGTTGTAACTTTTAAAAGATATATTTTAAAAAAAACATTCTAATGAGAAATTTGTTTATATATCATATCATAAAAAAATATTTTAAGTATTTTATCTTATTTTTTGGATAGTAAAATTAAAAAAAAATATTTAAAATGAAAAACTATTTTGAACAACTACTCGTAATAGTCATTTTAAAGATATATCTTCTTTTTTAAAATGCCATTTTTATTACGTTAAAATATCTAATAATAAATATCTAAATTATTAAATAATAAAATTATATTTTTAATTTATAACAAATAAATTCTAAATAAATATTATTTTTAAAAATATAAAATTAAAATCACCTTTTTTTTATCTATAACAAATAGCCCATAGTTTGCCTAAGTACCTAACTATAGATTCAAATAGTAGCTCTTGGGCCATATATGTCATCCAAGTTTTTTTGTACATTGTCTCCTTTTCATTTTTAAATATATTTTTGGGGTATAATTATGTCTTAGTCCACCAATTTTTGCTTAAAAAAATAGTTGAAAAATATATTAAAAAAAGAAAATTGATTTTGTTTTGAAAAATACTTGAAGAGAATCTTTTTAATGCAGCATAAATTCATAAGTCTTGTTCCACCAAACAACTCTGAAGAAGTGAGTGAGGTAGTACAAAATAGTAGTGTACTCTATGAAACAAGTTTTCCTAATTTCTAACCGGTCACTCTGTTAACATGTACTATCAAATAACTCTTTCTAAACAAAGACTCTGCTATATTATAAAGTTGGGGTATTATAGTTACAGCTGCAGTCTGATACCATTTCACTTAGATTTAATACAGTACTTGATACCCTGACAATCTTAATTGCAAGTAATCAGTGAGTTATTTCTTCTCAGAACGAATTGCAATGATTTTTTTTTTGATTTGATGATATAAAAGGTTTGTCCCACCACCACTTAGTACAATGCCAGTGTAATTGCAGTGCTATTTTGAGTACACTTGTCGTTTTCTTATCCTTCTTATTTGTAGATACTTTTCCAATCATACATTGATGCTGTGTTGCTAACCATGAATACTTAATTACCTACAATTTTAGCTTCATGACAAATGTTTCTATAGCCATTGATATTCATTTCAGTATCATATTTTTTGTTAGAGTAACCATTCTTTCCATATATGCATATGGCATGTATGAGAGTTGTTACCATTTGTTACTTGAATGTTTAAACTTAGGAACAAAAATTAATTGTTACTGCTTTCACATTTAGTAATTTCTTATCCACATTTATTAATTGGTTAGTATCAATTTTTTCTCAATCTGAACAAAACAGTGTTACATATATGCGTTGAAGCAGTGAGAATGGGATTGAAAGATCCACTCATGTAAATGTAGGAGACAGCTCACACAGTCACTGGAGGTAACATAAGAGGAGAGTTATTAATAGACTCTCTCACATACAATTCTTGAATACACTTCTCTTATTAATTAAAATTCAAATGAGTCTAATTATTTTGAAAATACATCTCACTAATTCATGTGTTCCAAAGATTACTATGTTTGAGACGCATAAATTTTAACCAATAAAATGTGTTAACAATACTGTATTATAGAGTGTCTTGCCAGTAATTTAGCATAACAAAAAAACAACACCAAATGATTTCTGGCTTGGCAGAAGCTGGATTGATAATGGAGGACAAGGATTGTTAGGTTATTAAGAGACTATTTACATTATTTTTATAAAAATAAAAGTTCAAGAGAGTTAGATTCCAAAGACTGAACATGGTTAGGAAGAGCTATAAGGTTCAAAAAACAATTAAAAAGCTATTTACATATTATCTACCAACAGATTTACACATCGATGTGAACTGGAGTTCGAACTCACCTCTTTCTAAAATATGAGTTGAATCTTTATCAACTAAATAAACTTTTTTAATGATATCAAGAGAGACACACCTCCATGTAATGTTAGAGAGAACTATTAATTTAACGATGATTTACAATAAAATTTGTGTATATCTATTTACCGAGAAATTCTATACTTAAACTCAAATTACATTCATTGACATTATTACATTACTACTTCTTCCGTCTTTTGTAAATATCTCATTTGAGTTGTGCACAATTATTAACAAAATAATTAGTTGTGTTAATTTTAATGATAAAATAAAATTCATTTACTCAAATATCTTTGTTAGTTACAATTAATGAAAAAGTTTGATGAATTTAGATACAATAAATAAAAGTATATTAATAAAAAAAAAATTAATGTTGTATCAATATTGTAAAATAACAAATAATTTATAACAAAGAAAAAAGACAAATAAGATGAGACGGAGGGTATACTTTTTATTCTCTGAGCGAGTGCATTTCCTCATATTAAGAATTCTTTTTAAGATTTTGTAAATAACTTTAAGCGATACTTTTATATCAAACTAATTATTTATTTATTTATCATCTTATATTTACTCATTAATTTTTACTATTTCTTAAATAGTGTTTAAATGTTTAATGTAATGCATACTTTTTTGACATAGTTATAATATTGAGGTTTCATTTCCCTCTTACACATTTGAAATCATAGTTCATAGAAGTATTTTTTTTTCCCCTAAGATATCACGTGGTTGAAGAAAAATAAAGGGTTCTAGAAGAG
The DNA here is from genome assembly GCA_037974755.1 of Cicer yamashitae. Taxonomy (NCBI): domain Eukaryota; kingdom Viridiplantae; phylum Streptophyta; class Magnoliopsida; order Fabales; family Fabaceae; genus Cicer; species Cicer yamashitae. The sequence continues at coordinate 12,991,526 of JBBPBQ010020324.1, forward strand.
AAATATTTTTGTAAATCGTTTTGTATGATTGGGAGGGAAAAAAAAGGAATGAAGATGACCAAAATCCCTTCTCATACAATTTTGACTTTCTCCAATGTTGGATAAATTTTTTGGACAGAGAAAGTGAGCTTAAAATATTTTAAATGTATTAATTAAAATATTTATCGACTACAATCATAAAATATAACTTTATTAAAGATTATTATAGGAATATAAAATAATGAATTAGTTTTAAATCATTTCCCTCCCCTTTGAAAAAAAAAAGCAAGGACAAGTTGTTTTTTTGACATAGTTACAAGTACGAGTAAACAAATTATCTAATTAAAATCACTCTCCGTTCAGCAAATTTCCTAAAACACGCCTTCATTATCCAGAAATATCCTCAACCGTATTCTCTCTTTATAGAGGAGTCTTAAAACAATGAAGATTGAAATGCTGATTAACGTAGAATCCCATAGTGGAACTCTATCACACAATTGTTTTTCACTTAAGGTTCTCCTGTCCAAGTACGTAATTAGTTTCTTCACAACTCAATTGACTCTTTCCAAATTAGCTGCGAAAGCAGCAACAGTTGTTTCATCAAATAATACCATAAGGATTAAGGGTACGTCAAAAGAAAAGGCAGATTACAGAATACTCATTAGTTCAAAACATTGAAACTAAAATTTATTTGTGACAACTTGCATAATCAAAAGGTAATTCAAGTCAACATATTTATATGTTCTTGCCTGAAAGTAGTAGCAGAGGATTTCACAAATTAGTGCTATCAAACCTAAGTCAGAAGGTCAATCACTCTGTGTCAACCAACTGTTAGGAAAATAATACAATTGACTAATAGAGGGAAGACAACATTTCCAAGTTAACAAGTAACACGAATGGAGGACAAAAGGATATACCTTATACAGAAAGTTTGGACTTCCCACCCAAAATATATGTAGCACAGTAGTATCTTCTAATATTATCCTCAGATTCTGCCATCTACATCAAAGCCAGCACCAGTCCAGCCAGCAGCTGAAGATCTACCCTTGGACACAGCACCAATTCCCTTTCCTTTTAATTGGAAGTTGACTTTCTTTTTACTTCTTCCTTCACCTTCATTAGGAGGTTGCTGATTAGGTCTATCTGTCATTGCAACTTTCTGACCATTACTTTGATCGGTAATAGTACCCGCTGACCCCCCACTTGTTTCCCTTCCAGTGGGAATAGAGGAACCATCTTGCGTTTTACTATCCTGGGAAGAACTTTCTGAGCTCCCATCCTAACACAATTCAAACTCATGATTTTAACATTTACTGGTCTAATAGGAAATATGCATATTATGAAACATGTAGAAGTACAACTGGACACTCGACATATATATCTGACAGACCCAAGCAAATTGTACATGATTGTCTAAAAGTTTAATCAACTTATATGATGAAATCGTGAAATAAAAACATTCATGCAAAGAGATTCACGTTTCCAACAACATATTTTCCTGGATCACAAAAAAGTTTAGTTTGAAATTCAAAATACTTAAGTGGAATATTATCAGTTTCCTATCTGGATGGATGCCTAAAAGATGAAGCTCAGGACATTGAGTTAGAAGTTACGACAACATTCCTCTGACAAGTGCCCCAAACCCAGTAAGTGTTGCAAGCATACACCCCAACATTAGGTGTGCAGCATAGAAGCCACCGTTAACTATACAGCTCTAATAAGCTTAATACAGTGAGAAGAACATACATGATTAAGATTAGTTGTTGTGTGACTTGGATTCAAAGCTTCCAATCGTCTTTTTAATTCCGCCAGCCGAGCAAACTGGGAACTACTGCTCTCTTGAACCTATATAAGACTGTTAGTATCAAACAACCAGCTTAAAAGTAGTATATAATATCTTAATTGATGATTGCACAATCAACTTACCAAATTGCTCAAATCTTCACATAGCTTCTGCTTTATCGCTTCTTCATCCTTCACTATTTTTGCTGCTGATTCCCACACCTGCAGCAAAACATTCAAGATACCAATTATAGTTGAAAAGGTGCTTGGCAATACTCATTATTAACATTTTAGTGGATCAAATCTCCCACCCAATCCATTTAAATAATATTCTAGATAGTATTTAGTTATACTGCATCCACATCGAGATCTTATGTTCACCTTCATATGGTTACATAAGACTGTGAAAATATCAAACGAAAAAGTAAAAGAATAGCCAATCAATTCATTTGTTATTCACACAAATAATGATTCGGAGATCTTATTTTAGCGAATAAAGTATTTCTCATTCAACAAATAAAGAAACAGGAAGGGAGAAACTTTTTACGTAAATTATATAAAACTTCCATTTAGTTATTATTATTTAGACTGATCACAAATTTACATGCACATGATCACTAATGTGCTTAAAAATAAAAATAAAAAATGGTATCTTCAATTGATGCGATCATTACTGAGTAAGAATGTATCTTGAAGCACTGTCTAACTTTTGCCCCACAAGACTACTTAGTAAATATTAGTGATAACTTTGAACAATTCACTTAAGCACTTCATAATCATCACATGAATTTATCAACATATATTATCATGTTATCTTATCTATTCTAGCGACTTTGTTGAGCTGATAGTGAAAAGATCTTAAGTCACACAGTAAGAAGGTAGTGTTGCTGGCATAGTGCCGGACATAGCACCAACATCACTGAAATGTTCACATTACGAAAACAGCAGGAGAAAAATGGAGAATATTAAAGTAAATACCTTCCGCGCTTGTTCTTCTTTTAGCTTGGCCGCATGAATTCTCTCAGTTGATTGTTCTATTTTCTTTCTCAAATGTTCAAGTGCTTAAAGTATGCACCATGCATAAAAGAAAAGCAAAGTCATTTCACTACAACAACCAGGGAAGAACAACCTTTTTAAAATCATAATGAGCAACGGTAATGTTCAGAAACCTGATTTTTTGGGCCCAGCTGTAAGTTTCATCTCAAGCGTGAGATTCGCAAGCTCGCGTTCCACATTGCGAATTTTCGAATAGTTTTCTTGAATGTATCTGTAAATAATAATAATGAGAACAACAACAATAATTATAATTAAAAAAAGAGATTAAGGTGATTGAGTCCAGTAACTTGATTGGCTGCAAAAGTTTTCAGGGGCAATAAATAGAAGTCTCATTCTATATTATTAACAATAATACAAAAGAGCATATATTTACTGGTTTCTGTAATTCATAAGATTAATTGCTAAAATTTCAAAAATTGTGTCCCCAAATTAGATACTAGTTCCAGATAGGTAAACTAACATAATTTTTCTTCCTCGATCTCAATCAACTGATTAGCTTTAAACACAAGTCACAGTTCTCACTCGATGATCTGCGTACAAGATAAAGAAACACACACTGCTATCCATATTCCATGGTATACATTCTACCAGTAGAAACCTTGCAGTACATCAAAAACTTGGATTACTAGTGTTACCATAAAAAAACAGTAAAATTGATTCCATTCACCTTAATAGTCTAACATTTTCAGTACAGATAAAAAAAATCATATTCCATTAAAAAGGGCATCGCTTTTTCATCTTCCATAAATCTAATTGAATCTCTCACAACTGTTGACCTAAAACCATCCACACTATCACCCCCAACAAAGAACATCAGTTTCCAAACATCTTCTGGGTACCGATATCAATTGTATTTCAATGGTTGCTTGTTATTGCAAGGATTAGCATATAATTAGAAGAAGAAAACTCATTCTAAAGTATCCAATTCCTAGGGAACAAGAAAGGACAAAACTTAGGTGCATTTCCTTAGGTGTTATTTGTATAGTTCTTAACTTTGTATAAATCTTGTGGTTATAACAAACCATACTAAAAACATCTAAAAAAATGCACCTAAGTTTTTTCCAATAAGAAATTATATGCAAAACTCCATATATCATAAAATTTGATTTCATCATTAGAATAAAATAACCAAATTTGAAACAATGTAATAAAATCAGCCACATAATAACAGTTCATAATGGAGCACAAATTCATTAACATAAATAGAGAGAGAGAGAGAAGTTACTTATGCAATTGAAGTTGTTCCTCTTCGATGATCTGCAACAAAATAATAAGAAAAACAATGAATAACTAAGTAATGTTGAATTCAATGGCGAAAAGAGGGAAGAGACAATAGGAATAGAGAGAGAACCCTCTCGGTGTAGCTGATGACGGAAGATTCTCTAGGGAGACCGTCAGGTCCGATCTCGGGGCGAAGCGAAGGGTAAGAAGCCATTACGAAATTCGATCACTACTGACTAGCATTACACAACTCCGTCGCGTGCCACCACCAGCTCCGTCGCCGAAGGCACCCGGTTCGACCGTCTCCGCCGACGTCCGGTACAAAAAAAGCGGTTTGATTTAAAGATCCGAAGCCGAAACGACCTGACGGTGGTATAGATAATTTAATTAGTTGTTGTAGATGGACGATTTAGTCCTTTCGCAACTTGCACACACGTTACCAACGCAGCAAGAAAATGATGATATGCACGATTTTGCTTCTTTCTTGCTTCTTGATTATTTTATTTTATGCTAATTATCACTTATAGAAAATATGGTAAACATGAGTTTAGTGAAAAAATTTGACGAAATAAGTTTTTAAAATAGTATTTTTTTGACAAAAAGTTTTTATAATATTATTTAATGGTCATGAAAACCACACCACATAATCTAAAAATAAAAATTCAATTTGATGCAGAACTGGAAATATATCATCCTTTTAAAATTGTTTTAGTACCTCAAATGATTATGCTATGGCTTTCAACTGGATAATACATTTAAAAAAAAAATTGTAATGCTAATAAGCACTTATACAAAATGACTTTTGTATAATCACAATTCTTTTTTTTTTTTAAATCAAAGTTAAGACTTCTTATAAAAGTAGATGAAACATGATCATACATAATATGAATGATTATAGTTCTGTAAAACTTATTATACAATCGGTATAAATTGAAAAAATTTCCCCGTAATTTGGTAGTAATTTTTTTATGCTTTTAATTCTAGAATCTGTTATTTTTATAAAATTTATTTGTTATATTTTATTAATGAATTATTTGTTATAATGATGTATCATTTTGTTTCGAATTTGTTAATTTAGGCAAATAATGATTGGTTATTCACTTTGCCCAACCATGGTCATATTTTATTGCAGTAAGGAAAATTAGTTGAATTTAGTAAGGAAAATCTGTTTACATTTTCTTTTTCTTTTAACTTAAAAATGCTCATTATCCATGTCATAGGCACTGAGCAAAGAGTTCAGTCAAAAGAAATAGGCATGTGATTTGAAATTCATATCGTTAATACAAATTTTAGAAAATGAAAAATGAACAAATATTTCACAAAGTAAACGGCACTAAGATATTCATCATTTCTTCATTTTTTTTTTATTGTACCAACAACTTATTGCAGATCTTAAGTCTACAACACTTAATCTGCTTCTAAGCTAATCTGTGTGCTCAGCTGCTGCTATGTATAACTATAAGCCATAGCTTGAGAAAGCAAATTGAACTTATTATATAATTGAAAATTACAGCCTCAACGGCAATGATACAAAACAAGCTCAGCTAGCATTACCCAAGCTATAGCTTAAAAAACCAACACTACATTTTATAACGAAGATGTTGTCTATATTTCAGCGAAATGCAGAACAGCATCTTTCGTAGGTAGGGCAGGTATTGCCCCTCTCTCCGTCACGGTTATGGCACCGCATACATTGGCGAAATGTAGAGCTTTTTGGAGACGCTTCTCGTCCTATCACATAAAATAAATTCATCAATTCCAAATATTCACAACTTTTTGCGATACGACAGGCACATAGACATTAATAATGATTTGAAAAATTTACACATTATTGAATATAACTAAATGTGTTGGTATGATGCGAACACGTCTTCAATCTAAAGTGTCAATATTACATAACATCTAGAAACAGCACATCAGAAAATACGGAGTGCCAAAACAGAACATATGATATAGTATTTTTTTTCCTTAAGAGTCTGACGGCAAGACAAGTTGTATTACGAGACAAATAGTATTTTATTTTATAGTATGCATATGGAGCAAAGATAATTTAATGAACATCCAGAATGTGTAAAAATATATGAAATACCTCAAAAATACTTGGATCAGAAGCTATGTTGTAGAGAAACCCACTAACAAACGCATCACCAGCACCAGTTGTGTCAACAGGTTTAACTTTGACACCTCCAACTTTGCCCTTAAAATCCTGCACACAGATTTAGAAATCATAACCAACATTTCAGTACACTCATTAGAGAAACAAATATTGGTTAAAACACCGGTATACACACCGGCACAGACAGAACAAAGAAGAGCAAAGAAAATAATGAAATGAGGAATTGTTGGCAAGCATACCTTGGTGTAATATCTACAACCCTCTGACCCTTCAGTAACAATTAGGAGCTTGAGATTAGGGTGAAAAAGCTTGTTTAATACAACATCATCATCATAAGGATCATCACCACCAGTCAAAAAAGTAATCTCGTCTTCACTTATCTGCAATAAATAAGAAAATACCACTTCAGATCAACTACAGGAAAGAAAAAAGAATGATGGAACTTTATTTTCAAAACAAAACAGAAAAAAAATATATATATATTAAACAATGTGTGATGGCCTTTAAAATCTAGCCAAATAAAATTTACCTTTATGACATCGGCTAGATCCCATATGCTCATTATACCTTCCCGAGCTGCCTCAGCTGATGGCCATAGTGCCAATCTCAAATTCGGATCATACGAGAGAATGCAATCGGAGTCTTTGGCGATTCTCAAGGCAGCAAGATGAGCTGACTTGCATGGCTCATCAATCAAACTGATGGAACCATAATGGAATATTTTAGCCTGCAATCAGTATTAAAAGTATACAGACTTAAACCAAAGGTCTTTATCAACATTTTATAAACACAGAAATTCAAGCACCTTCTCAATGAGGTCATGATCAAGCTCTGACTCGTCCAGCAGCATATCAGCACTAGGATTTCGGAAAAACAAGAACTCGCGCTCCCCATCAGCTTTAAGTGTAACAAAAGCCAATGCGGTTCTTGCATTAATATCGTACCGCATGCCGGATGTATTGACTTTATTCTGCTTTAAAATATCAGCCAACATATACCCAAATTCATCTGCTCCAACCTAAAACATAGATCGTAAGGAATTAAGCTATCATTTTCTCAGGCAACATAGATTCATATTCCCAAAAACAATAATCTTCATAATACTACTACCAGGAGTATTCTTCCTATATACAATCTACAACATATTTCTAGGAATATATTTAAAACAGCTAGTTATAAATACGAGTAGGTTTTCAAATACAGCTATATATATAAATACAGCTATATCTATATATATATATATATATAAATACAGCTAGAATGATATAGACGTGGGAAGTTATAGCTAGTTAGGTTTTAAAATGATTTTTATTTTATGTGAATAAAAAATAGAAAATACGAGTAAAAGATATTCCACAGAATGCACGACCCTCGCAAATGCTTTTTTAAACTTCAACCAAACATGACAATGTTACATTCTCAAGCTCACTTTTCAGGGGGTTTATTTGTATACCTTGAAACAAACACACGTAGTAGATCAAGCAAGTGTTTCTTATAGAGAAGTGTAATTAATTTTGAATATGCTAACACACTACAAATATCTTAATATGAAGATTTGAACAAATCAAACTGGAAAAGCCTGCACATAGTAACAAGAAACCAAATAACCATATAAAGAAAGAGACATAGATATACACCTTGCCTATAAATGCAGATGAACCCCCGAGCCTAGAGATGCCAACTGCCACGTTCGCAGGAGCACCACCGGGAGCTTTCTTGAAAGCGGGCGCTTCAGCCAGGGACACTCCGCCCACTGTTGGCACGAAATCTATTAACAATTCACCAAAACAAACAACCAGATCACTTGTTTTGTTGCAGCCATCATTTGTGAGATCATCAGATTTACCTGCAAAACATAGTAGCTTCAGATCAACATGAATTGTAGGTTCAGAAAATTTTACTGGTAACTGTAGAAAAGTAAAAAAAATATAAAAAAAATAGGACATATTAATATGTGAAACCACATTACTCTTATGCTAATTAGTATCAAATAGAAGAATCTTTTCACATGGGTAACATGACATCCTAAATGGCTAATAGCCAAAATCCATAAAGATAAAGTTCAGGTATTTTGAATTCAAATATCACCTGGAAAACATTACCATCCATGACTTCACATGGGATTGACGATGAGACAAATCAGTTTGTGAGCTAGGTCACAATCACAACTCAATTCAATATAATTGATAAATTCCAAATTTATACCCATTTGTAAATTTTTATCTTTCATATGTTCAATTCGTAACCAAACAAGCATACTTGATACACAGTAATAGTAGTGTTTTAATTTATTTGATTTTATCTTTTTGGTATGACTAAATTATTTTGCAACAAGACATAATTTATGTTAAAAAGAATTTGATGGAAAATTTGAATCACTCATAAAAAATTAGAAGCTATGAAGCATTGACATTGACGCGACCAACCAGACACTAACACTGACTCGTCCACACTCATAATAATTTGAAAATGTGGAAGTAATTGAATATAACTACATGTATTAGTGTCGTATAAGTGTTAGACACCGACATGTGTTGGACAATGACATGTTCGGACAGAGACACACCTTCAATATGAAGTATTAGTGCTACATAGAACTCTTCTATGAACCTCCAAAGAAGAGCTCTAAGCTTTAAGGTGAATCAAATTTGAGCCAAGAACGTGACCTCAATTTCCAAATGAACCGAGCTTGGTGAAGCCATTAAAATCATTTAAAATTACCCAAAAAAACAACCTTGCCCAAATACAATGTCAACAATTAACCTAGCCCAAATCACACAGACACACACAAAAATAACCAACCAATCAGATCTTCGCATAAAAAACAGTATAGAACACTAATGAAATGCAGACACGTTAAGAACGGCGATAAAAACGAAGTAACGAAGACCCCATCATTGTTTGTGATTTTATTTCTCTGCATGCAAGCATAAAAAAAAGGAAAAAAAAATGCATTCAATGAAACAATAGCAATAAAAAAATGATTTCCAATCTGAGACAGTGAAACAAATCCAATAGAACAGGAACCCAATATCAGAAAAATCTTAAAGACGCAATCTTTAGCTAAACAAGCATACTTGTTTGAATCCAACCCAGATAACGAATAATGAATAAATTGAATATTGTGAAACAAGAACGCGGAGAAAAGAAAAAGAAAAGAAAGATGAAAAAACCTGAGGGGGTAAACTGTGCCATCTGAGGAAGTGGATTTGAATTTGGAACCAAGAAACAAGAGTGTTGGAAATGTAAAAGAGGGAAAAGCGTGCCTTCAGATAAGAACAAACGAGTTAATAGTTTAGAGTTTACAGAGAGAATGAAAGGATCATGCAATGCAATGCAACTATAGGATAAATCTGTTGATTTTAATAGCATGGAAATTTGTATTGTTCTCTTCAAAAGGGAGGATTCGATTATGTAAAGTTCTAAAGAAAATAAATAAACAAGTTTAAATCTATTTTTGCTCCATGTACAAAAGGAATTTTTAGTCTTTTTTTTTTCTTTTATTAACTAATTCAATTTTTTTTTCCATTTGACATGTCGGCTATTGACATTTTTTTGAAAAAAAAAATAGTAGCTTAAATAATTTATTTTAGTTTTGTGGGTAAGGAATTCAAATTTTTTATTTTTTATAATATAATAAAATAATTTTTTAAAATCTATTTTTCATTCTTATAAAATTACGATTTTAAAGTTTAGTCTCAGAATTCTTTTTATTTATTTTTAATCTTTATCTTAATTTTATAAGAACTAAAAATATTACTTTTTTATAAAATAAAATTCAAAATAAAGACTAAAAGTTAAAAAAAAAATTA
>JBBPBQ010020324.1:13001754-13070509 GCA_037974755.1 Cicer yamashitae
CCTTTTTTAATTATTAAATTAAACTTTTTTTAGCATGGTTCATTTTTAAGATTAAAACATAACCTCTAAAATGTTTAAGACAACCATGAATTTTGAAAATGTGTTACTCTCATTAATAATCTGACACTTGCATTTATGAGTTATATATTAACATATTTAAAACATTAATATTATTTTTCATATTTAGATTTATTTTATTTATACATTAAAATATTAAAATTAATTTTTTACTTTATTTATAAATTTAAAATATTTATATTTATTAAAATAATTTTAAAATTTAAAATTTATATATAAAATATATAATATTTAATATTTTAATATATTAATAAAAATTAATTACAATAATAATGACATATAAACTATTTTATCAAAGTTAAGTAAGTGTCATGTCATTAATGAGACACAATAAAAAATGGTGGGAATCAAAAAATTGATTTTAAAAATTGAGAGATTAAAAATTCATTTTTGACAAAAAAATAAATGGATCAAAAATACATTCAAGCGAAAAATAAAATGATGGTCTTTTTTTTTTCTTCTTTTTTTGGGTACATGGATGGTGTTTATTTTTACTTTCACATAAAGATAATAAATATTTTTGTAAAATAAACCTAACATTCATTTAGGCTTATATAATTAACATTTGATCAACTTTTTTTTAATTAAGTAAATGTTAGTAAATTAGTTATTACATTCGTTTTCTCAAGTCTCAATTCGAAATATTGTCTTATATTGATTTAACGTCTCTTTATTTCATTGATCGATGATTAATGTTGTTGCTTTTCAAATGATTATAATTTAAGGAGTCAATTTTCACATCCTAATATTTTATTATTTTATTGGGTATAATATCTAATTTCTAATTATTTGATTGATGTTAAGTGACTTTTTATATCTAATTATTTGATTGATGTTAAGTGACTTTTTTTATATCTAATTATTATTAAGAAAATTTCAATTGTAACTTAAGTTTATATATTTTTTAATTAAAAAATTAGAGTACAAAAATATTACATGATTATCTAGACATCTCAACTATGGTCACACATCAAAACAATCACCTTTCATTTGCAGCACTCTAAAAACTCATTCAAATAGAAAAATGAGAAATTAGAAAAACAATTGGGGGGACTAGGTCAAAACCCAAAGTGAAACAACCAAGACCATAAAGAACATTGTTTCATTAAAAACTTTACCAGTAAATCCCAAATGAATAAAACATTGGTGAAGGGAAAAAAAGTGCAGAGCAAACAATATATTAATCCCTTTAAAATCATCAGTTAGAAAATCCTAACATATTACGAATATATAATTCTGAAATAAAAGAAGGGATAGTATCCCACCAAATATAGTCATTACTTTGAAGACTTAAGGAAGCAATCATGTTTGCACATTGATTTCTTTATCTGAAGATATGATAGATAATAAAACGCACATTTTTAGTTATTTCAACACAATTCAACCACTTATTTGTTAACTTTCAAAGAACAATCACACTATTTTAAAGAGCAATAGTCGCCAATTTAGAGTTTGTTTCCAACCAAATAGATAATCAACCCTTTTTTTAAAAGCTATCTCCATTGCATTCATAGCCCCCAATGAGTTCTGCATGAAAAACGGTAGAGATGTTTAAGTTTTGAGCAAAGCAACCAATAACAATAACATTATTATCTCTACATATGCCCCACAAGCAACTGGTCCAAGACAACCTTTTGCAGTGTCATCTATGTTGCATTTGATACAAATAATTATATGAGGGTGTCAAATAAGCTCATTAGTTCGAGGAGTATTGGGAGCATGAATCACAACATAAAAACTTTTAGGATTGCAAATTCATGCATCGAAGAAAAAGAGGTATTCGTAGAATAATTTATCGCAATAGAAGTATTGGAGCTCACAATATAAGAGGTCGACTTCCAAGAAATCAACTTGTTATCAAACCTCGTTTTATTTCTGCAAAACCAAATCACATCAATTAAGTTGACAATAGTAGCGATAATAACAGTTTGACTGATGCCCAACACAGTATCAATAGATTCGTTTCAAGCAAACTTTTACTTGTTAGTAGATTCTTTCAATTTTATAAGTTTATTGCTTTTAGTGGATATATAAATATAAGTTTTTCGGCTGAAGTGAATTTGAGTCTAAAATAAAAGAGAAAAATAAATGATAATTTTTACATTTGAACTTGTTGACTTTTAGCAGACATCATGACCGTTTACATCTAAAATTATTAGTGATGATTTAAAGTCACTCAAAGAATGTAAACCATTACTTATAAGTATTTTTGTATCATCGGTTTAATTTTTTGATGATAAACTTTATGTTTATTACATCTAAAATTATTAGTGATGATTTAAAGTCACTCATAGAATGTAAACCATTACTTATAAGTATTTTTATGTCATCGGTTTAATTTTTTGATGATAAACTTTATGTTTATTACAACTCAAACTTTTTGCGCACACTATAATTTACATATTTGATAAAATAAAGACAAAATACATTTAGTCATTTAAGTTACATCATGTTTATATAGTCAGTCTTTTGTTTCATCTTAAACAATGACTAGTGCAATTAAAATAATCTTATCATTAGATATTCTATCAAATATTACAACAATGAGTCTCTCATACTAATCATTTAGAAAAACAATAATCAAACCTTATAAATGATCTATATATTTTTTGATTTTTCCACAACCATTTAGTCACATATATAACCTTTAAAAACTTAGTAATCAAAATTTATCCACATAATCAATATCATTAACTTCATTCATCGTAAAATAACTTGGTTTGCGTTATTTTGATTAAATCTTAAAAGTAATTCAAGAAAATTATCGAATTTAATAGATTAGACGCACAATTTAATGTAATTTAAAGATTAACAATAAAAATAAAATATAACTTAAATAACTAAATCAAAAAAATAAAAAATTAAAAGATTTAAGCGAAAATTGAACTAAATTTAAAACGCGTTTAAAAAACATAAAGGATGAAATTTTTTACTTCTTCAAACATATAACACATAGAGATGTATTATGTCTAAAATAAACAATATTTTATTTAGGTGGCTCACCCGAAAATTTGTAGTCATATTCGGCCACTGTGTTTCCTAAATGCAGAAATTATAATCATTCAATTTAATCGTTTAATTCCGTGTGTATCAAATAAGCCCTTTAATTCCAAGTTAACTCTGCATAATTGAGAAATTTCAAATAACTCCGACAAAAATAGGATTGATTTTCATGACAGGACTAAACTGATAAGAAGATTTTATTTACTTTCCATGGTTGTCATTTTGCTAATAGAATCAGAGGTTAAAATGCACCATCCACAACTAGCATTGGGTTGGGTGGCTAGCTTCATATACATACATAATGTAATTGAAGCCACATTGTCACGATGGAAGAAAAAACAACTTCTCTATTATAAGTTAAACCAATTAAGCTCTAATCAGTGAGTTTTTTTAGATACATGTGAAAATTCAATTCATCCATTCATATTCATTGTTCTTGTTGCGACTGCTTTGGCCTCTGTTCATCCTTGTATCTGTTGCTTGTTCTTCTGAATCAGCAACTTCTTGGTGCCCAAACCGGCTGCAATCAAAATGTCTGTATATATTTCAAATTAAATATCGCACTATTAATTTACACTACTATCATTCTTTTTGTTTCACTATAATTTATATACGGTTAATGTAAAATGTTTTTGTTGACTTGTCAACTGATCACAATAAGTTATTAATATTTTCAAAAACTTACTCAATTTATCCCTCCATGAATATCTAATTAATTAAAGTTTTTGCATATTGTTTAGCATAAGTTGGTGACAAAAAAAAAATGTTGCTGAAAAAGTAAAAGAGAAAAAAAAAAAAAAAAATACACACCCTGTTGTGCCCCGGGTTCAAACTGATCTGCTTGTGCATCATGCAAACTTGAAATGATATGGTTGTTAATGGAGATGGTCGAATTAGTAGAATCTTCACAAAATTTGGTGCTTATACCTATTTCCTGGGGTACCAGTTTGGAAATTAATGCATACAAATCAATAAAATATCCTATGAAATAAATTATTTGGGCTCTAAATACAATTCAGATGGTAAAAAGCTGCCGAAACATTTGATATATATTAGGATGCAGTTTCGAATCTACAGTCCATCACTTATCAACACTTAGTGGGTCAGTAAGCTGTTTAGTAAAAAATAATTATTTGAAAATTATTTATGACATTCCCTCAACTAGTAATTAATAGTGGTACCTTGGATTTTAATTGTTTGTTAACCTCCTCCCCCTTATGCACCTGTCAATATGTAAATAATGAGAATTAATTAAAGATTAGTTTATGTAAATGTAATTCAAAGTATCAATATGTTTCTGTTGGAACATAAAATATGTTATTGTGTGAATTTAAATTTTTTTGTTGAAGTCCCACATTGGAAAGAATTTGTTTTGGTAAATTCAAGTGGAAAGAAACATGTTTTTTAAAATTCAAGTCCCACATTGGAAAGAATTTTTTTTTGAACTCCCACATTGGATAACTCTCCTATTTTGAGTATGCTAAAGTCCCACATTGATTAGAAATCATATGTGAGTTTGCTTCCATCACTATATAATGAGTTTCAATCTATTGTGAAAAGCACACCAAAGTTGGGATCCAACTTTCTCTTTTCTTCCTCTTTTATTCTGCTCGCCTATTTTTGAGCCACTTCTCCCCTTTCTTTCTGTCCCTTCGGTTTTTAGAGCGGTTATTATGCCGTAGTCCCTTTCGGTTTTTAGGGTGGTTATTATGCCGTAGTCCCTTTCGGTTTTTAGAGCGGTTATTATGCCGCAGTCCCTTTCGGTTTTTAGAGCGGTTATTATGCTGCAGTCCCTTTCGGTTTTTAGAGCGGTTATTATGCCGCAGTCCTTTTGGTTTTTTGAGCGGTTATTATGCCGCAGTCCCTTCGGTTTTTAGAGCAGTTATTATGCTGCAGTCCCTTCGAATTTTAGAGCGGCTGTTATGCCGTAGTCCCTTCGTTTTTAGAGCGGTTGTTATGCCGTAGTGCTTTTGATTTATGAGTGGTCATAATATCATATTGCGAATGACTTTAATCGTCATATTGAGTGGCTTTAACCGCCATATTGAGGGTGTAATTCTAGAACGGTTTTCTACGGTGCAGTGGAACTCTGATACAGTGAATCTGGGCTGTTTTATCCTGGGGACTTCGTGGTTGATAGTCTGCCTTGCACAATTTGGGCAGTGCCGCGAAACGTCTTAAAGAGAGCGACCTAGTCCACGACTCAACCCAGTAATATCTTCGGTGACATAAATTGTGATTTTTAAACGGTTTTCTGAAACTCAAAAATGACAATTTTAAGACGCTTCTTTCTGCCATGTCAATCGAAGAAATTACTAGATTTGGATTTGGTTCTGTTGCCTCTGATTTCAATAAATTGTTTCAATTTGAAGCAAACAGAAAAGGATAAGAAAGCTAGAGAATTAACCCATGGGAGAATAATGATAAGAATCATATTCTTAATAGACTTGCTGATGATCTGTATAACTACTACAGTTCCAGCAATACTGCTAGAGATGCTTTGAATAAATATGTTGTAAGCTGCTACTCAGAGTATCATATGACCGATGACATATACGTGGAGGCTGAAGATAACTCATGCGATCATCTATTAAGGTACGTCATTCATGACATATTTAATTTAAATGTTGAAATTTAATATGTCTCTTTTTGTTTGAATGTTGAAATCAATAAAATGTCTCCTACTTACATGTTGTATGATTTTAAGTTTTGACATGCTAGACTATGTGATGTGAACACATTTGATTTCAAATTTAAGTAACTTGGGTTTAATTCAAAAGTTATCTATGAATGATTTTGAAAAATGTGATTTTTGTAGTCAAGCTAAAATAACAAAGAGTTCACATAAATCTGTAGTTAGATAATATGAGTCTTTAGATTTATTACGCTCTGATATATGTGAACTTGATGGGACATTAACCAGAAATGAAAAACGTTATTTCATTACTTTTATTGATGATTGTTGTGACTATACTTTTGTATATCAAATGAAAAATAATAGTGAAAAACTTAACATGTTAAGGATCTTTGTAACTGAAATTGAAAATCAATTTAGTAGAAAGATTAAGAGGTTCTAAATATAATTCTAGTTTGTTTAATGATTTTTATAAATTGTCTGGAATTATACTTTGAACATGCACCATAATTGCTTGAAGTGAATGGTAATGTTGTAAGAAAGAATAGAATTCTTATTGAACTAGTTGTTGCTAGTATGTTTAACTCTAGTGCTGCATTTCATTGGTGTGAGAAATATATATTGCTTATTTACTATGTTTTGAATAGAGTTCCTAAATCTAAAAACAAAACATCTCCTTATGAGATAGTGAAGAAAAGACAACTGAACTTGTCTTATTTTCGAACTTGGGGTTGTCTGGCTTATGTCAGAATCCCCGATCCCAAGCGAATTAAACTCGCCAGTAGAACCTATGAATGTGTATTCTTTGGGTATGCAGTAAAGAACAAAGCGTATAGGTTTTATGACCTAAATGCAAAGTGATCATAGAGTCAAATGATGTTGACTTATATGAAAATAAATTCCCTTTCAAATCGAGAAATAGTGGGGGCAGCGAACCTAGTCAAGTTCCTGTGACAAGAAGCCCTGAAAGCAACAAACAAGGGAAAACAGAAACTCGAATGAGTAAGAGAGTAACGGTTGCTAAAGATTATGGACCTGAATATATGGCCTATAATTTAGAAGAGAATCCTGCAAATTTTAAAGAAGCTTTGTCATCATTGGATGCAGATTTATGGCAAGAAGCTATAAACGATGAAATAGATTCTCTAGAGTCTAACAAGACCTGACATTTAGTAGACTTTCTTCATGGTTGCAAATCAACAGGTTGTAAATTGATTTTGAACAAGAAACTAAAACCCGGTGGATCTGTTGATAAGTACAAGGCACGCCTTGTAGCCAAAGGTTTTAGACAAAGAGAAAATATAGATTTCATCGACACTTTTTCACCAGTCACTAGAATAACATCCACTAGGGTGATCATATCACTTGCGGCTATTCATAACCTGGTGATACATCAGATGGATGTTAAAACAGTTTTTTAAATGATGACTTGGAAGAAGAAATCTATATGGAACAACCTGAAGGTTTTGTAATTCATGGACAAGATGACAAGGTCTGTAAGTTAGGTAAATCTCTGTATGGTCTTAAACAAGCTCCTAAGAAATGACATGAAAAGTTTGATAACTTGATTATATCGAATGAGTTTAAAGTGAATGAAAGTGACAAATGTATTTACTACAAATTTGAAAATGACATTTGCACTATCATATGTCTCTATGTAGACGACTTACTCATATTTGGATTCAAACATTCATGCTGTAAATATTGTGAAATCATTGTTGTGTAACAACTTTGATATGAAAGACCTCGGAGAAGCGAATGTAATCCTTGAAATCAAGATTACTAGGTCAGAAAATGGAATTTCTTTGGATCAATCTCACTATGTTGAAAAGATCCTAAAGAAATATAATTACTTTGACTGTAAACCTGCTTGCACACCATATGATCCAAGTGTGAAACTTTTCAAGAACACTGGTGAAAGTGTTAGACAAACTGAATATGCGAGCATCATTGGCAGCCTCAGGTATGCCATTGATTGTACTAGACCCGACATTGCCTACGTCGTGGGACTGTTGTGCAGGTTTACTAGTAGACCTAGTATGGAGCATTGGCACGCTATCGAAAGATTCATGAGATACCTAAAAAGGACCATGAATATCGGATTACATTATCGAAGATTTCCTACCGTCCTTGAAAGATACAGTGTTATTGATTGGAACATCTTATCAGATGACTCCAAAGCAACTAGTGACTATATTCTTAGTATAGCCGGTGGTGTTGTATCTTGGAAATCGAAGAACAAACGATATTGGCTCAGTCCACTATCGAGTCTGAAATGATAGCACTAGCTACTACTAGTGAAGAAGCGAGCTAGTTGAAATGCTTGCTAGTTGAGCTCCCTTTATGGGAAAAACCTATGACAGATGTGTTGATCCACTGCGATAGTACCGCGGCTATTGTGAAGATTGAGAATCGTTATTACAACGATAAGAGACGACAAATTCGTCGTAAGCACAACGCTGTTAGAGAGTTACTTTCTAAAGTAGTTGTTATAGTGGATCATGTACGCACTGATGAAAAATTTGGCAGATCCTTTGACGAAAGGATTAGCTAGAGAGAAAGTCATAAATACATCCAAATGGATAGGACTAATGCCTATAGAGTCACTCATGATGGTAACCCGACCTAAAAGACTGGAGATCCCAAGAATTAGGTTCAATGGGTAATAACAAGTTGTGAAGTGATATGAGATGAACATGCTATTATAAATCAGATAAGCATGATTCCTGAAGCGATAATAGGATGAGGCAATAGAAACTCTTAACGAGATCTATACTCTATGTGGAGGGAGTACCTAGCTACAGGAGTACTCTTGATAGACTCACCTATGTGAATGTGGAAGTGGGGCCGCTTCCTATGGAATTTTGAGGCAGAATTCCTAGAGCGTTCACTATACTGGGATACACGTGCAGGGCCATTAATGCACGGGCTTTTGAGAATACACCCTATGAAAAGGTTGTGTGTGGGTTTGATGTCAGAGATAGAGTTTAAGACTACGAGTCACTCTTGTTGAATCTGAATCTTACTTACTATGCAGAGGTTCAAGTCAAGAGACACCTTTGTTTATGCACGATCTTATAGAAGCGTTTGACGCTATTTCTGAAACAATTTTTAAATTCAAGTGGGGGATTGTTGGAACATAAAATATGTTATTGTGTGAATTTAAATTTTTTTGTTGAAGTCCCACATTGGAAAGAATTTGTTTTGGTAAATTCAAGTGGAAAGAAACATGTTTTTTAAAATTCAAGTCCCACATTGGAAATAATTTTTTTTTGAACTCCCACATTGGAAAACTCTCCTATTTTGAGTATGCTAAAGTCCCACATTGATTAGAAATCATATGTGAGTTTGCTTCCATCACTATATAATGAGTTTCAATCTATTGTGAAAAGCACACCAAAGTTGGATGCTTTTCCCAACTTTCTCTTTTCTTCCTCTTTTATTCTGCTCGCCTATTTTCGAGCCACTTCTCCCCTTTCTTTCTGTCCCTTCGGTTTTTAGAGCGGTTATTATGCCGTAGTCCCTTTCGTTTTTTAGGGCGGTTATTATGCCGTAGTCCCTTTCGGTTTTTAGAGCGGATGCCGCTGTCCCTTTCGGTTTTTAGAGCGGTTATTATGCCGCAGTCCCTTTCGGTTTTTAGAGCGGTTATTATGCCGCAGTCCCTTCGGTTTTTTGAGCGGTTATTATGCCGCAGTCCCTTCGGTTTTTAGAGCGGTTATTATGCTGCAGTCCCTTCGAATTTTAGAGCGGCTGTTATGCCGTAGTCCCTTCGTTTTTAGAGCGGTTGTTATGCCGTAGTGCTTTTGATTTATGAGTGGTCATAGTACCATATTGCGAATGACTTTAATCGTCATATTGAGTGGCTTTAACCGCCATATTGAGGGTGTAATTCTAGAACGGTTTTCTACGGTGCAGTGGAACTCCGATACAGTGAATCTGGGCTGTTTTATCCTGGGGACTTCGTGGTTGATAGTCTGTCTTGCACAATTTGGGCAGTGCCGCGAAACTTCTTAAAGAGAGCGACCTAGTCCACGACTCAACCCAGTAATATCTTCGGTGACATAAATTGTGATTTTTAAACGGTTTTCTGAAACTCAAAAATAATAGTTTCTTCTAAATTTCTAATTATTTATTAGTCAGGTGGAAAGAAAACATACTCACATCATTTATTACCGATGTGCTAGATAGGTGTTAAACTTATGTCACATTTTGACAGATCCTTTAGCCTTGATTGGAGGCCATTGCTCTCACACTAATTTTACATTATTTGAAAATCGAGACTAAAAATAGTTTATAAACAACACTCATACTCCTTTATTCATTAATGTACTTTTTACTAAAGATAAAATTGTGATGATTTACGCACAAGACTCTAAAATAGACAATACATCACAAATATGACTTGAGATCATAATAATAAAAAGTTATATGCACATAACTCAAAGTGGATAATACTAAGGAACAATATATGCTCTCTTTAAAATAGAAAATGGATTTAAGTCCAAACACTTGAGATAAGAATCAAGAAAGAGAAATGGACTGAGTCCAAAAAAAATGGACCCACACACTAAAATGAGGGCATACTAAAATGAAATTGCATTGAGTAAGAAACCAACACTAATAGTTGCATATATACTTCTCGGTTCTCGAGTAGAGGATATAAGATTGATTTGGTGATTAATGTAGATGAATTAAAGAATGTAGATGAATTAACATTGACTTTTAAATATATATATATATATATAGATATACCTCATCGCGTAACTCATCAACTCGTGCCATCAACTTTTGCACCTGCAATTAAAAGGCAAAAGATCAACTCATCATCTATATATACGAGACACGCACGCATCGTGTCGCAATTGATTCAGATTTTGAGTTGAACTTTCTTTCTCCTTTGAGAGGGAATGCAAATAAAATAATTTAAGAATTAGACACATTAGATATATAATTTTTGTAACAAGAATTGAGGGGGGGAAATTCAAAAAAAAAAGAATTGAGGAAAATTTAAATTAGCCTATCTTTATTTCACTGGATTTTTATAATTTTTAATCCCTCCTCTTAAATCAGAGTTTATAAATTCAGTAAGATAGTGAAAGTAGATACTTGTTGCTTTCGAGCTTGTGCAAGCGTTCTTTCGAGTTGTTTCTCTAGACTCTGCAAATCTTTCATGCTAAGTGCATGGAGTTCTTCTCCCAAAAAATTCCTTAAAACACAAAAACAATATCTAAATTAGTGTCCAGTTAACAACTTAAAACTTTACAATTTTTTTGTTATGTGTCCACCTTTCATAATAAAAAATAAAAAAAAACCTTTGTGTCTGTGCAAGAGATTCATGCTTGACTCTTAGCATCAAAAGTTCCTGGTATAAGCTCTGTAATTAATGTACCACAATGTTAACGAGTATATCGCTCTCTATATATTTACTCCTTGTTATGAAAATGTGCATAAGCAAACTTTTTTAATGATACAATGGCTATATATAATTAATGTTACATATGGGAAAATTAAACAAGAGAAGACCTGTGACTGATGTTCTCCTAAGTCGCCATTCTCAGACATATTATTGAAGCAACATTGACGATACTTTTCAATGATTCTGTTCAAGCTGATCATAAACAAACAAAACAAACAAGTACTATCAATAATACAGTACTGCCTTCCTACCCTTTTGTTACTCTTGGGTCAATAGAAATTTATCCCAATTGAAAGTATCCTAATTTGATTTTAAGCATAATACTTAGTTAGATTTTACTAAACTCTAAATTATTAAATTTCTCTTTAAAAAAAATAGAATTAAAACAAAAAACAAATGCTAAAAAAATACAGAGAAATTAATGTTAACAAGTATTTTTACGTTTGTTAAAAAATAAAAATAATTCAATATCTTAAAATTTTAAAAAGTAACACCATACATACATGTAAGGTGGGGGAGTTGTGGATAAAATTTGCAGCAACAAAAAATGATCGTGCTTCCTAAACAAAATGTATTACCCTACATGAACCACCTATCTGGAGTTAAAGTTTTAATGGTTTTACCCTTAAGTGAACCCTTTAAAGTTAGTATATATGATTAATGAGTGAGAAAATAACAAACTTACTCAGTGGTACTGTATTGAAAAAGCTTGCCAAGGCTAGAGAAGATGATAAGAGCGACTTCAGCATCGCATAGAACAGAAAGTTCGAAAGCTTTCTTCAACAAACCACTCCTTCGTTTTGAGAATGTTACTTGTCGATTGATTTTGTTCTGTATTCTCTCCAGAACTACCTTCCCTCTTCCCATGCTTCCTCTCTCTTTCTCACTTTTTTCTTTATGAATACTGATTTTCTTTTTTTATGAATAATATCTCTCTGACTCTGACTTCAATTGCAGAAAACGACACATGTATTTATAAGTATATATTCACCACCCTTTTCAGTGTTATATCCTGATAGGGAATCGTCGCATGTAAATACAAAAACTCTAGTAATTTACTCATAAATATACTATTTTTTGGGGTGGGGGAAAAAGAACCATTAATTAGAGTGACTGCTGTCGTAGTTGCTCTTTCAATAAGAAAAATATTGATTTGCACCCAACCATCTATTAGAAAAATAAGTAGAGATAATGATTATTGTGTAGTTTGTGTGTGAATTAAACGTTTTATAATATTTAGAAAAATAAATATTAACCAATATACAATTTAGAGGACTGATAAAGTCAATGATTTAAAATTTTAAGTTAAAATATAACGTTTGATTCATATGTGCGGTTGTTATTGTTCTAATGTAAGATATATGAAAATGTATATATATATATATATATATATTTTTTTTTTGTTGATAAGCAAATGATGTATTAATAAAGAAGGGTACAATGAGTTGTCAACATAGCCACTGCAAACCACTTTTAATAGTGTTTGACAAGTTATTTCTTATTTACAATTTTACTTGATTGCTTTCTTCTCGGCCAAATACATTTTCTATAATATTACTTTATATTTTAAATAAAAATAAAAAAATATGTATTTTTCAATTTTAAAGTAAATACATTCTAACTTTAGATCTGTATTTAGGATTGATGGGGAATTTTTTCTACAGTATCGTCTTTTCAAAAAAAAAAATAAAAAAATACTCTATATTAAACTTATTATATTAAAATATCGTTTCTTTTTTGCCAACACCAAATTATATCCTAAATCTATGATCATGTAAAAAAGTTCGTTTTTTCAACATTTAAGAAATTGTATCATGTAGATTAATAACGGTTAAAGAAAATTGCAAAATGATTACTCATATTTTTCAAAAAAGTATGTGTGTAAAAAGTAACAAAATATAATTTAATTGGATTTTTTTTCCAAAAATTCAATTTTTAAAAAAAATTACTAAACTATTTCTTTTTTAAAACTTAAAATGTTCATTTTTTCGTAGTTACAAGTCGCATTTGCAAATTGCGACTTCTTTAAAGAATTTTTTTTCTTTTAATTTTTCAAATTTTTTTAAATTAACAATATATATATAATTCATTTATAAAAAAACAACAACACAAATTTTAAATTACGTAAATTGATTAGAGTTGTATGTAACAATTGAACAATGTTTTTGAGTACGACCACTTAACCGACACAGTCTGCATTTTCTTTGCACTTTTCTCTTTTTTCTAATGTCTATTTCAATTATAATAAGGGTACTATTTGGACGGGTACTATTAGATAAAAAGTATCAAAAAAATGCAGACTATGCTAGTTAACTTATCATACTCGAAAACATTGTTCAAATATTATAGATAACTCTAATACGTAATTTAATTTTATATTATTTTTTATGAATGAATTATATTAATTATATATATATATATTATTAGTTTAAAAAGAAAATTAAAAAAAAAAGTCTTAAAAAAAGTAATTTTTACATACTCAAATTTTATTAAAGAAATATATTAGTATATAGTTTTGATAAGAGAATAGTTTAATATTTGTTTTGAAATAAGGGGTATTAAAAAAAAACCAATTAATTAGTCAAATTTTTTTTAATGAAAGGAGGAAAAACGGTCGCTTTTTTCCTTTCATGAGCGATGCACCTATTAGGCTATTGAAGCATTGCTCGTAGAATTTTGAAGATGAAGCTACATGTTACTGTAGTACCGTTGGGCTATATTTCATATGTTTGTGGATCCCATCTCATCTCTGTCTCTCTCTCTCTCACGGGAATCATGTAACCTCAATCAACTCAACTTTTCAACTTTCTTCTTTTTGCAAATTTATGATATTAACCTACATGTAGGACGTAGGACGTTTCAAAACCCCATTGGTTATTTTAGTTCATAGCTAGGTAACTACTCGTTAGTGTGCTATGTAAATATTGTTGATCCATTAGGATGTCGACACGTTCCATTGTTCTTAGGTGCTACAAATATGATGCCACTGTTTTTGTTTTATGTAAATCTGGCCACGTTCCATAGCCTCAGCTCACGGGGAGTGACACCACACAATTATTATGACGGTATAGCATTTACTGTATGATATTTTTCTTCAATGGTGATATTCATGCGATAGAATTATTCCACACCTTATTTAATTCTTTTTATTTTATTATACTATTTTAATATATCATATTTATTGGAAACGGAGCTAAAAATTAAATGTAAAAACACCAAATTAAAAAACATAATTTAATCAAGAAAAAATAATTTTTCATATACACAATATATTTAAAAAATTATTAAATAAATTTAAAATTAATATTATCAAATAAATATAAAAATAATTAACTTTTATTTTTGAAGATTTAATTTTACATTTTACTTCGTTAAAATATGTTTAACCTCATCATATTGAGTCAAAAAAATCTCATTATAAAATATCATATAAAATTTATAATAAAAAAAATATAAAGACAAACGAAATAACTCTATCCTTATTTATTACCTTTCTCTATTTATCTCTCAAGATGCACACATTCTTATATGTATACATCAAACAATAAAAAAAATAATTACTGTAAAAAGTTAATTAATTAATAATGATTATTTACTCTGATATTTTTATAATAGATAATAAAATTATAATTTGATCATACAAATTACCTAATTGATTTATAATATAAACTACATACATTAATTTTAATAATTACTTAATTGTCTCTTGGAAACAAAAGTAAAAAATATTATTAATGCGTAGCAAAAGAATTACTATAAATCCTTTTGTGCATATGTTCATTGTTACTGAATTTGATTATTTGTTTTTGCCATGTTTTTATCAAAAACTTGTTTTAATAAAACAATATAATATATATATATATATATATTAAATTTTTATACATTCATTTAATACTTCATTTTATTTTTTATCTCTTATTTTTTATCAAATTATTAATATATTATATCACTTTTTATATCAGCTATCAAATATTTTTCTTAATAAAAATGATTATTTATCAAACCGTTTCAAAACATTTTTTTTCAATATTTATCATTTAATATTTCGAAAAGAATTTTGACAAAAGTTTTTAAGAAGATAAATTTTTAAATTTCAATTCAACTCTTATTTTGTATTTTTCTTTCACTTTTAATTAAGGATATACCTGGGTTGGGTTGGGCGGGTTTGGACAAAACACAAGACCCGATCCGATCGATTATCTTTGAGTTGGGTTAAGTTTTAAACCCGTATTTTTTATTTAACTCGAACCGACCCGACCCGATCAAGAACCTATTTTTTTTATTTTACAGGAAAACATATTGAATGAAAATATATTTAATACTTAAATATCTCAAAACTATAAAATTTCAATCAAATTATGCAATTCTTTAAAACTATAACAAATTTAAACTAAATTCATTGTAAGCTTTTGCATAAAACTATAACAAAATATAACATTTAAATATAACATTTATTACGTAAAACTATAACAAAATATAACATTTAAATAAATAGTATTTAACTCAAATTAAATTGCTCATTTGAAAGAGACAATTCAAAAATTAGATATGAATTTTATGAGTAGGCATATACGAGATTACAATGTCAAAACAAATTAAACGAGTTTAGTGTTTAGTCTAGACGCATGAACATCTTGCATCAACATTCATATAAAAATCACTTATTAATAATATCTTATTATAACTAATTCGTATAAAATCAGTTATGAGCACCTGTAGAACAAAAGAAAGAAGAAGGTGGACACCCTATTGAGCTAGCCAAACAAATTTTTTTAAAAAAAATATAACTAGTTACCGGGTCGGGTCTATGAGTTCAAATTGTTAAACCCATTACCCGACCCATATATAAGCGGGTTTCGACGGGTTAGGTTGGGTCGGACCCGAAAGTGATCGGATACGGGTAAAAATCAAGTTGGATTGGGTTGGATGATCGGGTTGGCGGGTCGACCCACGCCCATGTTCACCCCTACTTTTAATTGTTAATTATGTCGGTGAAGCCACTCATGGTGAAGAAGTTCTCATAAGGACTAGAAGTACTGTATTTTAGCCAATCAAGTTATCCGTTTTAGTGTATGAATCACTTTTTGATCAAAGCTAATTGTCTCTTGAACGCACTTAGATAAAAGTAAAGCAAATCTGATAAAAGGGAAGTTACTTGTTTGGTCCCAATTCTAATTAAAATTTATTTAAATAAAAAATACATATAATTAAATTATTAAAAATATATATTATTTAATTTTTTTTAATATGTTTAAATAAGACTTACTTCTTATAAAATACCGAGTGGTACCCGCAAAAAAAACTGATAGGATAAAAATTCGCATAATGGGTTTGGAGACAAGTAATTACCCGCAAAATTGAACGTGTGCGGATACGGGTACTATAGTACTCACCCCGCACCCACACTTATATATTATTATTATTATTATTATTATTATTATTATTATTATTATTATTATTATTATTATTATTATTATTATTATTATTATTATTATTATTATTATTATTGAGTGCGTTTGTTTGAGTTTAAATAAAAATAATTTTTGTTTTGAATAATTTAGAGATTTTTTTAAAAATAATTTTTTTAACTCTTGTTTGTTTACTGTTAACAAAATGATTTTTAGTCTGTCTGTATACAATTTTATAAAAATAATTTTGTTTAAACTACAAAATTACCACAAAAGACATAAAAATGATTTTCAAGAAAACATGTTTGTTTGAAAAAACATTTTTTAAATACATGATTTTTCTAAATACACATATGTCTCTCTACTCTCTTATGCATTTCTATCTCCCCCTTCAGTCTCTATCTATTATCTCTCTCACTCTCTAGTATCTCTCTCTACATCTCCTTTTTATCCTAAGCAAATAAATGAATTTAGGTCCTCAATTTCATAATTTTCGGATCCTCCTGAAAAATAAACATATAAATAAATCATCACGAAAATATGCAAGTAATAGATTTTGGAGGTCCTGTTATAATGTTAAAAATTGGGCCCTTAATAAAAAAAAAGTACAATTTTAATAATTAAAAAAATTAGAAAAATAAATTTTAG
The DNA here is from genome assembly GCA_037974755.1 of Cicer yamashitae. NCBI lineage: Eukaryota > Viridiplantae > Streptophyta > Magnoliopsida > Fabales > Fabaceae > Cicer > Cicer yamashitae. The sequence continues at coordinate 13,018,943 of JBBPBQ010020324.1, forward strand.
TCCCTCTACACATATCAAGTCCATACCAATTTACATGATACTCTACCCATACCAATTTATAAATAAACACACCTATTATTATATATATCTACATTACAATATTTTAAGCTTCATAATTTATGGCAAATGTGACTTATTCCTCACTAAAACATATTTATTTATATGAATTTTCTATTTTTGATAATTAACATGTTATTATTAGTTTTAATGTTTTGTTATTATATACTTAATTTTTAGTTTTTTTTATTATTAGTTTAAAGTAAAAAATTTGTATTGATAATTGTTTTTTTTTTACGAAATATATAGATAATTGTTACTATTTTTCTATCATATGTTGTTATAGAGGTTTTCATTTTTTTTTTCACCCATTCCCCTTCACCTTAACACGTTTTCAATTTCCCAAACAAACATTTAATTTTCTTTTTTTGAGTCTGTTTTCCTTTTCACGAGCCTCGCTCTTGAGTTTTGGAGACAGTGAAGAAAACTGTGTATACTGATTAGAAGAAATCATCTCGAGGTATTTTGGTGATAGAGGAAATTATATTTTTTAAGGTATTGTCTGTGAGTCATGTAAGTGATCTATACATTATAGTATTGAAACCTTAATTTTATAGCAACTTTATAATTTGTTAGTATTGCTACTCACAGAGATAATTTGTTACATAAGTTTTCTATTAATCTATTGTAAATTTAAAACTTGAAACAACTTACTTATTTGCCAATTGGAAATTAAGATTGTGGTTTCTATTAATTTATTTGTTGGTTGTTGTCTATTAGTTAAATATTTGTTTTTTAAATAAGAATTTACTTATATCATCTGTTTAGGAAGTAATACCAACTAGGCCATATATTGTCATTATATCTTATATCAGTTTCATCATTTGCATATTTGGTTATAAATTCGTGTCATATTAGATTTTATTTATTCTTTTTGATTTTCCTTTTTGATGGAAAATCAATTTGGGTTGCTTCAATCAAAGGAATTTGAAACTAGCTCTTCTCCCACACAAACTCAAAGTCAAAATGAACCTGATGATCACGTGGGTAGCTATGAGACGGCTAATTCTCAACCTTCTTTTGTTGAGGATGGTGATGCTGTTGAATTTACTAATGATAGCAAGAAAAGAAAGACATTGGTTGTTTGGAATCATTTCATTAAAAAAAAAAAACTATTAATGGAGAAGAAAAAGCTATATGCAAATTATTGCAACAAGTCTATGGCAGGTAAAAGATCTGATGGAACAAACCATTTGCAATCAAAATATGAGTTATATCAATGATACCAATGATGTGCAATTAATACTTTGGAGGCACTTATGTGCTCACAAAGTTGGATAAAACATAAAAAACAAGGTAGTAATTGTTGCAATATACTATTTATTCAATTAAATTTGTGTTTAGTTTAACTATTTATTTTCTTTTATGTTTTAACAGCTATTGGTATCATTGGACCGCTACTATATTTAGAATTGAAAGACAAACGTTTGCAAACTTTTATTTTAATGAAGAGGTAAATAATTGTGATTTTATATTTAAGAGTTTTTTTTTTGTTATTAATAGTAACTTTATAATTATAAATAACTAATATAATACACAAGAATACTGCCAAATGACTTGCAACTTCATAAAATATTTTGATGTTTATTGTAGTAATGTGAGATCATTTGATATGTTTCGGATGTTTTGAGTTAGAAAATATTTTGATTTGTAATACTTTATGATTTGGATGTAAGATATTTGAATTTTTTTTAAATTTAATCACAACAATAGCCATTATTTATCGATTTTAAAGTGCGGGTAACGAGGGTACGGATATTAAAGTTGATACCTACAAATGTACGAGCGGGTATGAGTATTTTTTTAAACTGCGAATATGGAGACAGATACTAAAGTATCCTACCCAAATCCTAGTCATTGTCATCCCTATGTTTTTATATATGGTGAAACAATGAATAAAGAAAACGTCACGTCACATACAAATAAATAGTTTTTAAATAATAAGCAAAAATTAAATTTACTTTTTGTTGATATTAAAAAAATAAATTATACATACATCTAAATATATTATGACCATACAAAACTAACTTCGAGGAGGACTACATTCTATGAACTAGTCACATGCTTCCCTATAGATCTATGCAATTTTTTTCTTGAACACCGAAGTCCATCCCATTTGTGAGACTTTCTATTCACTTCCTCTATATTTTTATACATCCTTCTAGTTTGTTAACCTGTCTCCCAAGTACAATAAAAAATAAGACTAAATGAATTTAATAAAAACTTTTGAAGCATAAGCTGTACCAACAAAAGTAAATAATTACACCATCAACCATTAAATCTAGCCAACAAGCAAAACAACAATGTCTTAGAAAACACTCTTTTTAATAATCAAAAGAAAAATCAAGAAAAGTACGATAATTGATCGATTGAAATCGAAATTGAAATCGAAATTAATTTTTTTTAAAATTAACTTTCAAAAAATTAACTTTCATCAAGAAACTAACTTGATTCGATTAAATAATTGATCTAATAAATTACTTTTTTTTTTTAAATTTAATTTTGAAATCTTTATATTAATAAGAGTAAGTGTTTCGCTGAACCAACACAACATATAATTAATCATAGATCAGTATTTTAAAACTTAACGATGATAAGTTATAAACCACAAAATAGAAGTTCAAGACCCCTCTTATTCTTATAGTTCAGACGATGACTTGATTGATGTTAATTTGACTGATTTAGAACACATATTTGTTTTTTTTTTTATTTTTTTATCGAACTAATAACAATTAAATCACTTTCTTATATCCAAAGATGTCGAAAAGTATGAACTTTTACTTGCATAAGACAATATCTGTTGTCATTTAATTTTAAACACTTTTCAAATAACTATCTTTTGTAAACTACTTATTAAAGCGATCCATCTTAAAATTTGACACTAATAATTTCTAAAGATTTTAATTTATAATTGGTCGAAGAAGCCGCTGTAGCAAGAGATTTGCATAAATGGAGGGAAAATTGAGAGTTGATTCTATAACTAAGTTTCAAATAAAGGGTATTTTGATTTTTTTTTTTTAAAGTTAAAAAAGGTTTCAATTTTCAAACATGGAGCATGTTAAAAAAATTACAAACACGAAAAAGAAGGTGTATTAGTAAAATAATGGGGCGAATAGTAATCCACCATTTATTTCTATTTTCATCTTTACAACCCATTCTCTAAGCCTAGTCATAGAGGCCCATAACATGTCCCAGATCGCATTGTCCGAACCAATTTCTATTTTCATTTCATTAATTAACCGTGACTTCGCTGCATCTTTCCTCTCCTACAACCACACCTCCACCGGCAACCACCATTTCGCGGATCTCCGGCACGGCATCCACATCTCCCACCGTCATCTACATCCTCTGTTACCAATTTTCACACTGAAGTGTAAACTCGAAGTGCTGGATCCATATAAGAAGAGTATATCTATTAAATCTCCACTATGAGGAGGTATACTTTAGATAGTATTTCGAGATTAATTTTGATTTCGATTTCAATTTTCAAAACTTGGCAATGTCGTTTATTGCAGAGCTGGACTTCACAGGCAGCATGGAAGGCACGGCGGAGGTTCAGGATTCAAAGGAATGATTGCGAAGTTGTCGATTGCTGCTGCGGTACTCTTGATCGGTACGCTCTCATTGTTCTATTCGTCAACACGAACCACAAACGTTCAATCCAATTATCGCTCAGAGGTTCGTGCAAAATTGTTTATTCTAGATTCTCTCCGCAACTCTTAACGAGAAATTTGCAATTCAGTGATTGATTATTCGATTTTTTATAGATCCGTTTAGAAGAACTTTGGAGCAATGCTGATTCCGGTGGTTGGCGACCGTCGTCTACCCCGCGCTCTCATTGGCCCCGTATCTATCTGTTCTTGTAGTTACAGACTGTTTCCTCATGCAAGAATTTTCACCTGAGTATGAATGTTCTAGAACTTTCTGATACTGCGTTTTCTTTTCTCAGCTCCTCCGAGTAAGAGTAATGGCTATTTGCGTGTTCGATGTAACGGTGGACTTAATCAGCAGCGTACTGCAGTTTGTACCCTTTTCCTTCCCTCACTGTAGACTCTGGTTGTTGTTTTCTAGCTTTTGGTATAGTGCATTCACTGTTAGTTAACTGTGAAGTATTGGATTTATGTATATGCTTATGAAGCTAGGTGAATCTAGTGCTGTTGTTAGGACGGGGCTTTGTATTTGTATAGTGGTTTTATTTTGTTCTGTGTACTGTATTTATATATTTGTATTTTAATGCTGTAGATCTCTAATGCCGTTCTTGCTGCGCGAATCATGAATGCTACACTAGTGCTGCCTGAGTTGGATGCAAACTCCTTTTGGCATGATGAAAGGTATATGTCTAGTTGTCTTGAAATTTTAATTTTTAACTTAGTTCTGAACTGCAAAACTTATTCAAAGAATTATCGATTTTGATTCAATTGGAAAAAGATATGTAAGGGATTTCTTTTTTCTTGAACATATATGTTGATTGCCTTATTCGAATGCAATCATTAATAATTTCATTTTTTTTGTGAATAAATAATAATTACTTGACACAAATTGTTATACAATTAGGCGTCTATTGTCGGACTGAGATTTACTGCAGTCATGTATGTATGAGTCATTATATGTGCTTTTTTTATTTTTTTTATTTCATGGCCCTTGATTTATTTTGATCAGAAAATTAATGCAAGGTGGAGAGAGAAAGAGAAAGGTGAATGCTGGGAATCCTAATCCTCTATTAACATATAAGGATTAGGATACAATGAACTATTTTTTCTGTAGTGGATGCATTAGTGCATTAGTTTTATAAATTAAAAATACTTCTACTTATTTAAATACTTTTATTTATTTTTGAAACTTGAATTTTGCATAAATCTGTGTTTAGTTTTTTCCTAGAAAAATGTATTTTACTTATAATAGAAAGTATTTAGTTATTTTTATCCTGTCTCCTTAGACCATCCATTAAGAAGGACCTTATTGTTATATTTGTTCTTACTTCACAGGGAATAGATGGTGTATTGTTTCCCTACATAAATTTGGAAGACAGTTTTTGGTTAAGTTCTTATACATTGATAGCAAGTAATTGCTGGATTGGCTTTTTGTGTGGAAAGTATGCGAAGATAACTATAAGTGAGAGAATTTTCCATTTGCTAAAGGAGCTCCTTTTCCCTCATCTCATTAGAAGTTAAAAAGAGCTTGAGTGCATTTTTTTAGAAACGTTGAAATGTTTGCATTTGTTCTTATAACTTTTTCACGTTCTTAGCAAGGCATCTCATTTTTTTAATTTTCTATAAAACCAGCATTAGATGCTTGCTCAAATGAGTTTGTTCTAGTTTTGGCAATTGGCATTCAAAATTCAAATACAGTACAGTAAAATTCACTTAAATTTCCAGACTAAGTTTCTTAAATTCAATTGTTTCTGTTTTGGGCATTTTGGTAGTTAGAATCTTATTCTGACATGGGAAGATGAGGCACCTTTTGTATGGTTGTAAAGATTCTAGTTTCATTGATTGATAAATTTGTGATGAACTGGTGTCACACTATACTACAATAGATCCTATATTTGTTTGTTTGTTTTACATGCAGTGGTTTCCAAGGTATCTATGATGTTCAGCACTTCATCATGACACTGAGGTTTGACGTAAAGATTGTAGAAAGCATTCCAGAAAATGAGAAAAATGGAAAAAAGAAGAAAATAAAAGCATTTCAGGTATATTTTTATAATTTGGCAATTGGTGAATAATTTGAAATCGTTTTAATTTCCTAGATAATATGTTCAAAACTTCAGATGTTATTTTGACACAGCTCCGCCCCCCTAGAGATGCTCCTATAAGTTGGTATACTACTGACGCTCTCAAGAAAATGAAGGAACACGGTGCCATCTATCTTACTCCCTTTTCCCACCGCTTAGCCGAAGAAATTGACAATCCTGAGTACCAAAGATTGAGGTGTAGAGTTAACTATCATGCTTTAAGATTCAAGCCACATATTATGAAGCTAAGTCAATCAATAGTTGATAAACTACGCGCACAAGGACCCTTCATGTCAATACATCTTCGGTTTGAGATGGATATGTTGGCATTTGCTGGGTAAGTTATCGGGTATGCATGTGTGTTCACATCAATTGAGATATAGAGATTTTGTAGTTGTTACATTATCTTTTCCACTAGTAAGAGTTAAATGCATGCTTTTCTTTTCACCCAAAAAAATGCATGCTTTTCTTTTCATTCAAAGCTATGGACATTTCTCATTAAAAAAAACTATGGATGTTTCACATTAAAAAAAGCTATGGATATTTATGCCAACTTATGTCAGAAAGCATGGATCAAAAGTGTGAAATTTCAATTCATTAGTGTATCTGTTTTGATTCCTTTTTATTGTTTTTTAACATCTCTAATGGCCACTCCAAAGTCTTTTTACCTATTTCTTAATGGTGGATCCTAGGTGAAAATGGCATTTATTTGACAAATTGTAACTCTTTTGTACACACATGTGCACACAAAAATGTTTCCGTGCTTATTTTCCTTGTTAGTTTAGTTTTTCATTTCTTTCAAGGGTACATTTAGCCCTGAACTAATGAGCGGTAGCAATTAGCAATCTTGATGGTATAGTGCACCTGATTTCTAGCACCATAGATATAGAGTTATACGTGCAGCCACATAAATTGTGGTGATTTCTCAAAACCATGGTGTTAACAAGCTTAGTTTCTGTTTGTTTTCCTAGAGATCCAGTCTCCAGCTGTATGTGATATAAATAAATTTTAATAACTTTTTTCGGGTTAACATAAAGACCTTATTCTATAAGGAAGAGATGCAGGTGTTGTTAGGACTTGGGAGGGGTTTGGAGCAAGTAAGGTTGTATATTAAGTAAAAGGAAGAACTTCCATTTTCTGGTTGAGTTCCAAGGTTGTCAAACTTCAATCCTACCTATAATTGGACGAAGTGTACTGTCAGTTGATGACAAGATTGGTCATTTAGGACAATTGACCAAGAAACTGTATATGGATCATCATATTTTATGTATCCATTGGTTACAGTCATAATGGATCAACCTATTTTTGTCAACTTATTCTTGCTTTTAATATTTTTCTCAAACATGATAAAGAGGAGGCTTTAACCCAATTCCATATTTTCCAGTCCGCTATCACTTTTTTTCATACTGGGACTTTTTTTTATCACAATTGAAATGTATAGCATTTGTATAAAAAAGTTCAGAAACTTGTTGGCATGCTTACTCCCTTAAACTTCTTTTGAACGTTGAAGTAGTAGTTGAGTGGGTGTTGGTAATTCTCAAGTCACCTGGTTTTTCGTTTAATTCTATATTATAAACCCTAAATTGAAAAGGGATCTTTTACATTTTTGGCGTTTTCTTGTATATCTACAGCATCATCAGTATGAAGTTTTTGTGTGTGTGCTTTCTGAGTTTTCGTACTTTTCTATGCTATATCCAATATTTTCTTAACCTCATCCGGCACATTTAAAAAATACTAAGCATCTTTCTTGTACCAGCTAAATGGTGTTTTAAATGATAAACACCTTCACCGAGTACTTTCTGACAATATTTATAGTTTTTACTTTAATGCTTTTGGGTTTCAATAACTTCAATGCTATCATCTCCCATCACTACTATTTTGACTAGTATTTTTCTTGTCAGTATCAGCAGATCCACCACTTGCTGTAGCAGTCATAATAATACAATTAGGTAGAAAATAAAAAATATCAGGAACAAGAAACATAATGCTTAAGTTGCCTTATCAGAGAAAAGGCTTGGTTAAAACGAAAGAGCTAGAAGAACTAAGCTTTTGCAAGCTTCAATGGCAAGAGACCTGAGATTAGAGAGCTAATCTTGAAGAATAATTAGAGCAGAATTATTGAGCAAGTAAAAAGATGCATACAGAATCTAAATCAAGTTCTTTGAAAGGGTTGCCTGATTCATCATCCCAAAGCCAATACCCATCCTCATTTCAACCAACGCACTGACCTGCCTATAAAATTCAGCTCCGATTGGATCACTTTCATGGTTTTGGCATTTGGTGAATTGTTTATTGACTTAAGATTTTAGTAAACTTTGGTTGCAAGCTTTCTAGTCTGTCCCAGCTGATGTTTGGCACATTTATTTGTGCCAGAAACAAAAGTTCTTTTATTTCTTGTTTTACTTTGTTGCATAACTAATAAATTTGGTAGTTCATTATGTTTTTAAATATGCACTGGGGATATCTTCCTGTTATTATTTCGAGTGTTTGGCAGTATCTGCATTAGCATGTTCTAGAAGGGCCGATCCAATAGTAGAAACTGTAGAATCTGTTTTATTGGTGGATAAATGAACTCAATTATTTTTTCATTCAAAATATAATGTAATGCTTTTTTTCTCTAAATCACTCATGTTAAATATGAACGTGATTGTAGATGCTTTGATATATTTACACCTGCGGAGCAAAAGATTCTGAAGAAGTATCGAGAAGAAAATTTTGCTCCTAAAAAACTTGTCTATAATGAAAGAAGAGCCATTGGAAAATGCCCACTGACTCCTGAGGAGGTAAAAATTCGTTCATTCTGAATATCTTTTAAGTTTTACTATTTCTGTCTGGCAAATGGTATGCATGTTGATGAATACAAATTTCAAATTTATTGAAAGTTATTATGCCAATGATTTATTAAATGGATATAAATTGATGTCTTCGAATTACAGGTTGGTCTTATTTTGCGTGCATTGGGTTTTGACAATTCTACCAGGATATATCTAGCGGCTGGTGAATTGTTTGGTGGGGATCGATTTATGAATCCATTTCGAAGTTTGTTCCCAAGACTTGAGAATCATTCTTCTGTAGATCACTCTGAAGAGCTTGTTGAGAACACTAGGGGATTGGCAGGTTCTGCTGTGGATTACATGGTCTGCCTTCTTTCCGACATTTTCATGCCAACCTATGATGGCCCAAGCAACTTTGCAAACAACCTCCTAGGGCATCGCCTTTACTATGGCTTCCGGACTACAATCAGACCTGATAGAAAAGCTCTTGCCCCCATCTTCATTGATAGGGAGAACGGACGAGCGTCCGGTTTTGAAGAAGCTGTTAGGAAAATCATGCTAAAAACAAACTTTGGTGAACCTCACAAGCGTGTTTCTCCTGAGTCTTTCTATACTAATTCTTGGCCTGAATGTTTCTGCCAAACATCAGCTAAGAACCCAGCAGACAATTGCCCACCAAATGATGTTTTAAGTACTCTGAATAGCGAATTGGAAAAATCAGCTACAGACACAAACTCAACAATATCTTGAACACAAATAATGGGGCTACTTGTGGCTTTGAGCTGGTGGTTCTTTTATTCCGCAGTAGTGAACTACTATGGGCCAAATTGAAAAGGAACGAGCGTCTATTACTGGATCCAGCTTTTCAGGTGATATTTTTTGCCTCAAATTATTGTTTCTACTGAGGGAATGATACAGTTAGATTACAAGAATTCAAGGAGCTGATTTGTATATTTCCCTTATTTAGTTCTGTGTAGACAATAGAACGAAGATTACACGGATTGGGTAGAAAGCCGGGCAATGTGACTGGTGTTATATTGCGAAGATAGTGGATGAGAAAGGCACTTCTACTTACCTAGTGAAAGTTGACATTTCTGGCATATATACATGTTATAAATATTTGAAGTGCGGATAAGTAACTGTTGAGTTAATTATATTATATATGTCCTTTTTAAAAAAGTGTTAAATATATGTTTTTTTTTATTTAATTTGTTTATGGGCGAACTTCCTCTTTGAAACTTTTTTTTTAACAGTAACTCCTCCATGAAACTGATGTGAAGTGTTAAACTGATACTGTGGATTACATGCTAAATTTTGGTAGGTTTCGCTTAGACTTTTTTAATCATATTTTACCATCAAATCATAATGTAAATAACTTTTAAAATATAGTTTTATTTAGATGGAGGTAAAAATTAAATTTGTGATGCAATCAGATAGTAAAATTAAACTCTTCGGTTTTAGATAGAGGCTATACGGCTTCATTAAACACTGTTTTTATTACAAGACATTGTGCACTCTGCTTATTCACCTTTTGCATTGAACCAGAGTCGATGTTGTACAGTGTACATGATATGATATGATGACATACTGTAACTACTTATCTCGGGTAACGTTAAACAAAAAATTCCGTTGGCCCCAAATCAATTCTATCCGTCCGAATTTATTTTGTACTATATATTTTAAGATGATGTCACCTTGTCCTTGGCTTCTTGGTTTGTTTAAGGGTCTCTTTGGGAGGAGTTTTTGGAAGAGAACATAAGATGTATTTATTTTTTAAAATTAATTTATTGAAGTATGATTGAGATATTATATAATCATAAATTATATGTTTTTTCAAAAGAAAATATTAAATATTTTAATATATAACCTTAATTTTTTTAAATCCTACTAACCTTCGTATCTAACAAATCTTAAGGATTTAAGAGAATAAAAAGTACTTTGGTGGTGAGAGATAGAATATAGTAATAAGTTATTGTTACATGTTTTAATTTGGTGACAAGACATATGAATTAGTTCTGAATTATATTTTATTTTTTTTGTTAAAAGAATTTATTCTAGATACTAGTTGAGTTAAAAATCAATATAATATAATAAAAAAAATTATAAAATATAATTTTTTTGTCTTAATTTTTTGATTTTTAAAGAAAAAAGACATAATAATCTAGAGTTTAGTTGAGAGGTAAGTAAAATACAATTTATCAATAATTAATTCAATTCATCATTAACTACTTGAGTCTAGTAACTTAATTCTTAAAAATCATGATTTAAAATACAAAAACTGAATTCTAATAAAATAAAAAATATAATTTAATAATAAATTTTTAAAAATACCTAAAATTTCATCATAAATTAAATATAAAATATTTTAGTTTTACAAAAATTTAAAAAAAAATTATTTTGCAGTATCGATGAATTTTTTTAAATTATATAAAATTATTTCTTTATTTATTGTATTTTTTAAAATACTTTTTTGTTATTTTATAACATTTAAAATTTTCTAAGTTAATTGAACAATTACCAAAAAAGTTACCTTTATTTCAACTCTAATAACACTAGAACTTAGAAGGATGGAAATCGTTAACCATAATTCAATACCCATATTATCTTATTTACTGCCATTTACACATTAAACAAATAATATCATAAATGCTTATAATATTTCTACTTTATGGAGCTTTATTTCACGTTGTTTGTTTCTCTTTTTCATAATGGAGCTTTATTTCACGTTGTTTCTCTTTTTCATAAGCGAGTCCTAAAAGATCTTAATTACCGTTACTTATCCTCCAAATTTAGGATGTTCACTCCATTATTACTTAATATTTACACGGAAAAATGATGCAAAGATTTAAAAAAGAGCAAAAATAGACAGAACTTAAAATGAAAGAATTTTCACGTGATTTTTGGTTGAATCTGAAAGATAAGTAGTAGTGTCCTCCACAGTTACATGTGGCACCCATGCGATTCTATCACATAAAAACACACTCTCTCCCAAACAAAGTCGCAATAGTCATCTCACATTCTCATCAACCGATCATGGCTTTCAGCTGCAAACTCAACAACTTCACAATCTCTTCATTTAAACCCCAAAACTCCATTCTCCCTTTTTCAATCCATTTTTCTTCTTCCTACCTCCCATCTTCTTCTTCTTCCTTCAAACTTCAAAACTTTCCTTTCAGGCTTCGACATAATCCAACTATCAAAGCCACATCATCATCATCTTCTCCTCCCACCACTACCATTACCGAACCTGATGGCATCAAGGTTTTTTGTTTTTCTTTCTCTTCATACATTTCTTTCTTTTTTTGTGTTTTTCTATTAAGTTCTTTTTAACCCCTTTCAATATTTTTACTTTTTTACTGAAGATTAACTCTATTCCTACCAAACCCATAGAAGGACAAAAAACTGGTACCAGTGGGCTACGAAAGAAGGTTGGTAACTGTTCTTTCACATTTGGGGTTTTACCCTTTGTTTCATAAAAATGCTCACATTATATGGATTTAGTTAGTGATCACTGATGATAAGAGATGTTAAGTTATGCTATGATTGATTGATAATATATTTGCACTTCAAAATTTAAATTGTAATGTTGGGTTTCTCTTTGTTTTTTATTTTTTTATTTTTTATTTAATTATGGATGGTTACTTGTTTTGTAGGTGAAAGTGTTTATGCAAGAAAATTACCTTGCAAACTGGATACAGGTTTGCAGAATTCCTTGCAATATATTATGATTACATGATTTATGTGTTGATCTCAAAATGTGGATGACGAATGTCTATTGCATGTTTACTCTGTTTGTGTCAATCATATTGTGCTAGTTGAATGAAATTTATTTTACCGTAAAAAATTGTTAAACTTATGTGCATATGTAGGCACTGTTCAATTCACTGCCTGAGGAGGATTACAAAAATGGATTGTTGGTTTTGGGAGGTGATGGTCGATACTTTAATCGAGAAGCTGCACAGGTCAAACTTTTTGAAAATCAAAACTTGAATATTGTGTTAAGAATATTGCTTTATTTCTAATTCGTTCTGCTGTTTATGTGCATTGCAGATAATAATCAAAATTGCTGCTGGAAATGGTGTTGGAAAAATTCTGGTTGGAAAGTAAGTTTCATAATCAATTGATTTTCTTTTTAAATTTGTTGCAACCAGTGTTGTCAAGAGCATGGTCATAGAAAATAACCGTTTGTTCAAATTCCGCTATGCTACAATGCTATAGTGCTACTATTTGTAACATTTTGTACTAAATCGCAATTCACGGACAATAGCGGGTTGTTCAAATTCTGCTACTAGCTCCATAGCCACTATTTGACAACATTGGTTGCCACAACGAGAAGAATTATGTAAATCAAGAGCTAGCAGGGAATGACATTGATTGGATAAACATCTTTCTTGGTCTGGTGCATGATCTATTTTTCATTGTCACTTGTTGATAAAAGTTGAATTTACTTTTTCTTGTTTAATGCAGGGAAGGGATATTGTCAACACCAGCCGTTTCTGCTGTGATAAGGAAGAGGAAGGCAAGCAAAACAAACTCTTTTTTCTCTGGCAGTATTTTTGGTATATAGAGATAGCATAACATTTTCAGCCACTTTGCTCTTTTCTTCTCATTTTCTTAAACTTCAACAGGCAAATGGTGGATTTATTATGAGTGCAAGTCATAATCCTGGTGGGCCTGAATATGATTGGGGTATTAAGGTGACTTTTCTAACTATTTCTCATCCAGTAATTGGTCATAGATCAATTGTGTGTTGACTATTGTTGATAGAAAGTGCTTCCAAAGTTACTTGGTTTTTTAGCTTTCGTCAGGACATTGATTGGTACCTTGAAAAGCCTTGGATTAAGAAGTTGATTTTATTTTTTGTCGATATTTCACTAGGGTATTCATTCATTTAGTATCCCATGTACATATTAAAAACAGATTTGCCAATACGTAGTTTTTCCTATAATGTGTTTGTAGTCAATGTCCAGACTTTGTTATGTGTAAATCTATCGGTTGGCGTTTCTGATAAAATGTTTTTGCTACTGAATCCAGTTTAATTACAGTAGTGGACAACCTGCACCAGAATCCATCACTGACAAGATTTATGGAAACACCCTATCTGTAAGTGTCCATATATTCAAGTATGCCTTAATATTCCAATTCTTCATTCTGTTAGTTGAACTATTTGACTTGCTCAAGTGTTTCCTTCTTGGAGGCTGAAATATTGTGTAATTTTCACCTTATCATATGATAACATTACTTTCTTCTCATGAAATATTTACTTTATAGTAGACTCAATTTCTCAGTGGAGATTTTTTTCCATTTTCTTGAAACTCTGCTACTTATAAAAAATGCTGCTTTACCCCATTAAAATAGCATAAACTTAAGTTAACTGTAAAGCTTTTACACCAACATGTGCTTTTTGCAATAAAACAGAAAGGAGTCTTCGTCACCAAAATCTAGTACTGCAAAGTGTTCTTTCTATTCAATCTAATTTCTGGGTTCCTAACAATATGTTACATGAAAAAACTCGGAGAAAGAAATAGTAATGATTCATATAAATCACTACATGGTAAATGGTCAGGAAAAAATCTACAAGCAATGGACAAACCCGTTCATTTGACTAGTAAGGTTATCAAATGAGTTGAAATCACAGTTGATATTTTTTGTAACTTTTTCATACATTTTCCATCAACGCAGATTTCTGAGATAAAGATTGCTGACATTCCTGATGTTGACTTATCGAATGTTGGGGTTACAAAATTCGGAAGCTTCAGTGTGGAAGTAATAGACCCAGTTTCTGATTATCTGGAGCTATTGGAGGTCAAAATAATTTGTTTGCATTATTATAAACCAGTAGAATAATTCATGCAAGCTGGATCTCAGTTTGAGTTTTATTTCATTTCATTTTATTTGTTATTATTTTTTGTGCAGACAGTATTTGATTTTCAGCTAATCAAAGGTCTTCTTTCACGGCCAGATTTTAGGTACAATCTTCTAAATCTGAATATTGCAAATTTTTACTTTATGAGGTTGTATACTTGCATGTGCCATTTTGCTCTGGATCTTGATCCCTTTTCTGTTTTGGTCTTCGAGGGCAAAGTCACTGTAGAAATAGGAGTGTTTTATTGTATACAGCTCACTTACATCTCACTATCTCTAATGTCTTTCTCGCTTAACAATTACAATTTGAGATCCCTCATTTGACAAAATAGCTAGTTTTCTGTGCTACTTCAACAACACTGTAAAACACTCTTGACTGGCAAGCATGACAATTGAAAAATATAGAGATACTGTCTTTAAATTTGAACTTGTTATAAGAATCTTGTGTTTCCCCCTTTTTTATGTAAGACCAACAATGTTGTATGGGACAAATTGTTGAGCAGTTAAAAAACCAACACGAGATAATAAGTGTAGCAAAAATGAGAATGTTGTGTTGGATCTTGGAAAGACAAGATGGGATAGGATTAGGAATGACAACATTAGAGAGAGAGAGAGTTGGGGTAACACTTATCATAGAAAAAATAATAGAAACTCGGCTTAGGTGGTTTGGACATGTGGAGAGGAGACTTGTAGATTATATAGTAAGGAGAGTAGATCAAATGGAGGGTAGTCAAATCGTTCGAGGCACAGGAAGACATAGAAAAACTATAAGAGAAACTATTAAAAAAGACCTAGTGATTAATGAGTTCGATAAGGCTTGGTTGTTGTTATTGTTGTTGTATATTCTAGTCCTTTTTTTTAGTAAACCTTATTTGTTATTAAAAGAGTTTGATTTTTCTGTTTTACAGTGCCATGTCCATACGGCTTGACCTTCTGTGTATATCCTTTTCCAGTCCTCTAAAATTTTACCGGTGCTACAGTAATGCATATGTAGTTTTTTTAAACAGAATGGGGCTATCCCTACTCATGGTCACATAGTCTTGAAATTGATTGTATTTTATTTTAGGTTTATATTCGATGCCATGCATGCCGTTGCTGGTGCTTATGCAACACCCATTTTTGTTGATAAACTTGGTGCTGGTCTGGTATGGTTCACCCCCTTTAACACTTGTAGAGACTGCATACAAACTTATATGATATTGTTGATATTGGATGTTAAATATTCAATGTAGGATTCAATTTCAAATGGAATACCTTTGGAAGATTTTGGACATGGTCATCCTGATCCTAATTTAACGTGAGTTTAATGCTTTATTTGTTAACGTTGTGTTTTCATCCATTAGCAAATTGTTTTTCTTTTTATTGTAATGTTTATTTAACAGATATGCGAAGGATCTCGTCAACATTATGTATGCTGAAAACGGACCTGATTTTGGAGCTGCTAGTGATGGTATGTGAGATCAACCTAGCCACCAGTTATTTGGTTTCAGATTTTAGCGACATGTTTTTTCATATAATTATAGCTCCTGAACTTATTATTAATTTACTGACAGTTTCTCTTGCTACTGAATGTTATCTTTACATGCATTGATTTTATAAGACTGATTTTTAGTTAAAACCACGGGTGAAAAAGTTTAATCTCTTCATGTCATAAAAAATATTTTGTTTTTGAAATTTAACTTGTTTCATTTTTTAAAAGATGTAGTTTTTATATGCTTGTGCAACGATGTTGTTTGCCTTTATGTGTTTACTTGATGATGTTTAGTTAACACCACAGGTGAAAAAGTTTAATCTCTTCATGTCATAAAAAATATTGTTTTTGAAATTTAATTTGTTTCATTTTTTAAAAGATGTAGTTTTTATATGCTTGTGCAACAATGTTGTCTGGCTTTATGTGTTTACTTGATGATGTTTATGTATTTTTACTTTTGTTCAGGTGATGGGGATAGAAATATGATTTTAGGAACGAGTTTCTTTGTAACTCCTTCAGACTCAGTAGCAGTTATTGCAGCCAATGCCCGAGAAGCGATTCCATACTTTAAGAACAGTGTTAAGGTATAAAGTTTATGCATAGTTTTAATAGGTGAATAGTTTTAATAGGTATTCACCGTCGTAAAACAGAATTGCCATTGTTCTGTAATGTAATTGCAGGGTCTTGCACGATCAATGCCGACAAGTGGTGCTCTGGATAGAGTTGCTGAAAAGTTGAACCTCCCTTTCTTCGAGGTATATTTTGTTGTTATTATTATTATTATTATAATTTATTTATTTATTTTTACAATTCTGTTCTTTTTAAAAATATTCTAGATGAAGTAATGGTTCTCAAATGACAAAAGATGGACCTTGGATGCAGGTTCCCACAGGTTGGAAATTTTTTGGGAATCTTATGGATGCTGGGAATTTGTCAATTTGTGGGGAAGAGAGTTTTGGAACAGGTTCTGATCACATCCGTGAGAAAGACGGAATCTGGTAAATATTCCACATGCTACTTCAAATTATAAAACAAAATCATTATAGTTTTATGTAGGCTAGTTACTTTGATGCATCTTGAATTTATTGAAATTCCCAGAGACATCATTGTCACTTGAGAACAACATCTATGCATCATGTATGTTCATATTATTGATTATTGATAAGGACAAAATGCTTGTGCTGTTGTTGCCCAATGAAAACATAACATGCCTATTATGTTTTATATATTTTTTGTTAATAACAAATGTTAATATAGTTACTATTTTTGTTTCGGTGGGGATTGAATACCTATTATGTTTTATATCTCACTCGGACAATCTTGTAAAGGAAGATGTGTTGGTTAAAATGAGCTTTATATTTTTATTTAAAAACAGCGCTGCAAGCATTTATCGAAGGATATGTAAGTTTTGTACACTTTTTTATATTTTAACTCTCTGTCTAATGTTAGTGGTTTCCAATTACAGGGCGGTATTAGCTTGGCTTTCTATTATTGCTCACCGCAACAAAGACACGAAACCAGGGGAGAAATTGATCTCCGTATCCGATGTCGTGAAGGAACACTGGGCAACTTACGGTAGAAATTTCTTTTCCAGATATGACTACGAGGTTGGTACCATTGCTGCAATTGAAGTTTTATAAGCATCATACTTTTTGGCATTTCAGTAGTTCAGTTTCGCTTTGGAATTTCTTATTACCACGAGCTAGGTTATGACTTACGTGCGATGATGTTTTGTTTCTTTTTCTTTTGATCTTCGACAAAAATCCAAATATAGGAATGTGAGTCTGAAGGCGCCAACAAGATGATAGAGTACCTACGAGAGTGTTTGTCGAAGAGCAAACCTGGTGACAAGTATGGTAAGTTACCACAAGCATTTCCTTTTCATTAGCATACACTGATTTCTGCACAAAAGTGAAGTATGATAATGAATATTCTTCTACAGGAAGTTATGTCCTCCAGTTTGCAGATGATTTTACATACACAGATCCCGTAAGTTCTTAGTTCTTACAATGTGCACATTGTTATCATGTTAATTTCTTGTTTTTCAGCTCAAGGTCAAGCAACCATAATTCAAATTCTGATTTTAATTTAAATGTGCAGGTAGATGGAAGTGTGGTGTCAAAACAAGGGGTTCGGTTTGTGTTTACCGACGGTTCAAGGATTATTTATCGATTATCAGTATGTGATGTCTGTTTGTTTACTCACTGTCTCAATCGAACAAGTTGTTTTGTCTTCGAAAAATTTATCAAGTGATTACGGTGTTTTTTCTTTTACAGGGAACGGGTTCTGCTGGTGCAACTGTTAGAGTGTATATTGAACAGTTTGAACCAGATGTTGCTAAACATGATGTTGATGCTCAAATTGCCTTGAAACCATTAATAGGTCATTTTTCATGTACCACGACAAAGTATAGTAATATAAATTAATTTGCTTATTTTCTATGCCACTGATTGCTCTTTACTATTATTCAGATTTAGCATTATCGCTTTCAAAGCTCAAAGACTTCACAGGGAGGGAGGAGCCTACAGTCATCACT
The DNA here is from genome assembly GCA_037974755.1 of Cicer yamashitae. NCBI lineage: Eukaryota > Viridiplantae > Streptophyta > Magnoliopsida > Fabales > Fabaceae > Cicer > Cicer yamashitae. Next base: position 13,037,380 of record JBBPBQ010020324.1, read on the forward strand.
TAAATGTACAAATTCCACAATCACTCATCAAGTTGAGTGCATCATTACGCCTATCCTATTACTAGAGCTCAAGTTCGGTTTGTCATTTCCAGTTTTGGTTATTTTATCATTTTGGAGCATAGCCCTTCTGTAAAATATGATATTTACGCATACTTTCAAGAAATGAAATATCATTGTATAACTACATAAATAAATAGTATTAATAATAGTTAGCTGAGCTGTTCCTTTTAATGCTTTGTCCAAATTTTCTTAATTGAGATACAAGAGTTGCATCTCAGAACCAGATTAACAATTTGAAACGTTATAAACTTATATATGATTGATAATTACTAAATTAATCTCTTAAATTGTAATAGTCGATTATTTTAGTTTTTAAAATTTGTGAATAGAGAAAAATGTCTTCAAAATTGAAATATGTTAGTAATTTTAGTCCTTTTGTTAACTCTTTTCGTGAGTCTATAAGGTGGCACATTAAATACAAACTTATCTGCATTCCAATCACACCATAAGTACCTCTCGTACTCCTCATGGATGCCACACAGTAGAGACTATTTTGCTAAAAAAAAAGTTGGTTAGCACTTTTTCTTTACTGTTTTACTTTCACTTTTACCTTACGACCATTATTCTTCCTCGTTCCCCTTTCTGAAAATACCAAGTATGAAATGTCACTCAAATTGCAGTGGCAAATAATTAAGGATGACAAAAAGAATCTGTAATGAAATCTGCGACGAATACGAGACATATAGTTTAATGGGGTACTTGCACATAAAATAAATGAATATTTTGACTACATAGATATTGGATCCGTCAATTTAGTGGATATCTGCACATATATAGATGACACGAATATCATTTTTATCTATCGTAGTAGGTAGCGGATGACTACTATACGTGTCATCGGATATCTATTGTTCTCCTTTATCTTCCCCTTTTGCCTCATCTTTGTGTTCACAATCTTGGATATTTAATTTGCGGTGGATCTCGTGTGGTGGCCAGAAGTGGCTTTGATGCGGTGGAGGACGGTGGTGAGAGCTCCTTGACGGGTGTGGGGTAGTTGCAAGCATTCAAGTTAATATGATATTGAGGTAAAATGAGTCGTACGCACTATATTCCTTAGGCTTGGGATCCATTTATAGAAGTGTCATTCCGAAGATTCGACGCCAATTCTATTATGCAGTTGGGTATCATCCGGCTCCGCTGTAATAAGACAATAATGGCTAACCGGTTGTGAGAGACATGTCTCTCTTTGTGGACTTTCCATTCACAAACAGACCTTTTTGGTGAAATCTATAATGGGTGGGCCTTAGTCCGGTCCGGAACCACATTGTTTCATAAAATTGCTACCATCATTTATTATTGGCATGATAAAATTGTTTTCATCTCATTCAAGTTCTTTCTAACTCTTCTGTGAAAGATAAGTTGGTCCCACACCCCTCCTTTTTTAATAACCACTACGTGTAAAACTCAATTGTTTAGATGTTACAATTTTTTTATATGAACTTTTTAGTAATTAAGCTCGAGGTTCTCAATAATACTGAGTTCTTTATGATTGTTGGTTGATCTGAGTTTATAGTGTATGATCGTCCGGGTTAAGCTAATGGCAAAAGGTTTTGTAGTTGGCACTGTAGGAAGAACAGAAGAAAATGAACAGACATGTTTTTGGAAAGGGATATGAAGAAAAAGAATAAGAATCAATCTATAAGATAAAAGTGAAAGAGTAAAGCGAATGTAAAAGTAAAAGTTGTAACTGAATTATTTTTCAAATAAAAGTTTTTATTTAACGTACCACCTCTTAGATTTTGATAGAAAAAATTCATAAAAGAATTAAATTTATTAAAATAACTATCCTTTACCATTTTAGATATTATTTAGTGATTTTTTTTACTGAAGATTATTTAGTGATTTTAAGAAGCTGAATTGTGCAATAAGAACAGTAAAAAAAACCTCTACAAATGTTTTAACATCCATTACTTATTCAATAATGGGTTGTGTATATGAGTGCTTATTTGTCCATATGATGAGGACAAATCACTCTTGATTTTGATTGTATCCTATTGGCTGTTAGTCATCCTTGATATGATAATGCTAATGTCAGCTTTCCATAACATAAAAATAGTTAAGATGGTTATGATAATGATAAGCCATTCAGCATAAAACAGACATGAACCGTTAAAATGTATCAAATCTTGTAAACTAGTTTTGTCTTATACAAACTTTTAATTCATTAGATGATAAACTTTTATTAGTACATTATATATGAAAGCTATTAGAATATGCAAGTATATCAAAACTTTCACTTTTTATTAAGAGTATCAAAACTAACACTTGTTATCAATCTGACTCCCTTTACTATATATCTCTCTATGTGTGTGGAGTGAGAGATAGTGGAACTAGAAAGGAGTCGAATATCTAAATTGAATATTATTATTTTTTGGTCAACATCTAAATTAAAAGTTGAAACTTGCAATCAAGAATAATAAGAATTAAAAATGTTGATATAGTAGATAAGGCCTGTAGCATTTCTTGATGGACAGGCAATAGGCATGGGGACGGTTATCTGCGAAGACCTTAGAAATTAGAATAAGGACAAATTGTTTCTTCTCTCCATTTATGAATCAAACGACACAGGATCGTGTTACTCTGTTTTAAATTATTGCATGTTTTCAAGTGTTCTTCTTCTTCTTTTTATTCATGCTAATAAGTATTCTTAATTGTATCTAACACCCTGTTAAATATTTTAGAAGTTTTGTTGAATTGGGTCTCTAATAAGAAAAAAATACAATTTAATAATAAAAAAAATGTAAAATAAGTATTCAGTCCTTATAAATTTGTTTCAATGGTTTAGTTTATAATTTTTTTTTTATTTACTTTTAGTTCTTATTTTAGAAAATTTGTTAAAAAGATGATATTTTAGTTTTTTTAAAAAGTCCCTATAAAATCAAAATAAAGACTAAACATTGATAATTTTTTTTATAGACTAAACTTGAAAATTATAATTTTTTAAAAAATAAAAATATATTTAATTCAAAAAAATTCACTCACATTTTATTATATTATATAAAAAAAATTAGAGCCCTCTCATTAGTGAGGCTCTGTACAATTGGGATCAAAACACAACGCTATCACCTGCCTTGATTGTATCGAAAAAAATCTGCATCGGATAAAAGCAGGGCATCTAGCTGAGAAAATTCTATGTGGAAAAATCTCATTTTAAAATTTTATTAACCGCTTTTATAACTAAATTGTAATAAAAAACACACTTAAAATCATATTCTTACAATAAAAAACAAACATCTTCTAAAAGCATTCTAAACAAAATTTCAAATTTATATTACATTATAATTATATCTTATCTTAAATCTTAAATATATTTAAATCTAAATCTAAATATGTAATCTCTTAAATATATTTAAATATATTATTCTCAACGTATGTCTATGAAAAGTTATGAATGGGTAAAGACCAGTTATTATGCATAAGCATAGGATAAAATCTTATATAGTTGATCATAAGACTTACATACAATATTTAGACATATATATATATAAAAATAAAAAAAGTAAAAGAAAAAATAATTAACTAATGTGCATGTTTAAAATAATTAAAAAAAATATTTTTTTTTAAGTGCGAGTCTAAATAATTTTTATTTTCAGTTTTGACTATGTAAGTATATTTCATGTGACTGGTTCTTACTTGAATGAGTTGAGTGTAAGTTCCCAAAATGTATGCATTATCATCACATGAGATTTTCCCTTGTCAGTTGCAACCAAAGAACATTATCAAAGTTGAAAAGTAACTAGTCATGATATTACATTAATTCCCTAGTATAAGTTAACATACTTTGGATATGATCACAATCAAGCGGTCCTTTATTTCCTTCAAAACTCCAAAACCAAAATCAAATTTTGATTGTCTCTGCCTCCCAATTTCTGATGGTCAAATCTTCCACTAGACCCACCAACAAATAATGGTACAACATGATAGAAGCAAAGGTGACCAATCTTATAATGGAGATAACAAGAGGATGGAACTGTGTTTGTCCTAATTGTAACACACTTTCTCTATCTAGAAACTATAGTGTTGTTGCTGAGGTCCAACCTTGTTGAGTATTTCAATTTAATGGGATTTTCTCATAATTAATTAACTACCCTTAAACTTCTACCTGCTTGACATAGTGACAACTACTACGCCATCATGTTAGCTGCCTCTACTAATGGACATGATTAACGTCTTCTCTCTGTCTCTCTTTATCTCTACTCAATAATTCTTGTCCTATATGAACTAACATGGGATCTAATGTAATTTGAAATTTAGGAAATTTTATCATGAATCTAATATTATTGACATTTGGCATGTTCAAACTTGTATATATGGACACAATGGGAATGCCATTAAGGTAAATGGGTCCGTTTCTAATAGATATTTTATAATATTCTATCTTTTGGTTATAATTTTTTTCTAAAATTAAAATAAAACTTCAAATGAAAATTGGTGTAAATAGTTTATCATAAAATATTATTTTAAATATTTTATCTATTTGTTACAATTTTTTTTATAATAAAATAAAAAGCTATTTTGATAATTTTTTCATAAAAATTATTTTTGAAAGATACTTTTTTAAAAAAATGTGATTTTTATTGGATTAAAATCTCTAATAATAAATATTTAAATTATTAATTGTAAAAATTATTTTTTTTAACCGATAAAAATGAGTTCAACATAAATTCTACTATTTTTTTTAATAACTTCTCACAAAAATTATTTTTAAAAATATAAAATTAAAATTACTTTTAAAAATCTAAAACAGACGCATGTGAGAATTAAATTCTTTGATACCTGTGAGAAAAATTGGGCACTGCCGTGGCACCCTTAATTAAGATAAAACTAATATAAAATTTAAATTATATAAAAAATGATTAAACAGGAAAAATTGACAAATTTTAAGGTATAGGAGTTGTCACCTATTTGTTTGGTGAGAGAGTTGACACTTACCACAAGTTTGAGATGCCAATTACCAAATTTGATCTGCTGAACATGTGCTAGTAGAAGCATGATAAAAATAATTAAGGTGATTGACAGATTCAGGAATTTAGGCTTGTGTGGGCAACAAATTAACATTGTTGCTTTATGTATGTTTAGTCTTATGCTCAAAGTATGAAATAAAATACCACTAATGGCATGGTTTGAGTAATTTTGCTCAGAAAGTACTACTCATGTGTTTGATCCAAAAAAGTTGAGAAAATGAGTGGTGATGTATCATGATGGAAAGCTGTACCACAAGAGTAAGGAAGTAAAGTATTAGTTTTTTTATATCCATTATAACTTATATCCTTATAAAGTCAATTTGTGTAAAATAAGAAGTGTGATTATTTGTATATTTTATATCATCTCTTTATAACATTATAATGTGAGATTTAAATTTTTCTCAATATCCTGGTCATTAGACAGGCCATTATTTGGTCTGAATGATAAGTTCTATTAGTAGATTAAGGTTGTACATGATTAACTATTTAGATACTAGATGACATTCTATATATTTCTCTTTTGTATGTGTTATCTCTTTATAAATGTAAAACTTAAGTTTATCTAAATATAAATTATGAGATTTATAATTTTGATATACTTTTCGTGTCAAATTTTTTTACATTATCAATAAATCATAAATTGCCGTCTATATAACTCTTATAGTACATATAATAAAAATAAAATATTTTTATGATTTGACAAAAATATTTACATAGTCAGTGTATATATAAAAATTAAATTCTATAAAATATATTTACTATATTTGTAATTTTTTAAAAATATTTACTTACAAAACATAAAAAAAAAAAGATAAAAAAAGACAGTTATATGTAAATTATGGATATTGGTTATTAACTTATTAATTATTGTATGGAGGATACATATAGAGTTGAGACCTTATGAAAATTTGATAATTCATATTGTATTTTTTAGGGAATGTTCATCATATTGATAATACATATTATATTTTAGACAGATCCACTTTCATCTTATGTGCATATATTTGGCAGTTTCATGTCTCCAATCAAAACATAATGTCTGAACCTGGTTGGTGGAACTAGTTAAACTCGAGTTAGTAGAAAAGTGGAACTAGCAAGTAGGCTGAAATAAAATGTAAGTGCTAGAAAAAGCTAGATAAGATGATACAACAACACTACCTCCAAAAAAAACAAAACTTGAGTCAACGTTAATGTTAAATCGAATTGAACTATCATTGTAATCTAATATTGTATACAGGGTTTCGTGTTTAGTTCGATTTTTTTCTTCTTTCAAATTCCATGTTTCAACTTTAAACACTGTAACTACTAGTACTTATAAACAGTGAATAATCTTCTTCCACGAGATCTTGTCGTCAATGTGTAATATCCGAATATAAGATATATTACTTTGCAACATTAAGCTAAAAGAGAAAGAAAGAAAATTATATTTATGTTGTTTGTATATATGGCTAGCTTTGCTAATTAATGTCTCTCTTTACATCATGGATCAATGTCTTCTTATTGTCTGAGCTTCTTAAGATTGTCTGAGCTTCTTAAGAGCATTTAATATTGGTCAAAAAGCCTCAATATACATTGGTCAAAATGTCTCTACCTATCAAATCATTTTTATTAGTAAGAAGATGATAAGATTAAATCTTGACTACATAACTATATATGGATGATTAAGATTAAAAGAAAAAGTCATGTGATTTTTTTAAGTGATCACGTGTCATTTAAATAACTCTTAATTATAGCCACTCTATGGTCAAAATTTAACCCTCTCATAGTAAAACTCCTTTCATGTGATAAACTCCACTTAAATAACGTTAGTAATGTTAGATTTATATTGAGAATGAAAATCGAATCTACCTGTTTATCACTTAGCTCTTTAACTCATACACCAAGCCAATAAAACAAATAATATTCATCTATTCATTCAAATTAATAGAATACATCGATGAAAAATAACATAAATTCAAAATTATTAAAATAAAAAAAATATACAAACAAATTCACAATATATAAATTAATAATATAAAGAAATATCTATAAATATAATAAAATTAAGTTGTTTTCCTCGGGTTGTTGTCCTTGTTCATCTTAATTGCAAATAGATCCACGAAAGTTTATTCAAATATTTTTCTATGCTTTTTCATGTTAAATCTAAAAATCCTGTGTGACCCTACCACTAAATGATGGTAATTGTGATGAGAAAACAAAAAAAGTAAGCCATCTTTTAGTGGAAAATGAAAGAACATGAACCCTATTATCCACAAGCTAAATGGAACCCACTTTCTACTTGTAAGAGTAAGACACAACCTCATATATTCTGCTTGTTGGGCAACTTGCTTGTCTCATAGAAAAACTTATAAGATTATGTGCTTATACTTACAATGCTGACTACGAATCTCAATATATTTTTTTACTAAAAATTTATTCATTTACTCAAATCGGTAGAAAATATTTCAAGATTGAGAACAATACAATTTTAAATTATTAAAAACAAAAAATAATAAATTTACGAACAAACTCACAACTTCTAAGTTAATAACATAAAATGACACGATATCTACAAATGTGACACAATCTACAGATATGATAAAATTGAAATGTTCAGAATACTCGTGTTTTTGTAGCTGTAACATTGGATGTCTCAATCTGGCTCAATAAATACCACAATAAGACGGAAAATCAAAATTGCATAACACCAAGACGACAGACAAAAACGTCGCATTGAGATGAAGAAAACACAACAACAAAAAAAATAAGTGTGAAAATTATTTATTTAAATAAAGAGAAGGAAAAAACGATATAGATGAGTGATTATGAATCAAAAATTGATCATAAATCGCCTCTTTTAATTGAAGAAAAGAAAAAATTATGTCAACTTTAAAATATAATCTCTTATCTCAAATAAATTATTTATTACAATATTTTAATTTTTTAATTGGTCATAAATCACCTACTTTAATTGAAGAAAAGAATAATATTTTCATTTTGATTAATTAAATAGTTTATATCTAACTCTTCTACTATGACTACTTCCAATCACTTCAATTAATTTAAGTATTTTGGTCTTAACATAGGTAATATAATTGATTTTTTATTTTAAATAATACATTCATAGCTTGGAAGATACGTTTTTTTTTTATACAAAGGAAGATATTACAAAGGAAAGTGTGAGTTTGATGGTTAACGTCTAGTTGTCTCACAAACTCCAATTATACGGTTGTTGTTTTATTAGCAAATGGTAGTAATTAGTTTATTAGAAAAATGAGAATGTGTTAAAGCAGAGTTCAACCTAATTCTCAATATATACTATTTCAATGGTACAATTCATATCATATGAATAGAGCTATCAAAATAAACCGAATCATTTCACCTGCATTTGACTGCATTACATAAAAAACAAAGTGTCAAGTAATTAATTAGTTGAAACTTCTATTTTATGTTATATATGCCTTACTATTATTTAATTTTATATTCTTACATATTTTCTTTTCAAAATTAATATACCTCCTACAATTATTGGACAAAATTTTACGGCGATCCTATCATTAATGGCAAGTTAATTAATCTACCAACATTACAATTTTTTGAGTGGCAATTCAAATTCTTTAAATTCTCCTCTGTTGCTAATTGATGGTTGTGGTTTAAGATTTTTTTACATATATTAAGAAAAATAAATAATAAATATAACAATTTTACAATTACTATTCTTATTACATCAATTATTGAGTGTTGATAACTTTTATAAATATAGTGTAGTATAACGACTTGAGAATAGTGTGTGTGCAATATGAATTGGGGATAAAAATTATTCTTACTATATCAATTATTGTGTTCAAGTCTTGTGTAACTTATAAAAAAAAAGTCATGTGTAACGTTTTAATATTTAACATTACATAAAGCATAAAATATTGAAAGATATAGATATGCATACGAAGTTTTCTACATATTAATTTAAATAATTATATAACATTCATACATTCCTTTTATATAATTGGGTTAAATATTTTTTGTTGCAATTGGTTATAGACCGTGTAAAATTCATTCTTTGAATTTCATTCTCCAAAACTAATCCGTGCATTCGTACAGATTGTTATCGGTTACCATATTAAGGTTATATGTGATTCTTCCATCACCTGCGTATTTTCTTAAAGTAATTTTAAATAGTTTATATTAGTTTTAAAACATAATATTGCAAGTAATTGAATTTAACGAGTGTGAATGTGCCTCAAATCATCTAACTAAAGTTGGTGAGACTTTACTGGTTGTTATAACTACCTTTGGCCAAGTTAGTTATGATAGGTGGTTATAGTTAGTTAGCACTTGTATACTATATAAATAAAGCTGTAAATTGTAGCAGCAAAAGGGTGTGGTTAATGCATTCAACAGCTGGAAAACTGAGAGAAATATTGAGTGAGAAAAGGGAGATTGTGAGAAAGGAGAACAATCTTGAAGGAACTTGATCTTGTAATTTCAGTAGTATAGTTAATTGTAGCAGTAACAGCAGCGAAACTGAAAAGAAAATAAGCAATTCATGATTCATAGAAATCAGAGAAAGAAGAATAAAGGGAGAAGAGAAAGATTGAGTGGAGAGACTAGTGTTGCTGGTTCATAAACAGTGATAAACACTAGGAGATCAATCTTGAGAAGACTTTAATCTTGTAAAGTTCAATTAGCAATAGTGGATTAATTTTGCTTGCTTGTCCGTGACGTAGGTCTCAACAATTGAGACCGAACACGTAAATCTTGGTGTCATTCTTCCCTTATCTTTCTTTAATTTTCGTTTACTTTGCTTGCATAACTGTTTTTACAAAACTGCAGAAAACAGAGAAAGAAGATTAATCCAGAATCAATCTCCGTTTTCTGGTTTTTTGTTTTTTGCTGGTTTTCTGTTCTGTCAAGAATGTTCTCCGTTTTCAGCAGAAAACGAAGAACGTTCTCCGTTTTCGTTTTTTCTGCAATTGTTTGTTTTTTCTGCTTTGTTGGTTAATTCTTGTTGCAGATCCCATTATTGTTTTAACAACGAGAGAGTTTAAATTACAAAGAATGAAGAAGGATGTGACAATAAAATATTACCCAGATAATTATTAAAAAAAAGGTAGGATTTCTAAACACTCAATTTTTCAATTTTAGAATAATAGAAAATTTCTTGTAATAATACTTAAAAAAATATGAAGCTTCTATAAGCGTTTTAGAGAATACAAAATATGTGAGGAAGATAACTTTGACATAATTACATGCATTGCAAATCCTAAATATGAGGGAACAAAGAACTATGGAATGTTTATTATTTACGCATATACAACCACAAAAACAAACAAAAATTATAATATTAAAATAATTAAAAGTTTATTATTAAATATTATCAAAGTTGAAGAGAAGTGTAACTATTTAAATATAATATTATTATTTTTTTGAAAATTGACTATACACCGTAGGTGTTTACACTGACAATTAAGAAGAGTGATTGATTTTGATATGTCACTATATTAATATAATTGTCTAATGAAATAACCGTATAATCAACTTGATTAATATAATTTTATTTAACTAATTTTCTTTTACACTTTCAAGTTACGTATTTATGATTCGTTAAACCTAAAAAAAAAAAATTAAAATCCCTAATATTCCTGATTTTAATTTATCTTTTCTTTTTGTATTTGTTTTCCAAGAAAGTTCCTTATACTAGTAAAATCTTAATTAGATTCCCAAATTTTTCATGATTTTTGTGGTTTTTATGTGTCCATTATGTGATTACATCTAAACTGCTCCACTAGAACAACTTGTTAGTTGGTGCTTTATCTTGAGTTGTCATACAGTAGTAAAAGGAGGATTTTTTACGATGCAATTTATTTGGTTTGTTGATTTGGTTAGAAGTTAGATGTGACTTCGAATCTTGATCTGCTAATTTGAGTTCCATAAATCTAGGGATCAAATATAAAAGACCCAAAAGCAAAGAGGAAAAAAATAAATAAAAGAAAAATGTGTTACACTTAGATAAGAAACAATATTTCCGTCCTAATTTTGTCTATATTTTTTATTTTTTTAAATTTTTTTTAATCAATTTTTAGTCTTTATTTAGTGAATCAAATTCTCTCTATTTCTCCTCTCTCTATTTGTAATCGATGTGAAGAAAGATAGATATAAAAAGTTAAGAAAAAATTAAAAATTTGATGACAGTAGAACCTATTTAGTAGTGAAATGTACTTATGTTTTTTTATTTTTTTATTTTATCTTAACTACTTTTTGTATTTATTTCCATTCAAATGAATTATAAATGAAAAGAAAATAAATAGAGAGATCTTATGTATCGCTTTTAATCCTTAGAGAAAAACTAAAAGCATCTATATTTTATAAAATAAAGGACTAAAAATAAACAATTTTATATGGATCAAACTTGAGTGATTTGTAATTTATTAAGATTTTTTGTATGAAGTTTAATTCAGCCTTATAAGATTAATTTATAAAACAAGAGACGTTTCTATTTATAAATTTATTAAACACCTTATATTTATTCCATGTGACGTTTATATTTTTCTCATTATAAATTTATAGAAATTTAAAATATAAGTTTAGCTATATATATTATTTGTCCAATTTCCAATATATTTTGTTAAAGACATGCCATAGTGGACACTGTTGATCACTTGTAGTTACTTGCGCATTTGGCTTTCGCATCTTGCATCAAGTATCCAACTGTTTTTTTCCTCTAAACAGATCGCACGACTCTTTAAAGCCTACACTACGTTAAGGATATGTGAAAGTGGCATTGTGCACTAACGATTTTAAGATGTCCTCCAATAATACTTTCTTATTCTATAAAGAGAAAGTCAATATGTAACATGACGTCATATTTAACATATTTGCAACACTTGGCTTCTAACTGTCTCTTCCATAATTGTTCATACTCATTGTATTTCCTAATTATATTTGTTTCAGTTCAATCTAGATAATATCGAATATCGAATTTATTATATCATTTGGGGGCCGAACTCTCATTTGGGGGCCGAACTCAAACTAATAACGTTGAATTCGCGTTGTATGTTATCTGTAACATCTCGACTCTTACCGTTATCGGCGATGTTAGTGACACCCCCGTGGGTTATCTGTAACATCTCGACTCTTACCGTTATCGGCGATGTTAGTGACACCCCCGTGGGTCACGATCTTCTCGCCCCCTCTCACCCCCAGTGGGATTCGAGCCCGGTACCTAGGGGATAAATACCACCTCATCACATTCCCACTACCAATTGAGCCACTAGCTAGTGGGAATATGATGAGGCATTATTTATCTCCTAAGTACTGGCTCGAATCACACGAAAGGTAAAAACTCGTTATTTCTACGTTGGAATGCTTGCAAGTACCTCACTGTGAACTGAACCACCAACAACGACTGTTTGCCGCCGTCACTAATGACATCCGACTGTCTTCAATGGTACCACACGAATCAACATTAAACATTTAAACCCATTACTCATCCTTTATTTATCTAAGCCACCGGATGTAGCTTGGCCTGTCTTTTTCTTTCTAATACAACTATATTGTCTCATTGAAAACAAGATTCAAATTCAAGACAAATATCTCACATTGGATCCTTTTTCCATAAATCTAGAGAATATGTGCGTAATTTATCATTTAACAAAATATATGTTACATATAACTTAACTCTCTAAATTTGACCAATAGTGAAGATTGTTTATATGACATAAACTCTACTTAATTAGATCATATTTTTAACCAATGTGAAACTTGCGATTGTTTTCCAATAAACTTCCTCACATGGCTATTGGGCACATATAATAAGGGCTTAATACAAATTAGAGTATGTTTTGATATCATCCTATCCTATGTTATGGATTAATTCAACTCTACAATGATCATTATCTTTAGTGAATGTAAGACTTGATTTTTTGCAATATATCCTCAACATTTAAGTTAACTCTTGGGATTGAGTTAGAGCAATACTCAACTTTTTTGTCTATAGAAAAAATGATAAATAACACTATAAATTCATACACAATTATGAAGTCTTGATTTTGAATTCAGAACAAAACGTTCAATTTAATAATATTGGTATTTGTCGTAATTTTATTGGATTATAGCAAAATTTCCATCTTGCAAATTTCACACTCCAAATATTCAATATTGATTCACTCTTAAACTAGTTTTTGAGATTGAGTTAGACAAAAATAAATAAATAAATAAATAAAACTCTTAAGACAATAATTAATTTTCATTCATCACTATTGCCATCTAACAGTATCCAAATTAAAAGAAATTTTCCAAAAAAAATATTTAAATAAAATTGACTGAAATTACTAAAATAAAATATGCATTGTATTTAGAACCCTGGAAAGAAAAAAAGCACTGTGTTTCTGCATTTTTTTATATTAGTATCACAATACATTACGTTAATAAAGATAAAACAATAAATTAATCCAAAATGATAAATAAAAGAGAAGCCACCAAAATAATAGTTTTCATTTTTCAAATCAATTAATTTTGAGATTCATCGAAAAATTTGATATCTCTCAATATATATTTTTTGATCTAGCAATATTTTTTTTAACATACAATACAAAATTCGAACTTTTGACTAAATATTAAAAAGAATCAAACATCTATTATGTATGACAGTGCGTGTGAGAGTGCGCGCGCGTGGTATGTGTATGTGTATGTATATGTGCTTATATAAGATTCCAAAGTTTGTTCCAAGATTTCCCCCAACAAACGGCCTTGGCTTTTCTTTCATCTCATCTATCAACTTATTTTAATTCTTTCTCCTCGTGATAACAACTCTTTTCTCTCTCTCTCTCTCTTGATCATAGCAACAATCTTTGTATTATTAATTTTAATTAATGCAATGGCAATAGACTGCAGCATAACAAGCATGCCTCAACCACCAAACCAAGAAACCAAAGAACTAGTTTTTGATGCATCACTTCTCAAAAACCAAGTAAATCTACCAACACAATTCATTTGGCCTGATGAAGAGAAAGCTTGTTTAGATGTTCCTGAACTACCTGTACCATTCATTGACTTGAGAGGATTTCTCTCAGGTGATCCTGTTGCAGCAATGGAAGCATCAAAACTTGTTGGTGAAGCATGTCAGAAACATGGTTTTTTCCTTGTTGTTAATCATGGAATTGACAAAAAGTTAATATCTGATGCTCATGTTTCTATGGATGAATTTTTTGAGCTTCCCCTGTTTCAGAAACAGAGAGCTCAGAGGAAAACAGGGGAACACTGTGGTTATGCTAGTAGTTTCACTGGTAGATTCTCTTCCAAACTTCCTTGGAAAGAGACACTTTCTTTTCAATTCTCAGCTGATCAAAAATCATCTAATCTTGTTAGAGATTATTTGTGCAATACAATGGGAAATGAGTTTGAGCAATTTGGGTAATTACAAAAATGTCACCTTTTTTTCCCTCCATTTTTTGTTGTTAAATAATTAATTAATTGACCCATGTTTCATAATTTTGCTAATTGAATGTTCTTACTACGTGATATTTTGTTCTACGTGCATACTTCGTTCTAACGTTGGATTAACAAATTTACGGTTACTCACCGTAATTTTATTATTTCTACTATAAAACCAAACATATATTACATTTAATTATACTAAAAACTCGTTTGGGTCATAAGAATGTTACTTTTTTTCATTTGTGTGTGATAATTAATCACCCATATTTCATAATTTTGCTAAATCATATTCTTACTACATATATTCATACTACAAAGCCATTTGGGTAGTAAAAAAATGTCACCTTTTTTTTTCTTCTACTTTTTTGTGATAATTAATTAACCAATGTTACATAATTTTGTTAAATCATGTTCTAACTACATATATTTTTTATACTATACAGGAAGGTTTATCAAGACTATTGCAAAGCTATGAGCAATCTTTCTTTAGGTATAATGGAGCTTTTAGGAATGAGTCTTGGAGTTGGTAAAGCCTATTTTAGGGAATTTTTTGAAAAAAATAGTTCAATAATGAGGCTCAATTACTATCCTCCTTGTCAAAAACCTGAGCTCACTCTAGGTACTGGACCTCATTGTGATCCAACATCTTTGACAATTCTTCATCAAGACCAAGTAGGTGGCTTACAAGTTTATGTTGACAATCAATGGCAATCCATCAGTCCACATTTCGATGCCTTTGTTGTCAATATTGGTGATACATTCATGGTATGTTGCTCTTCCCTTTGGTGCAGTTATCCATTTATTATTATTGCTTTATGTAAACAAAACAACTAATTCTACTAAAGTATAATTGGCGTATACTTTTTACACTGTCATCTAATAAGAAATCACTATTTCTCTATGTGACACCATCTGAACGATTTGACGGAATACAAATGCGTCTCCTATTTTTCTCATTTTACTATGAGTTTTACTACCATATTAAACATGTTTTTGTTTTGTATTGATTATAGGCCCTTTCAAATGGGAGATACAAGAGTTGTTTGCATAGGGCAGTGGTGAACAGCAAAAAAACAAGAAAATCTCTTGCTTTCTTTTTGTGTCCCTTAAGTGATAAGGTGGTAAGTCCACCATGTGAATTGGTGGATAATAGTAACCCAAGGATCTACCCTGATTTCACATGGCCTATGTTGCTTGAGTTTACTCAAAAACACTATAGAGCTGATATCAAAACCCTTGAAGCATTTGCCAACTGGCTTCAATGTAAAAGCACATGAAGGGCATGAT
The DNA here is from genome assembly GCA_037974755.1 of Cicer yamashitae. Lineage (NCBI taxonomy): Eukaryota > Viridiplantae > Streptophyta > Magnoliopsida > Fabales > Fabaceae > Cicer > Cicer yamashitae. Next base: position 13,053,102 of record JBBPBQ010020324.1, read on the forward strand.
TTATTGGTCTAAACAAAAATGGACACTCATGTCATGTGGAAAGGTTATTATTTGAGGAAGTGAAATTGTAAGATGAAGGAAAAGACAAAGAGTGAGGGAGGGAGTTAATTAGTTTCTTCATATTTTGTGTATGGTAACACTATTGAAATTCAATGATGAAGGAACACAACAGGGAAGTTAAAATATTTCAAAGGAATTATTATGCAAGGTTATTCTGTAATTTTCATTTGATGATATATTATATAGAAGGGCTCTTCATCGAAGAAACTTTTCTCGAATGAAAATTTAATTTTTCAAAGGCTATTGAGCTCTTTGACTAAGGACGTCTAGTAGCAGCAGTGCCACTGATCAATGATTGCATTATGTTATGAGAAAATTAAGAATTTACTAATGAGATCCAAATTGATTACATAAATAGTGTTCGGTTCTTGAACAAAGTTTGGTCCACTATATAAATATATGGGACCCTTAAGTGTGTTTTATTTATTTGTTATTTTATTTAATTACAATATTAATCTCCTATTTTTATTGATTCACGAAATTAATTTTCTATTTTAAAAGTCGACAACTTTAGTCTATCTCTATGACTTTTAACTAAAAAATGTTGACGTGATAAACTTAAAATAACGTTATATAATACAATAACGTAGAATGATTAACACCGATAAAATCAAAATAAAATACCGCAAAAATTTAACTTTCAACTTCATAACTTTTTCATATTTGTAATTTAACTAATGCTATATGAATAATTAATGCATTTAGATGATTCTATATCATGGAATTGTATCTCATGTTATTTAAAATACATCAAATTGTTATTTTTTTAGTTTAAAAATATGAAAAAGACCAAAACTGTTGACTTTCAAAATAGAGAGACCAATTTCGTAAATTGATAAAAATAAAAAAATTAAAACTACAATTAAACCATCTTTTTATATATAAAAATCTTTAAGTCTATTGGAGTCAAATCATCGAATTAGACATATAATCGATTTATTTTTAAAAAAATTATTAAAAAAAATAGTTTGGTCAAAGTCACATGAAACGATTTTCAAATTAATAAACTTGAACAGAGGTGTTAGATTTTACTTATTTTTATCTAATTTACTCGAAAGCTTAATTTAAAGTAAAGTTAAAATATATTTTTTTTATCTAATATTTATTTTAGTTTTTTTAATTCATTTTAGTATTTTATTTTTTAAAATATATAATGTTACTCATTTTTCTTTACAGTAAGTTAAATTTAAAATAGAAAAAAAAATGTTTGTTTGATAACGATTGTTCGTGGTGACATAAAAATTGTCTCCATTGATATCTTTTTCTTCTTCTAAATTCCTAAAATTTGTCAGTAAATTGTTTTTTTATTTAATAAAATCTCAAAGTAAAAATAACAATTTAAAGACAATTATAAACAATATAAAGATAATTTGGGTATATTAGATGTCAATTGAACAATAGTTATGCCACCTTGAACATCCACGGACAAGTCAATATATTTTCTATTTCAAATTTAATGAATTGGAAAGAAAGCAATGATGTTTATCAACTTCAAAAAGAAGGGACCAAAATAAATTTCAAAATAGATAAAAGTTAATTTGAAATATATATCAATTTAAAGATAAAAAAATATATATTTTAGCATTAGATGGTAATTTAGTTTTTAATACAAGGTGTACTTTATCTTGTGAGTTGAATTTTGGAGGAAACTTTTTTTGTAGGATTAAGTCTATATTTTAATATATGTTTAATATTTTAAAAAATTGGCATTGTTTGTGGAAAGCGTAAATCTAAGCCACGCACGAGGATTGATAGATCTTTTAACTCCTTAGCTTCGGCTGAGTGCTGTTGTTTTCAATGAGGACCTAAATGAAACTAATTATGAAAAAAAAATAAAAAATAAAATTCAAATCAATGCTTTAAAATAATTTGTAGTTTTGTTTATGTTTAAGTTGAATTGTAATAGTTTAGGTTTTATTTAATTAAGTGATGGAAGTCCATATAATGATTTAGGTTTTAGGTCTTTTAGTTATATGAACATTTTTTATTTATAAATACACTAGTAAAAACCTCATTTGATAAAATTTTAAAATTTTTTCTTTTATTCTTTGATTAGAATCTTAAATCATTTTTATTAGTAACATTCTTACCATTGTTGCGTCTCTTTCTCCATCTTTTCAACATAATAAGTCTTTTATCTTTTTTTCCTTTAATTTACCACTTTATTAGATGAAACTACTTGATTAGACTTTTATCACATGTGAAAGTAATTTAATCTACATCATTTAATATTACATTATAGTTAAATTAAGAAGATGGAGAAAGAGGCTAATTAAAACCTGTCAATACTAATTAAGATTGTTTATGAACAACATCGACCTACACTCTTCAATTTAACAATAATAACTCATAAATGTAACTTTAAGTGGAAAAATAATAATCAAGTAAACATTCAAAATCATGTTGAAATACATCAAAGAATGCGAAGATAATTAATGATACGTCTTCTTCTTTTCATATTACGAAGCATATTTGCCTTGCAATCAGCATTGACAAAAAAAGAAATAAAGAAAGAAGCAAATATAGGCAACCACACATTGACACCATCACAAAACACCAAAAATTAAACATGATTTATCGAATTTAATTATTTTTCACTTTATTTTTTTTTTTCCTTACACTTAAAGAGCAGCCGCCAGAAGTAAGGACAATGAAAGTCACATTCCCAAACAAACTCCTAAAAAGCCCTGCATCACGTGGAAACCTTTTTTGTTCGTTTTGTTCTGGCATCCCTACTAATCAAACTAATTAACTCTATATAATTATAATAAGTATCACTTATTACACAATAAAATAATTAAATTATGTATTAAAAGATCAAGCATTTTCTTGTGAACACTCTCTGGTATATAAAACGACATTTCTTGATTAGTATTTCTCTTACGTACAGGTCCCCTGTCCCTCTCCTATATATAGTTTTCTAGCATCTTAATTCCATATTATTTTGTCAACATCTTTAAGTTTATTTTCTCTCCCTTTGAGCTATATTCATTACAATAATATTATATTGGTTTTAATACATTTTTCCCACAAATTACATACGTATTTTTATTTCAAATCTTGTAATTTTTGTTTTAGTTCTTAGTCTCTATAAATATGATATTTCTTTTTTCTCTTGTCTTTTTTATTTTGTTTTGATTTTGCAAAATATATTCACATTTATTTTAATTCATATAGCTCATATTAGAGGGATTAAAATAAAGTATTGTTCTACATATTAAAAGGATTCAATATTTACCTATAAGAAAATATTTGTAAAGAATACAATAAAATAAAAATTTGAAAATTAATGTATGTCAAATTTTTAATGGTAAATATTATTTATTTTATTCTCTAAAGTGAATTGTTCACTTTAAATTAGTCGAATCTCATATGATAATGTTTATCATGTGACTAATCTATTATATCTTTTTTCAATTTTATATTATCATATGTTTCTATTTATATTATATCATGTACACAATAGATTTTATAAATATACACACACATTATATCTAACTCCTTAATTTATATGGCCCTAAAATCAAACTTATTTGTAACCAAAAAGCAACAGTCATTCAAACTGATAAAATAAATCAATAATACGATAGAAATTCAAATTCATTAAAATAAAAAGTAAAAATTTAAGAATAAACTAACCACAACTAAATCTCATTAACACAAAATTGCATCATAACCCAAATTTTTACTTAAAAGTTAAAACTATTCCCTTTTTTTTTCCACAATGACACAACAATCAATCTCGTTGAATCTCAAAACATCATGATCTTGATCAAGTCTATATGATAGCTATAAGCTATAAACTCTAGAGCTAGTGCACCTTGGAGTATATGTTTTTGTTTTATATGATGATTTATTACGTTGCTATAAAAACAAATGCTTAATATTTTATCCATTGCATCTACCTAGTTCAGTATAGTGATATAGAAATAGGACTGTATACCCCTCCTTGATTATTGAGATATGCTAATTATTTTTTAATAAGACAAAACAAAACAGAAGATAAGTATAGTTTTATAGGTTTTACTTTAAGAAGATAAAGATAATTATTATACTTTAATAAGCCTTGAATACTTACAAAATAGGATGCTATGACTAAGTTGGCCATTTTAGAAACATAAGGACCATTAAACGACAAAAATAAATGATCGGATCGAGTTGGAGAATGGTGATATCTCGTGTTCTTTTCTTCACTAAAATATAATTGTTTTAAGCTTATTTTATTTTATTCTAATGTACTTCAAATCTCATTCCACAATTACGTGTCAGCATATCCAACAAACATAACGGTTAAACCAAACGCATATTTAAAATCTAATTTCTTCTATGGACTTGTGGGACGATAGTGAGGGGTGTTACGTTCAGGGCCGCAGCTGAGAATTTTAGTGTCCTTTACTTGGTATTCTATTTCTTTTATACATATTACATTTTTCACTAGAGAAAATGGAGTTTTACAAGATGTGTTCATAAGAAAGAAGAATAATACGTGATAATATTTAACTCTATCTACTATTTCATATATGATCATCAAATATTAATTGGTCAAACTTTTTATATTTATGCATTCTTCCACAAAATCATTCATATCAAATAGTACTACTCTTATTTCTATAAGTCATATAATGATAATAAATTTCATTACATTTTATGTGTTATTAATCAATTTATTATAATTTTTTAAACGTGTTAAATATTTGTTGTTTAATTCTATAGTTGTAATTTTAGTATAAGAATAGAAAATGACATATCATTTTTTTATATATTCAACCATAAAGACTCGATAATTTATAAATTTTAAATTTTAAATTTAAAGTTTAAGAAAAAAATTCATTAAACTACTTAAACTTTGACATTTTTTAAATATATAATTTTCATTGCATTTTTTACTATATAGTTATTTTATATTATAAAAAAAATTAGTGTCTTTAAAAATTTGAAGTCTTGTACAATCACACACCGTAAAAGTACCGACTAAAGAAACAACAAAACTTTAACATATATTCATTGAATCATGATTCATGACGTGACGACATTTTCTCACTACTAGAAATTTCGCCAATAGTGACCGATTTAGAGATTGAATATTTTCAGTCATACTAGCGACCGAAATAGAGACAGTAATTTTGAACCTCAAAACTAAATATTTTTTCGTCACCAACTCGGTCGCTAACGAAATGTGTTGCTATAGGACTTTTATTCAAACATGTTATTATTTATACTTATCCACGTAATTCAAGACAATAATTATTTAATTATAAAACTATGTTCTAAAATAAATATTTTCATTAATAAGGTGATTAAGCTAACAACTAAGAGCATAGTGTGATAACGAGATCAAGCGTTGATTAAAAGTAAACCCATTAAACATCAAACAGCTAATTAAAAGTAATGGTATAGTTTGACACAAATGGTGTTGATGTGAAAATTTATGTTAGAGTAACTTTTGTCATTAGTTAATTACCACCAAGCCATTATAATGAACCGAGGCAAGAACTACTTCCAGCCACTATCCAAGCACACACGTCTTAACAATGCTAGCAGGACCAATGATTTTCGCCACTGTCATATTACAAGAACTAAAAAAAATCTGTCCCAAAACTTCTGCTACATGACAGTAGGCACACCAAATCAACTTCCCAACCAAACTTTTCAAACTAGTCTGTGAAGACTAATAAACGACACTCCACTGATTCACTAAACATATTTCATTTCCGCTTAAAGTATGCATTGCTTTTATTTCCTTTTTATTGTGCTACCACTAAAAAGTTAGGCGGGTTTATACACCATTTTTCAATACAGTAACTATCAAAACCAACCTTTCATGTTTCAACCAAGCCCATGAATAAAGTTTGGCTTGTTCTACTATTATTACATAAATAAACAAGTTAGTTAAACTTATTTGTTATACTCATTGTAACTCTTGCTGTAACAAATTTTAAACCCCATAACAAAATCATTATGATTCGGTAACAAATTTTATTTTCTCGTATCTTACCACTATAAAAGAGCTATAAAACCAAATAATAGATTCTATTTAACTAGTAATGCTCTATTTGTAATTTGAGGCTTTGTTATATAGTATTTTTCGTACAACAATCATTTTTTTTTAAATTATCATTTTTATATTTTTATTATCTATATATTATTTTTAAAATTGGAGAGAAAAACTTTTATTAGTCAAAGTGGTACTAATGACTAATTTAGTATTTTGAAATTACAATATTAAGTTGTTACTACTAAACCAGCACCCCAAATATAAAGATTGTATCTATATGTTACAATAAATAAAAAATGAAAAATAATTTAAAAACTAATTCATTTTATGATTGATTATGTTAAAAAATAAATTATTTACACCACAACAGACAAACAAAAAATAAATTATTTTTTAAAAAAATCTCTAAAAGATAATCCTTAATTAAGAAATATTAAAATTATTTTTTTTAGAATTTATAACAAACCAATCCTCAATGTTACATTTGGAATTATAGCGAATTATTCAAAGTAACAGTTCCATATTTTTTATTTTTAAAATTTATGGAATATTTATTGACAAATAAATGAAAGATAAAAACGGGATTTAATATAAATATAAGAGGTGTAGTATTTAAATATTAAAGTGTGTAGATTCCTCTCTCAATACGTCGGTTCGGACTAATGTTAAGCCCAATTACCAAGAGTATTGAGCACCAAATAGGAGAAAATGTAATATGCACCCCCACCTTCATTTTCCACCTCCCATCTCCATTGAAAAATACCATTTTGTCCTTTTTTTATCATGTATAAAACCCTCAAAAAAAATTATCACTCCATTATTCACTCCCATTTCGAAAATTACAAAATTTATTTTACCATTCGAAAATTTTGAAACTTTCAATATATAAAAGTGAGTTTTTTTTTTTTTTGACATTTTCGAAACTTTTGATAAATCTGAAACTTTCAAAATGTATTTTTCTAGAAGTCATCAAAAATTTCAAAACTTTTGATCAATTTGAAAGTTTCGAAACGTAATTTTCCAGTTTTTATAAAAACCTTCGAAACTTTTGAACAAGTTGAAATCTTCGAAACACAATTTCTCAAAATTTCGAAGGTTTCCATAAATTCGAAACTTTCGAAGCATATATTTCCAGAAAACATCAAAATGTTCGAAACTTTGAAAGTCTCGAAGTAATACAATTTCAAAAATTTCAATTTATATGAAAGTTTCGAAATGTAAATAAATATTTTCATTGAAGGCCAAACTTCCAAACCTATTTCGAAACATTCCATGATTTCCAAAGTTTCGAAACCTTTGAAACATTTGAATAATTCATATTTTTGAAAATCATATGTTTCGAAAGTTTCAAGTTGTTAGAAATTTTCGAAAGTTTTAAAAATTCTGGAAAAATGCACTTCGAAAGTTTCAGTTTGTTAGAAACTTTCGAAAATTTGAGGAATTTGGAAAAAATATCATTTCGAAAGTTTCATGTTGATAGAAACTTTCGAACATTTGGAAAATTTAGGTTTCGAAAGTTTTAAAATTTTCGATGGAGTGTTACTTTTGTGTTTCGAAGGTTTCAAATGTTTGAAATTTTGCAAAAATGTGATTCAGACAATTGATACTTTCGAATGAAATGAGTGAAAAAAATGAAAGGTAATTTTTTTGAGGTTTTTATAAATAACAACAGGGGCATAATGGTATTTTCAATGGGAATGGGGGATGGGAAGTGCAAGTGGGGGGGAGTGTATGGTACAATTCTCACCAAATTGATTTATTGAACTTTTATAAATGGGTTGGATCTTGCTCAGAAAATTGGACTTTTTTATGTCCACAATTGGACCTATATCCCAAAATGTAAAAAAGAAATCCAATTTTATCTCTTTTATTTTCATTACATTAAAGGTACAAAAATTAATCAAAAATCTTACCTTCTCATCAAAATTTTCAAAAATTTATCTCTTTTGTGCCTTTAAATTTTTGGCAGTTAATTTTATTTTACCGAAAATTTCAAATTAAAAAATAAAAAATTGGACCATAAAGTTTAGGAACGAATGAAATTTTCGAGAGTTTTAACCGAAAATTTGAAATTTTCAGTAGATATATTTCCATGCCAGAAATTTCAAAAATGAAATTTGCGGTTGAGAACATTTATTGAATTTTCAAATTTTCGGATGAGGCTAACTCTAAAAAAAATAAATTTCTGATATTGAAAAAATAACTACCTGAAATTTCATAAATGAAATTCTCACTAAGAGAATTTTAAAGAAAAAAATTACTTTTACTATATACTTAAAGGTATTTTAGTAAATTAATGGATAAATTTTTTAAATAAAAAAGTATAAGTTGAATTGTGGAATATAAAATTCAATTTTCTCTTGCTCAAATTGTCAATACAAAGTATCTTAAAAACTTTTGAAAATATTAGAGAAAGAAGAAACTTCCTACAAATATCACTAAGGTACTATTTATAATCTCACAACTCAAGTGAACCTGTAGTCCAACAACCTTTTCTAATTAAATTTATTTGACTAAATAAAATGATTATAAATTATTGAACAATTAATTTTAGATAATAAAATAAATAATATCAATCGTTGATAAATAAATTAATAATTGATATTATATATATAATCAATTATAAATAATTTAATTTTCTCTCTAATTTATTTAATTTAGATAAAAAGAAATTATTTTATCATAAGATAAATAATAAATTAAATATTAATATTTATTAATTAAAAAAAATTCACAATACAATGATGAGAATAGACATCGTAATTGTTGTGATCACTACAATTACAATAACTGCCTATGCCATTCGAATCGCAACTTAAAACAATTACATCATATATATGATTATTTGATACGTGAAGAAATGAAATTTTTTATTAAGTCGTGCAATTGCTTTTGCCTGTTGAGATCACGAACCTCAACCCCATGATATCCCCCTTCCACAAAACAGGTCACTACCGACACACCTTTCTCCTCCATCAGCCTAGCCAGTGCCATCTGATGGTCCATCAGTGGGTCCCCCTCGCACCCACTCACCAACACTCGCCACCCAAGCTTCCCTACCCGATCTAAAACCCCAGGACCATCGCCAGCCGTTGGATTACAATACTCATGATCACGGTCAACTCCAACGGGCAACGATAGTTCCCACATCAAATCACACGCGTGCGGCGGCAAAACGGCATCGTTTATCAGCTTCAGCTCTGAGGGTACCCTCTGGGTCCCACCAAAAAACGGTTGGGACAAAATAAGCCCTCTTATTTGAAGAGGATTCAGATCAACCTCCACGGCTACACGTAGACCCGCGTGGTATGCGATGTTTGCTCCAGCACTACCTCCCATGATATAACAATTGGAATAATCAGCGTAATTTCTCAACCAATCATCTGATTGGGTTTTGATCCAGTGCAGCGCTTCCACGGCATCATCGTACGCCGATGGCAATCGGTGTTCTGGAGCGAGACGGTAGTCAACGGAAACGACGATGGAGTTGACGTCGTTAGCAAGGTTAAAACAGAGATCGTGAAGGAAAACTGAGGCTGCACTGAAGAAGATGAAACCGCCACCGTGGAAGTAAACGATGAGAGGGAGTTTGTGGAAGGAGGAGTGATCGTGTGATTTGCGGGGTAGGAATATTCGAGCGGAGGTGTTGTGTGATTGGTTGATGGGAACGTGTTTGGTAAGAACAGGGATTGAAAGGTTGGGATTTGGTGAAGGTGAGACGTGTGGGTCATCACGTAAGCGAGTGATGGTGCCGTTGGGATTTAAGGAGATATTAAGATGGAGAAAGGGATCAATGGTTATGGGTTGAGGTGGTGAGAAGGGTTGACCAGACATGCTTGTGGTTGTGGTTGTCTCTGGTGGACCTTGCTGAAAGTACCTTTGCTCTCAATCACTCATCAATTATTTCCAACACTGTTGTTTGTTTTTCTTTTGTTTCCATGTGGTTTCGAATTTTCCTTTATTTTATCCTTCAGTTAGCTAATAATTGTAGATTTGTAGAAAAAAGTATCGCCCAAAAATAGTACTCCTAAAAATTTTATTTTATAAATCAATGTCAATATTTAGCAAACTTTGAAAATCAAAGAAAATTAATTAACATGATGAAAGTAAGTCAAACTGTTACAAGAAATCATCGAGTTAGACCAATTTTTCTGTTAACTTTCGTCAAATATGCTGATAATTTCTCTTATATAAACGTTTACACATTCATAATATTAAAACACACTAGTATAAAAAAAAAAAAGTAGTAAAAGTATATGTTTGTATTAGATTTTTCATGCACATCTACACATAGTGTAACTAATAAATTAAATGACATCAAATGAGCCTTAAAAAAGTAGTAAGTTCAAACTCCAGAAATTAATATTTTTATTAATTTACTAATATATGTATATGTTTATTTACATCAAAAATTAATTGCTTGTAAAATATGGGGTCAAAATACAAAATTTATCTTACCTTTGATTCAATATTCATGTTGTCGTTGCACGTGCCTAGAACATTACAATTGCAATGCTGCACAAAATTAATGTTCAAGAAATATGGATCTATGCTGTCGAGAAGTTTGAAGTTATTTAATCAAAGATTGAACGATTCAAATTTCGAAAATTTCGAACATTTGAATTTTATAATAAACAAAAATAAAAATTGATAAAAATTTAGGTCACTTGATGTTAATAAATGATTATGCTACCTGATTGCAACCACCTGTAACTATAGTTCATCAAAATTTGAGAAATATGGATTATTTAGATTTTACTTCTTCCGTCCAAAAATATAAATAAAAATGTTTTAAAGAAAATCGATGTATTTAATTCAAAATTTACATCAAACAAACAATTTTTTTTATCAATTTTTATTTATATTTTGTGTTGGATAAAATAATAAATTTCTTTCCTTTTGTTTTATCTTTCTTGATTGTTTTCTGTCTTTCGACTATCCCTTAATTTAATAATAATTATTCTCTCTTTTTATTTGTGATGGAGAAATATGATTGAAGGAGATAATCATTTTTTTTACAAGAAATATTCAATCATAATATCATATGAACATTTTTTTATGACGCTCTAGTTTCTAGAGCAAAAGAGTTATGGTCGATGAAAGATAATTAAAGTATGTTCAATTAACATATAAATGTTTAATAAAATTCATTAACTACTTCAATTCGACTATTTGGTTAAACAAACATGCTAAGCATCTTCAACATTAATAGATTTTTATTTATTTATTTTGAATTGGCACCATGATGTCGCATAAAAATTAAAATATTAACGATATTAATGTACGACGATCCTTGCATAAAACCCCCCTCAAACTTAAAAGTTATTTTGATATTGATCGATAATAAGACTAACATATTACATAAAGCAAACTAGTACGGGACAAAGTATTGACAAGATGAGTCATTATTCATGAATAGAAACTCTTCACTAAATGGAACACCTTTTCAGACATGGAAGGATCACCAATGAAAATGCCATGTCGACCTCCAGTGTAAAATTGTCCCACCACATTGACACTTTTGTCCTCAAGCAACTTCACCAATTCCCTCTGACGATCCACAAGTTGATCCCCATCACACCCAAACACCCCAACCTTCCACCCAAACAACCTTATCTGATCCAAAACCTTAGCACCACCATTCACCGTCGGATTAGAATACTCATGGTCACGATTAGCTCCTACAGGCAACGACAAATTCCACATTAAATCAGTAACGGCCAAAGGCAGATTCCAATCCTTCTCGAGTCTAATCTCAGATGGAGTCCTCTTGGTCCCACCAAAAAACGGTTGAATCAATATTAGCCCTTTGATGTTAAGCGGTTTAGTCTGATCAACTATTGCAGCCGCACGTAGACCAGCGGTGTAGGCAATATTACCCCCGGCACTTTCCCCCATGAGATAACAACGAGAGTAATCCACGTGGCGTGTCAACCACGGGTCATTGGAGGATTTGATCCAGTGAAGCACTTCCACGGAGTCTTCATACGCCGCGGGTAGACGGTGTTCTGGAGCGAGGCGGTATTCGAGTGAAACGACGACGGATTGGGTTTTGTTGGCGAGGTTGGCGCAGAAATCGTGAAAGTAAGTGGAAGCTGCGCTGTAGAAAATGAAGCCACCGCCGTGGTAGAAAACAATGAGGGGTAGCTTGGAGTGTGTTTTGTGAGGTAGGTAGATCCGAGCCCAAGTGTGTTTTGATTTGTTAATGGTGAGGTCTTTCGAGAGAGCAGGTGTGGGGAGATTGGGATCGGGTGAGGGTTGGCTTTGTGGAGGTGTTTGTAAGCGCGTGAGGGTGCCGTTATGGTTTAGGATTATGTGGAGTGCTTTGTAGGGATCCATATCTGAGTTCACAAGCAAGAGAAGGAGATGGAAACAAAATGCAGTAATAACAATGCGTAGTGACACAGACATGGCTAATACTAACTAATCAATAGATAAGATATGTTATTATTACTGGAAACCACTAAGCTATGTAATAAAGCTCTCGAACTATTGAAGTCATGTGATGTTTAGTACTGCAACTACTAGTGAACAGTAACTTTAAAGTTATTTAGTGAAGGCAAATGCAGAAACTGCTGCTACTGCCTCGTGGAAGAAGTAACAAACAATGGTGTTTGTTGTGTTGGTGGCTAAAAGGCAGTTCACAACAGCTGCCAGTAATAATTTTGGTGCAGATTTGACTAAAGGAGTCAAAATAAATGTGAATTTGTAAAATTGGTTTTGATACTTTTTAGTGGGATAGATATAATTTTTACATTAAAAATTGTTTTTTCGGTCTATTTTTATGGCTAAATAGCACACTGGATCTTTAAGTTAATTTCAGTTAATGTTTTAATTTTTAATTTTTAATTTTTTTTTATTTGGTCATTTATTTTAATTTTAAGTGATAATTTAATTTTTTATGTTTTAAAATGTCAACAATATTATCATTTTTTTTTACAAAAATTCAAAGAATTCATCAAAATTTTCAAACAAAACCTATAAAATTAATAATTATCTTAAATATAATGCAAATTTCATCAAATGCATAACTCAAATATTCAAACAAAATCATTTTTTCATCTTCAAGAACATCAAATTTATCAAATAAAAAATGAAAATATGAGTTTATTTAAAAATTTAAGTTATGAATTTGATGAAATTTATATTATATTGAAGATGATAATTAATTTTATGGGTTTTGTTTGAAATTTTTGATGAAATTTTTGAATTTTTGTAAAAAAAAAGATAACATTGTTGACATTTTAAAACATAAAAAATCAATTTGTTACTTAAAATTAAAATAAAGGACTAAATCAAGAAAAAATAAAAGATAAATAACTAAAACATTAACTGAAATTAAGTTAAGGGATCGCATGTGCTATTTAACATATTTTTATTACATATATTCAAAAATAAATTATTTTATATTTAATTTATTTTTAATAAAAATAAATTTTATAAAAAAAATTTTATTTTAAATTAATTTTAGTTACCAAATTTCATAAAAGGTGGAATGAAATGAGTCATGAAAAAATATCTAGAAATTACACAAAAAGAGCAAAGTTTAAACAATGTGTGCTGTGAGGTTGGAAACTTTGCAAGTGCAAAAATCAGTAAGAAAAATTATGGGTAACTGAACTGACACTTTAAGAGATAAAAAATAAAATAGTAATTTGATAAATATGACATATTTATGATGTAATAGGACTATACAGATAAAAAAAATGGAAATTAGAAAAATTAAAGATGTGTAAGATAGATAACGATTTTTAATAAACTTATTCAAGTAGTTTATAGTTTATGACTTATTATTTTTTATTTCTATTTTATCTTTTATAATTTTAAACAAATAAATTTAAAATAAATAAATTATATTAATCTTTTCTAAAATTTACTTAAAAAACACAATATTTTTCTTGAAGTAAACACTAATCTTCCTTAAATTTCTTCCTTAATATAGTTAATCCCATTAACACTTCCACTTTCATCGATAGGTCATCCATGTAACCAAGACCCTTCACTTTGTTCAAAGTATCAATCACATATCCAAATTCTCTAACTTTTGCCCAGAAAATGTAGGATAACTTTTTCTGCTCTTGATCTGCGAGATTAATCTACCACTCCAAAAGTAAAGTCGTGTTCTCTCTTTATGCTTTATTTATTTTTTTCCAAAAAATTTAAAACACAAAGACAAATGAAAATCTCGCTTGATGAGTGTCACATGTTGTTGTTCACTCCTCATGTATCGCACCCCACCGCTACCATAAACCTATAATTTGTTGATTTTTATGTACGGAAGTTTAATTAATTACAATCAATTTACTGCTTCTAACATTCAATGGAATTTATATTTGGCACATTTTAACATAAGAATTTCCAAAAGAATTGCTTCTTATATTTGTGACTGACTTGATTAAGTTGATTGTTGTATTTGTCGATTGAAATATTGAGTAGTGGAATTATGTACATTTACGAGTTATTCCAATTAAATAACATTTCTTTGAAATCTATGAAATGAAATGGGCTAAGAGAAGAGACAAACATCAATTTAGTTAGTACTGTGTTGTCAGCAACGAAAGGACGTGAGGCGGCGAGGGCAATAGAAGAATCGCGAATCACAAAATCTCTTGTCCTTTTTTGAAAGTGAAGATGTAAATGGTGTAAAAGTGAAGGAGTTGTTTGTCATTTTCAAAAATATTTAAAAGTCGTTAGCGGTACTTTAAAATTAGAGAGGGTATTTTGGTTTTTAAGTAAGTTTTAAGAAACGTTAGTGAAATTTCTACTTTTAAAATTTTAAAATAATTTTAATACATAATAATTTAAAGTAAATAATTTAAAATAAATAAGTTAACTAAATTAATAAAAAAATATATTAAATCAATAAATTATTTTATTTATTATAATTTTAAATTATTAATATATAATTCAAATTTTAAAATAATTAATATTTTAAAGTAAATAATTTATTTTAAAATAAATAAAATAGATAAATAAAAAATATATTAAATTAATAAATTTTAAATTACTACTCTTAAAATATTATAAACATTAATAGATAAAATTTACTTTTAATTAAAAATATCTTTATATAATTTTATATTTTTAAATTAATTGATCTACTAAGATTCAATTAAGATATGTAAATATTAAAAACTTTAAAATACAATTCAACTAAAATACGTTAATAAAATTTAACAAAAAATTTATATAGAATGAAGAATATTTTTAAACATATAAACATTAATAATTGATCAAGATATAAAATAACATTAATAATTTTTCATTAATATATGACTATAGTGAACACAATTTATAAAAGCTATTTGTAATGAAAATAAAAATTATAGTTTTTGACTTTTGTCTAAATAAAAATATATTTCTTAAGCGTTGTTGTGGACGCATAAACTATAACAAGAAATATGAAAATAGACTATTGGAGGAATTTTTTTTTCTTTAATCGAGAAGAGAGTAATTTTTTTATTCAAAATGCAAGAACTACATATATAATTTTAGAATGCATTCGAATCTATAAAAAAGAAATTCAAAAAATTGTAAAAACTAATGCTCTCACTGTATTCAATATATAAAGATATACGCGGGTTGAGTTGGACCGATTTTGACAAAATTCGATACTCGAACCGATCGATTATCTTTGGGTTGGATTGAGTTTTAAATCTGTATTTTTTTTTATTTAATCCGAACCGATCCGATCACGAACGAGTTTAGTTGGGTTGAGTTTGCGGGTTATACATAAATAATAACTTGTTTTTTATTTTACGGGAGAAACATAAGTAACAATAATAACAATTTAATCGAATGGAAATATATTTAATACTTTAATGTCTCAAAAACTATAAAATTTCAATGACATTATTAACCACATTTTAGTTTACTAAGCTACCACAATTTTTTAATTGTAGTGCTTTATTTGTTTATTTTTAGAGTACTTACTATTTTTAAATAAAATACTAAAAAAAAGTGTTTAATAGATTTAAATGTAAACAAATTTAAACTAAATTCCTCATATTTAATATTAATTTTTTCGAAATATTAATCGATTGATATTAAATACTATGATGAAATGTCTGTAAAATCTATAACAATTATTGATTAATTTGAATGTTACGTTTCATATTCGAATACGCCGTACATTTATTTATCATTTTATCTAAATAAAAAAAAGACTATAACAAAATATAACATTTAAATAAATAGTATTTAACTCAAATGAAGTTTTCTTCGCGACAATTTTTTTGATAAAGTTTATTCACAACCGTATTTTAATTTACCCAATATTTTATTACATAAAATTCAATTTATCATAAAAATCAATATACTTGATAATTTTTTTTTATAAAAAAATGTATCTTTTCCCGAATGAGATAGATAATATAGGAAAAAATACTCTACACACCTTACTTTGATAAAAAAAAAAAAAATTATCTAGAAGAGAAGAAGGTGGGCAGCTGCAGGAAGTCTGGAACAAAAGAAAGAGGTGGGTGACAGCGCGGATGTAGGAAGTCCGGAACAGAAGAAGGTGTGCGGTTGGAATAAGAAAAATGTGGGTAGCGACGCGACTTTAGGAAGCACAGTTGTGGAAGATAAGAAGAAGTTGGATGGCGGCTACTGAAAATATGAAGGAGAAGAAGAATAATGAAAATCCTATTGGGTTGTTGAACTATTGGGTTATCAAACATTTTTTTTTAAAATAAATATAGTCACTCGGTTCAAATTATTGAACCGAACCGAATATAAGGGAATTTTAACGGGTTGGTCGGGTCGAACTCGAAAGTGACCGAGTACGGGTAAAAATTAGGTTGGATTGGATTGGGTGATCAGGTTGGTGGGTCGACCCGCACCCATGTACACCCCTATCAATATGTATCGCATCCAAAATAAATGCGTATCCATAAAGTATTTAAAATGTATCTATTAACACTTTTTTAAAAAGATAAAAATAAATCATATACTCTTAGAATCCATTTAATGGATAAAATGAAAGACAAAATAAAAATAAGTTATCATATTCTAGTTTTTGATGAATCAATAGAATATGATAAATTAATCAAAATATTATTCTATTGTGTCTCTCTAGTTGAAATTTTTATCTTGAATATGAGTTGGTTTAGAAACTACAAGAATAAGATAAGAACAGTAATTTATTTAATTACTCATATAAAATATAATTTAAAATATAAAATTGAAATATAATAAAATATAATATAATAAAATATAAATATAAAAACAATTTATAAAATATAATCTAAAATATAAAATGTAAGTCTAATCAAATATAAATATAAATATAAAAACAATTAATAGAATTTGATATTAAATTAAAAATAAAATATTAATAATTAATTTAAAAAAT
>JBBPBQ010020324.1:13070953-13081885 GCA_037974755.1 Cicer yamashitae
ATATTTATCTTATCATCATCACATCATATCTTTATCTAACTTTATATGATATCATATTTTTAACCTATCATATGCATAAAAAAGGACCCTTAAAGTAACTATGTGAAGTAATGGCTAGTATATTTTTTAAAACGCTAAAATTTTATTTTATTTTTAGTAGTTTTTATTTTATTTGCTATTGGTACTTTTATTTTACTTAGCGGTTTATAGTATATATATTTTTACTATTTTCCTAATACATACACGACGGAGAAAATTATATAGCCTATCCATATTATTGTTGCATATGATGAAAGTCATTTTTTTAAATTTGAAATGATTAAAATTTTATTTATAATTTATCATAAATAGATTAAATAAATTTGTTTAGATTTCTATTGAAATTGGTTTTAAAAAATATTAATTATAAAATATCATTGATGACTTTTACATCAAAAAGTAAAAGGAAAATAATATTCAAATAGTTATTGAAATATCATTTTATTTGTTCGTGCAGAACACTTAAAATACTAGAATCGATCCTGATCTAAAATATTTCAAATGTAGCCATTAACATGTAATCGGAAAAAACAAAACCTAGTAACACAAAAAATATAATAATTTTTAAATAATGAGTTATAACTTTGACATTTGGTAGATATCCATCTCTTTAGGGATGAGTCATAATCTATTACTCTCTCATATGGACTTACAGACAAATACTAGAAATTAAATTAAATATAGTAAATGTAATGAAGGACAACAAGATAGTTGAAAATATAATACAATTCCATCTTATTTTTTCTTAAACCCCTAGATGTATTTTAAATCATCTCATTTTGCGCCCATCATTATCACTTAGTATTTTAAGGTTGTTCGACTGCATTGTTACAAACTCTTCATAGTTTTCATCATTTTCTTCTTTTCCCTTGTTACTCAAATTAGGAATATCTTTTTTCCTCTTCAAAACACCATCTTTAAGCCATTCCACCACCTCTGCCATACTAGGCCTTTTATCAGGGCTAGTATCTGTGCACTTCATAGCAATCATAATCATAGATTTCAATTGCTCTAAATCAAAATTCCCTTTCAATTTTGGATCAGCAATATGTTTGAAAACACCCTTTTGGACATATGGTGTGACCCATTGAACAATGTCCCTTTTTATTCCACCAGGTAGTTTTTCAATTGGTTTCTTTGCACTTATAATCTCCAAAAGCAATATTCCAAAACTATAAACATCACAACTCTCAGAAACTTTACCCCACATAGCATATTCTGGTGCTAAATATCCAAGTGTGCCTTTAACTCTTGTTGTAAGATGGCTTACACCTTCTGGTATTAGCTTTGCAAAACCAAAATCAGCAACTTTGGCTTGAAATTCTGTGTCTAATAGAACATTGCTTGCCTTTATGTCTCTATGAATGATGTGAGGATTTGCCTCATGGTGCAAATACCTTAATCAAATACAACATTCATCATAGACGGCAAATTAAAGTTCAACTAGTTGAATAAACATACATTTTTCTTTAAAATACAAGAGAATACTCCAAATAGAATAATTGATCAATAGTTTATGTTAAAATATCTAACAACAAAGCATCAAAGATAATTTTGAACCCCAATATCCACAACTCTTAATTAGGGGGTGTTTGGTCAACTCGGTCAAAATTAAAGTTTTTTTTAGAACAAATGTTAATGAGTAATACTATTAATATTGTTAGTATTTTTTAAGAGTGTAGATAAAATCTTCTACCTTCTTGTCACACATTTCTCTATTTTTCCACTTAACCCACCAAGTCAATCTTATATTTTTCGATCAAATTTAAAATTGTTTGGAATAAACGATTTATTTTGTGTGAATCTACAAATGTTTAATTTGTTCAAGTGTTAACCTTTAAATCGTAATGAAGAATTTAGGGTAAATGTTAGAATTTTTTATAAAATAAAATGACATTTAATTGTATTTATTTTATCAGAATTGTTTTTAAAATTATGTCTCATGACTTGACATGAACAAATTCACTCATCACTAAATTAAATTGGTTCGAATTTGACAAGAAAAAATAAGAGTTTTTGACCTAACCCAAACTAACTAAAATTGGTTGGATTAGATAATGGATTTGTCCAAAACCATTCCAACTCAACCCATGAATATCTCTATCTATCTTAAAGTGTACTGGGCAACAAACTACTACAGCTGACTATAGACTATTAGATTAAAAGAGAGAAATAAGATTTCGATCCTCGTTAGCTCAGAATGAGATTGTAAAAGTAGAGAGGTGATGGAAGGTATACTCACGCTAAGCCTTCAGCTGCTCCAATTATAATGTTCATTCTTTTAGGCCAATCTAGTAGACAATCTGAGGCAAGTTGACCATGCAAATGAGTGAGCAAGCTGTGATTAGGCATGTAATCATACACAATTAACCTTTCTTCTCCTCCTGCATAGAATCCCCTCAGCCCTAACAAGTTCTTATGCCTCACCCTTCCAAGTACTTCCACTTCAACTGCAAATTCCATCTCTGCTTTTGCAGTCATTGTCTTCAATCGCTTCACAGCAATCTACATATTCCATTTATTAATTAGCCATTTTGTGCATGCGCACAACAAAAATATATATTACTCCTTCTGAAATAAAATATAAATATACATATATTTGATCTAACTAAATCTATTTTTTAAAATTCTTTTTGATATTTCATTTTGGAGAGATTATCTCATAGCTTATATATAGTTTAATTATTATGATAAACAAATTAAATACTAAATTTTTTGAGCGAAACTAAAAAATTATGTATGTAATTGCCTCAACGCCTTTACTTGTCCGACCCCAATATACACTTCCAAATCCACCCTCCCCAATTTTGTTATCTTGATGAAAATTGTTTGTTGCACGAAGCAACTCCTTCAAGGTGTATCTTTCCCATGGATAGTCTCTAATATTTTTCTTGTCATCCACATTCCTATGAAAATAAAATATAAAGCAAACAAAAAGATCAAATGTTAATTGGTTAGATGATTTTAAGGCGAATGAGTTAGATAGTAAAATAATAAAGTGGTCGCTGATTCGATTTTACTCTCAGTAAAATATTAACAATACAAATTACTAACTGAAAAAAAAAATTTGATTAGATGATTTTCTAACACCAAGAGGTAGAATAAATTGAAAAAATTATTGATGAATAAAAAAGATTGATGACAATTATTATGATCTAAAATTTGTGGGAAAAATGGAATGGTTTGTATGAATGCATACCTTCGGCTTTGCTCTTTTTCTTTAGAAAAACAACATAAACATTTCAATGACATATTTCTTTTGCAATAGAATCTCTAGGATGGTATTCTGAATCTAAATTCCCTATTGGAAAATAGATGAATAATTGTAAGAAGTTTTGGAGGTGAGTGTAAGAGTTTGAAGAAGTGGGGAAAAAAAATTAGATTTTGAAAGAAAGAAGCAAAAAATATATCGACAAATGCAAAGAAACAACAAAAACTAAGAAAATGCCTTACGGTCACGACAAAGGGCTGCCTTGAAAGTCAAGGACTCTTAAGGTTATTATAATAGTGGAGATGCAAGCCAATTCAATGAGTATTATATTATTTTATATATTATATGCCTCAAATTGATGAGGGTATATATATACTAGTGTTTGCAAGCTTTTGTCAAGCAACATCTTCCATTGGAAATGTCACACATTTATATTATATATAATATTCCATTATGTTTAATTTATTCAATATATTGTATATGTAAGCTGGATAGGTAATTTAATGGATAGATTATTCTTTAGTTTGTAACAATTTTATCAATGGACAGTGACACAATAATTGGCAATTCATCTCTGTTTTCTGATAGAACAACATACAATTGACCATCGAGTTGTGAATATACAACCGAAACTTGGATGCCTGATGAAACCTCTTAAACGTTTGGCTTCTAATTAATTAGCTATGGCTAGCTCAAATATTATATATAGATATATAACATGTTCTATAAAAAAAATATATATATATAGGTATATCATAGAGTTAAAAAAGAATCACCATGGGTAAATTTTGCTTTTGGGACAAGTTCTATCAGAATAGGGGTCCAATGAGGGCTTTTGGTCTAATTAACACAATTTATTTTTAAGATAAAGCTTACTAAAAATTATTTTGAAATACTATTATTCAACGGTGCAATCCAACATTGCTACCTTAAATGGAGTTCATGGTATAATATTATTTTGAAGCATCTACTCAATTTTTACTTCAATAGAACTACTCTTAAAAATTTCATATTGAATCTACAATTTTAACTCACATAATAATATTTTATTTACATATAATTTTTTACAAGTTAAAATATAAAAATTCAAATTCAAATTAAATTGAAATTAAATTTGTATAATAATAATGGAAAATTAATGTTAAATACATAATATAAATAATTAAAAATGGTAAAAAAAAACATTATATAATTAATAAAATTTAATTTTTGTTATGCTTATGTCTAAAATTCTCCAAAATATGTTCCACTAAGTTACTCGAAGTTGTCGATAATCTCGTTTTTTCACTGATACATGATCTTAGTTGTAGTTTTGTTACAATATTAGGATGAGAATCATTATGTGTTTCAACTGTTGAGGCATCATTATCGTTATTATTATAAGAGTAATCAAAATCACCATTATGAGTATCGTTAGTCTACGATCATGTTATGCAATATGATCCATGCATATATTGTATGCACGAGGGTTTCCATGTGTCAAATATGCACAACACACTAGACCAAGTCTATATAGTGAAAATCTAGATTGGAGCACTCCAAATGCAGGCTCCACATCATTTCCAGCTGATTCATGTTGTTGGACAAATAATTTTCTCTTCTCTCTCTATGGCATTGGAATTGTCTTAACAAATGCAACTCACTCTAGATAGATGTCATATGTTAGATAGTACTTTATATTATATGGAGTTCTATTAACTATATATTATATTGTGGGGATTTGTCTATCAAAACATTGTTAACCACCATGGATTGGTTTAGCACGTTAATGTCATTGTTTGAATGCACAATATTAAAAAATACATGCCAAATCCACAAATCTTGTGACCACAATTTATCAAAGAAATTTTATTAAAAAGTTAACTATTTACATTTTTCATCAATATAAAAAAACTCTATTAACATTTTTCATATTGAAACAAAAAGTAACATTACAAATGTCTTTTTTCAATTCCATTTGCACCTGAAAAATTTGCTTCACAAAGCAACTGATAATTTCAACTAGCGAACTACAACAATAAAACCTATAAAAAGCAATTGTGTTCTTTGAAAAACCGAGCAAAGGAACGAGCGTTTGAGGTGGCCTAAAGTAATTTATCAACGTATAAATCACAAAAGGTAGATATAGAGATAGTAAATGAATCAATCTAGGTTCAATATGATGATCCCCATAGACATAGTGGATTGAAAATCTTAATTCATAATTTTATGGTGAATTGGTCAATTGACTTGCCGAAAAATCACCCAAAAATTAAGTTGATTTAATGATAGACATGATTTAAAGAATACAATCTAATTTATAAATAATGTTATGTATAAATACACTAAAATTGATATCGTATTGGAATTTCATATACTAATGAGTGTGAGTATCAAAATTGAAAAAAACATTTGACAAGATTGAGAGATTATAATATAGAAACCAAAAACCACATTTTTATACAATTTTGATGTTTATTGTCCTGTATAAACATCATTTCTCTTATAAATAATATCTTGGATTTAAATATCAGCAAGAAGCACGTATGCCTCATGTTGCACCCTAATATACTGATGCCATAAGCCCATAACCATTCATAGTCTGACTCAATATCAATGTTCATGAAATGTAATAGTAGTTTATAATTTCAGTTAAAAAAAAAGTAAACCATTGTACGATAAACACATACTAATAAGCGCGCACGGCCCATATTTGATTTCATTTTATTTTTATTTGCTTTGGGCTCACAAATATACACAAGACAAGAAAATGCGAGAACAATTAATTGGTTTTAATTGGTTTGTTAATTGTTGTTAGGGCTTAATGGAAGAACATCTTTATTTTTGGAAGCACATTTAGACATCTGATCTCACCGTTATGTCTTTTCTAATGAATTTCAGTTGACAAAAAAATTTGCTTGCCCCCACATCATTGTTATATGTTCTTTTCTTTTGCTTTTGTTTTTTTTGTTTTTAATAAATAAATGAAAAAATATTTTTTTTAATAACCCAATTTAAAAAAAATCATCAATATATTTTCTTTTGAAAACTATATATTAAATTATTCCATTTTTTGACTTAGTTAAAAGTCACCATTGAAAATGCAACTTTTTTAATGAAACACATGTTTGCAATGACGACTTCTTTAAGTATTTGTGTTTTTTTTTTTTATAATTTTTTCTTTGTAATTAAAGAAGTCGTCTTTTGAAAAAGGGACTTGTTACATCTAATTTTTTTTAAAAAGTTAACGAAAATATATATATATATATATATATATATATAATTTAATTCATTAAAATTTATTCATAAAAAACAACACCAATTTTATAAAAATTACGTAGATTAACTACATTTGTCTATAATATTTGGACAATATTTTCGTATTTTATTGACATTTTTTTTCTCTAAAGTCCATTTCAATTTTAATACGAGTACTATTTGGACGATCTTTTTTAATTCTTCGTATTTTATGATTGTGATATACTGTTTCACCTTCATATGTGAACCAATATCCTTCATTGGGTATGGGTGGAAATTCTTCTTTGTAGATATTGAATATATTAACAATCTTGTACATGTCAGACAGATGCACTAAATAGTTTTGATGAATAGGTGGAAAAGATGTTTTTTATGAATGAATTTTAATGAATTATATATATAAATATATATCCAGACTTCTTTAATTAAAATGAAACAAATAAAAAATAAAACAGATCGTTAAAAAAGTCGTCATTGCAAACTTGGACTTCTTTAAGGAAATCGCATTTGCAAATGGTGATTTCTAACTAAGTCAAAAAAAGGAGTAGTTTGATATATAATTTTCAAAAGGGAATATATTGACAATTTTTTTTATAAAAAATTGGATTATTAAAAAAAAATCCGAGAAAAAGATCATATACTAAATATAAATTAAAATAGGAACTTTGATTTCAATATTTCAGTGTATAATTGTAACTTCTATAATTAAATAATCACTCAATTAACAATTATATTAGTTGTTAGTGTAAAATAATTACATTAATAGTAAAACTTATTAAGTCCTAAACAAATAAAGAAAAAAAAAAGAATAAATATCGTCAATATAAATTAGTTTTGCATTGATATCCAACATGAATAGAATATGTGATAGTTAGTTCTTAAAACAGTTATAAAATTATAAAATTAATCTATGTAGCAAGATGATGAATTGTCATATATAATGATAATATAAAACTATTTTATAATGTGCTTGTATAATCATTAAATTTATAAATAAATTAATAATCTCGCAGAACTTATATTGCCAATTTTTTTATAGTAAGTTTGACCTTCAAATTATGAACACTTAAAATTTGGATATTTGTATTGGATACATATTGATACTGATACCTTGTGAATAATGTACATATCTTAAGAAGTATAAGATTTAAAAAATAATAATAATTTGTGAGATACCTCACAAACTCACGGATACATATTTTAGGAAAGATGATGTTAGACATCTTAAAATAGCATAATTCTCTTTTGGTAAACCAGAGTTAGAAGTCATATTTTTTACATATAGTACTTGGCTATAGAGAAGAAACAATTTAAAATAGTTAGAACTAGTTGCAATGGCATATATACAATCAAAACTTATTTTAAAAATCTTTTAGTGATGTTTTTATTTTAAAAATCTTTTAGTGATGTTTTTATTAGTTGTGTTCATTATAGTTATATATATATTAGTAAAAGATGATTAATGACTATTTCTTTACAAGTTTTTTTTTTGAAATGGCGAATAAAAAATCAAGCTAAACAGCAAAACATTTAATTCGGCCATCAATGGTGATCTGTGGCGGCAGATCCGCACCGAACTTCAATTGGAGCCATTTCTTTTTCTGGGTTCCAATTGGTGCCATTTCTTAGAAAAATAGAACATTCAGTTTATAAAAAAAGTAGAATATTCGCAACAGAAAGAGAAATTTTTATATGGCCCATCATGCCTTTCTTTTAGTAGCAAACACTGGTATGTTAATATACAAGTTATATGTTTCCGTCAAATATATATATATATATAGATTAAATAGCACGTAGGTTTCTTAACTTAATTTCATTTTTTCTTCCGATTGATTTTTTATTTTAATTTTAAGTGATAATTTGATATGTTTTAAAATATCTACAATGTTATTCTTTTTTTCACAAAAATTTAAAAAATTCATCAAAATTTTCACACAAAACCCATAAAATTAATTATATTCTTCAATATAATACAAATTTCATCAAATTTGTAACTCAAATCTTCAAATAAACTCATATTTTCATTCTTTATTTGATGTTGTTAGAGATAAAAATATGAGTTTATTTAAAGATTTAATTTATGAATTTGATGAAATTTGTATTATATTGAGGATGATAATTAATTTTATGAGTTTTATTTGAAATTTTTTAATTTATACAAAAAATAAAATAACATTATTGACATTTTAAAATATAAAAGATCAAATTATCATTTAAAATTAAAATAAAGAATCAAATAAAAGACTAAAAACTAAAATTAAGTTAAGAACACTGGTGCTATTCCGGTGGATATGAATACAATTATTATTAATTTTTCTAAATTTTTGTTACTTCACTCTTTACATCTCCTCATAGTTCTAAAACACCTGTAAGTGATATATGGGATCCTGGCCCACAATTACAAGATAAATTCAAAATTAAAATAATATTATACTTTTTTATTAGAATATAATATGATAAATGTAACAAACTTCTTCAAAACGCGGATATATTTTTATTGACAGAGTTTTTGTTTTTTTAAATTAGAATATAAATACATTACATAATTGATCTTAGATTTCAATAATGTTGACACTTCAAATTAATCTCTAATTTGCAGCATTCTAAAATTTTATTAAAAATAAAATAAAAAATATAAAAAATCTTTGGGGACCATATTAAAACTCAATAAAACAATCATCAAAAAATACAAATCTTATTAAGAAAACTTTTAAGAATAAAATCACAGTGAAGAAAAAAAAAAGTGCAGTAAACTCTTACATCAACAAATTCTATATTCATAATTTTTTTAATTGTTTCAAGACAATTAAAATCTAATTCAAATGGACCAAATAACAAGTTATTATTTTTGAACGTCAAATTTATCAATTGTAAATCATATTCAATCCATAGAAATCATCATCCATTCTTGTGAATTGTTTCAATAACAACATATAGTACAGTTGTAATCCTCAAGTTCACAATAAAAAAATCCAAAGAAATATAATTATCTCTAAATAGTAGAACCAATATATCCAAATACAACATTATTACATTTAACTCAATATTCTTTAGGATGCTAAATCACCTCTTTAATGTAAGTGTTTTAGGATGATGAACTTTAACTTAAAAGAAATTGAAAATTTGAATTTCTTAAAAATTCAGTTAAAGATTGTACACATTTACAGGAAAAGGAAAAAAAAAGATTGTGTACATTTTCTTTTACGGGATAAAAAGTTGTATACATATCTATACCAAAAAAAGAATTGGATACATATGACATGCTTTTCTAGTGTGTAAACATCACTTTGGGGACCACACTGGTGGTGAATTATTAATACAATTAATTCTCCTTGATTGTTTGGTAGAGTTTGAACGATATATAGTGGGGGGCTCCCTCAGGAATCAGGTTCATCATCTTATAAAGCCAAGATTTTCTAATACAAGATCAAGAAATATACTTTATAAAAAATAATAATAAACTACTTTATTACAGACAAAATATACATGGGATTTTTATTTGAAGGTCTTACATTATTAATCACCATAACCCTATCATAATGGTATATGATTGTGCTGATCCGTCTGTTTGCTATTATGCCATAAGTTTTGTAGAAGAAACATCCGTGTCACATAAAAATATTATGATCTTGATCTCATTTTGGTGTTAAGAAAAAGTATGTGTTGCATGCATTGATTTGTTCCCTATTTTTTTTTTTTAAAAAAAAAACAAACAAACAGCGTGCTTATTTATAGGGTGTGGGTGCTTATGATTTGCATTTATTCATAGAATCAATACATGATATGCTCTGTATATAGAATTAGTGTAGAATAAATAAATTATCTATCTAAAAACTAATTGTAGTTGATTAACTTTTATATTTATCTTTGACTAACTTTTACAACTAATATCCTCTTGTAAACTGAATGTATTTATTCACTGCTAATTTGAAAAACGTCAGAAAAAAATATCGGTTAAAAAAATTTAAATGAAAAAAATGCATCAATTGAAAAGACTATGAAACATCAAAAGTCCATCTGCTGAAAGAATATGAACTGATTGAAATATATTAACTAAAAATAGAAGTTTTACATTTAACCATCTATTATTTTATGGATAAAAGTTAAAATGTCGTTACTTTTTCAAAAGAAGAATTTTTTTTTGCTTAAGACAAAAAAGATTTTGATGCAAACTTGCTTTTTTTACTTTGATTTATTTAGGATCTTTGTCTGTTATCTTTGTTGTTCTTCTCCTAAATTCTTCTGCTAGGACAATTTTTTATTTTCTATAAGTGGTAGGCTACAACTTACCAAGAGCAAAGAAGATTTCTTTCAATTATCATGAATATTTATGGTTTGTTAACAATTGGTTACATTATATTATTGAAAGCTAGAGCTCCCTGTATATGTAGAACTATCTTCTTTGATCTTTGGTTTTTTTTTTTTTATTTTTTTTATAAATAAAT